>JASVER010000071.1:662587-901338 GCA_030449065.1 Oceanodroma leucorhoa | reverse complement strand
CGGCCGGGCGGGGCGGGGCGAGGAACGGCCGCTCGGGCCTTGCAGCGGCGGCGCGCACCGCGGCCGGGGGGACGAGGGGCGAGGGAGGGAGCGGGTCCCTAAAGTGTTMAGCGCCTCCCGCAGGCCCCGAGGCTTGGCCCCGGTGCTTCGCCACCCCTCGGTCCCGGGGCGAGGGTGGTGGATCCTTCCCTCGGGCATCACCACCTTCATCAGCCATTTGGGCTGGGGAGGGGGGTGTCCCCTGCCCCGACGGGTAGCCGGGCCCCTCGGCACCGTCCCTGCAGAGCCGTCCCTGGAGGCAAGCGGGGCGGTTGACAAGGGTAGGAGAGCGCACGATGCGAAAACTGGGCAGAAGCGAGATGAAAGTCGGCGACTCCGTTTGTGCAGCTCGGACCTTTGGGTTAACTTGCATGCGAGGTTGGTGTATTTGGCCATTTTTCCAGGGTGAGCAGTACCTTTCCTTGCTGTAGTGGTAATCCAAGCTCCAGCTCTCCATCAGTGCTGCAAAGCTCGGGCCTGCTGCTTGCAGAGGATGTGAGAGGCTCGGGTCAGCGTGGAGGCTGTTTGGTCTTCTTGCTGGGGTTGTGACCGCTGTGGGGGCAGCCGGTCTTTCTGGCCCGATGAACCACTGATGAGAGCTGGTGTGTGGGCTGGGGTGCCAGGGTGGGCAGAGCTAAGGCCGGGCAGAGCTAAGGCCAGGCAGAGCTTGCAAAATTGTTGACAAATGGGAGGTGACCGTGTCTCCTTGGTGTCCCCATCCCCGTGGACGGGTTGGGGCTGCATGTTGAGCCCCCAGAGGACAGATGGGCCCCGAGCTGGCATGGTTTCTGCCAAGGCTGGCGTTTGGGGTTGTTCAGCTGCTCGGCGGTTTCCACAGCTTTACAGCCACTTGTGCGGTGTGCGCCCACTTGAGTAGGTTGAGAGGTGCAGACACTCAAGAGCCACTGGTTGACAGCTCTGAAATAACATGTCATCCACGGTGCCAGTTTTTAATGTGATAGGAGCATATGCCATGTCTGCAGAATAAGACTGAGGCAGCCTGTTAAAACTGTGCAATGGCTGTTCTGCAGAGGTGACTCTTGTCAGTATTGGCCTGCTTTGAACTGATGGTGARTTAGACGTTTTGTGTCCATTACCAGTTTTGAGTGATCTTCCCCCCTCCTCTCCCCTGACCTTGATTTTTGAACATGAATGTGGTGTCCAGAAGTCATGAAATATAAATCAGATGCTGTTGTCCGAGTAATTGTGACATTCAGCTTGCAAATTGATGTGTGTTCACAATACTTTAATCACGGTGGCTTTGACTACAAGGAGCGAGACTTTGTTTTCTGGATGGCAAAGAAAAAGCTGTGGCCTGATTTGTCTTTTTGAAGTGGCTTTTTAATCCTGGTTATTGCTATCTAATATGATCAATATGTATTGATCATGATGTGATCACAGTGTGAGTGGTTGATGTGCTTTTTGCTTAGCTTTCTAAGGCAGAGTTTTTACGTGTCAATATCTGATTCTGAGTTTGTTTGATCAGCCCTTCCTCGCCACAGTACAGTCGGTAATCAGGAATGCTCTTGCTTCTGTTTCTCTTTCTTTTTCCCCTCCCCTCTCTGTTCCCTGCTCCCCAGAATGAATGAAATGAACTTGAGTCCTGTAGGGATGGACCAGCTGACCTCATCCTCTGTGAGCAATGCCCTGCCGGTCTCCGGGAGTCACTTGGGATTGGCAGCGTCACCCACTCACAATGCCATACCAGCACCAGGTAATGAGGAAAGCTCCCACAAAGGGTACTGCAGCTCGCGCTCTGTGTTTTACTCTCGCGGGAATGTTTGTAACTGCTTGCTCTGATAGCGAGTCATGTCTTTAGCAGGTAATGAGGTAATGTAGAATTGGGGAGGGGTAGACCATAAGCCRTTGCTTGTGTGGGCAAAGCAAAAGGGATGTGTGCTTACCATCCTTAATGGTGCATGCCTTAATGGGAGTCTCATTTTGTTCTAATGGGGTAGTTTGCACTGTGGGTGGGTGGGTGGTAGCAGAATSCTTTGAAATATGAACTGTAGCTGCAAATCTGTCTCCATCTATGTCTTTCTTCACTCAGGTGAAAACAATGATTTTTCACTTGTAAAGCAAAACTGTTTTCCTAGCTCTATTTTTCAGGGGACTACACAGACAAAAGTCCATTACAATTGTAAAGTAGAAGTGGGCCCTACGTAAGGTATCAAAAAAAGATCTAGCCACGTTCAGGCATGCTTCTCAGTGCTGTGATAACTGTGATTCTTTCTTTGAAGCTTGCCACCTTACTTTGACAGTACCATACTGTACTTCCATAGGGAGCTCCTGGGGAATCAGTAACTTCTTTGTTAGCTTATGTGTTCATAAGCTCAAGTAGTTCCACTGAATTTAAATGGGCATTTTCTTTTGCAGGCTTGCCTGTTGCAATTCCAAACTTGGGCCCCTCCTTGAGTTCCTTGCCCTCTGCTCTGTCTCTGATGCTCCCAATGGGTATTGGGGATCGAGGAGTGATGTGTGGTATACCAGAGAGAAACTACACCCTACCTCCGCCACCATACCCTCACCTGGAGAGCAGCTATTTCAGACACATTCTACCTGGTAAGTGGTCTTGTGCTGATGGGTGGAAACAGAGAGAGAGATTGTTTTGAGAGCCACCTGTTCCTGTCCTGAAGCAGGCAAGACTGACTGTTTTGCAGAGCTGTAAATTCCTGGAGTTTGTCTGGAGTCTATTGTGTCATTTACATACCTTTATTTTCAGGTCTCCATTTCTATGTATGTATATGAAGAGAATTGCAGGGTATTTTCTACATAAACCAAACCTCTGGTCAGTCCTCCTACTGCTTTGTTTTTAAGATGAACAGAAAACAAAGCATGCCTGGTTTCTATCTCAAATTGCTTTAGCTCGAAAACTGCTGCTTTTTTTTTTTTCTCCTGTAGTCTGAAGCAGTACTTGATATGTGTGTGATGGTAGGTTACCATAGTTAAAGCTCAAAAAGAGCAAGCCGTCAGCTGAGGAGTTTCGGCTCTTTCCCACCCCKTTAGCCCATGGCGTAGGTTTTCTTCATTTTTGTTCAAGATTGGTTTCCAAAGGCCTAACATACTGATTTCTATCTTGATTCCTCTCTTGCATATGTTTTAGAGTATAAATGTAGAATTTTACATGTTAGTATATGAAGACACAGAAATTCGAGCTTTAAATGTAGTCTTTGTTTTGTTTTGTAATCAAGATTGACAGGGTGGAAGGGGGTAGATAAACTTCTTCAAGGTCACCCAGTGAGTGTTGTTGGTTCAGCCTAGGTTAGGAAAACAAATATAGCAGCCCAGATCTTGTCAACTACCTGATGACTAGTGGCTGAACTTGCCAGCTGCTTAGGAGTAACCTTTCCTACTGCATGACATGCCTGTCCATTTTATGGGCAAAGAGTAGAGGAGGAGACAGTGCATTTGAGGACTGAAGGTATTTGCTATTCTTCTGAGCTGCAATAATTTATGCAGAAATGTATTTTTTCTTTCTAGTCTGCTTGATGTTTAGCCTGATGTTTCATAGAACTCTTCCATCAGTCATCTTACTGCCTTCAAGAATCCTCCTTGTTCAAGCCACAGGGCAGCACAGGATGCAGAAATATTTGATGCAGCTGATTAAATTAAACTGTCCATTTCTTGGCTTAGCCATTTTTAATGGGGTTAAGCTGCAGAAAGAGTATCTATGCTTGTATGCTTGTAATAATGGACATGTTTGAATGGAAAACTTTTAGAGAACAAGTGGCTTGTAGGGTTCAAGGCCAAAAAGAAACATGCTGACTCAGATATTGCAGAATCTGCAAAATCTGTCTCTGTCTCCATTGGAAGTACTGTTTACTTAAATGTGCTGATGTATTTCCTCCAAAGATTTATTTTTTTAGCTTTGTCCAACAGGAGAAGTTGGTAGTATGTAAATACAGGTTAGTGTTTCTTTGTATCTTAAGTTCCACGGTTGTTTGACATTGAGGATCTTTCCAGGACTACCAGAAAATATGTTAGGGTTTCTGATTTAAATTTAACTGGGCTGTTGTTTTAGGAGAAACAACATACTTTTGATCTAAGAAAAGAGAGCAGATGACTCACAATACCTTTGAGAGACCTTATCTTGGTCCTTCAGAGTTGCAGTTGATGATCTCTGAGATGGACAGTTGTGTCACTTAGGAAGTAGTCATTGTCAAACTAAAATACCGAAGCAAAAAGGGTGTATCCTGGAGAACTGTTTCTACTTCTCCTAGCAAAGATGAACGAGGTATTATCAGATGTTAGATTCCACTAGCAGTCCTTCATCCTTTGTGAGCTATTTTTCTGAGAATGAAAAATTATGCCTAAAATGTGAAGAACCTCTTTCTGATTCAGTCTCTGTACTGAGGAGCCTAGGTTAGATGCTGCCAGAAACTTGGCTGTTTAGAGTTCGACAAATAACTAGAGACTTGCTCTGTTGAACGGAAGCTCTGTATTTGTTCTCAAATGATACTTTGACAAGAGTGCTGGGTTGGCATATGTTTTAGAATTAGTGGGTTTTAATTGGACGTAATGTAAAGAGCATGTCTTCAGGGATCTAGGTCTTAATGTACTATGCTGCGATGATGGGGTATTTTTGTTCAAGATTTGAAAACTGATGTCATTTCACTGTCTTCTCTTTCCCCCTCTCATTCTATCAGGTATCTTATCTTACTTAGCTGACAGACCTCCACCTCAGTACATCCATCCCAACACTATAAATGTTGATAGCAATCCAGCATTGTCAGTCTCCAGCAATCCCTCGGCCCTAGATCCCTACCAGCCGAGTGGAGGCGTGGGGCTGGAACCAGGGATTGTCTCCATGGACTCCCGCACAGTGAACACTCATGGTCCTCAAAATCTGCATCCTAGTGACAGCCACGAGGTAGCGCTGGATACTACAATCACTATGGAGAGCGTGTCGAGGGTAACCAGCCCCATCTCTACAGATGGGATGACAGAGGAGCTTACGATGGATGACGTAGCCGGGGATCACTCACAGATCCCGAATGGCTCCCGGAGCCACGAACCTTTAGCCGTAGACACGGTGGGGAGTAACTTGACGTCGGACACTGTGGGACACGGYGGTGTCATTCCCATTCACGGTAGCACTTTGGAACTCCCTGTCGTCATGGAACCCGACCACATTGCCGGGCGGGTGACAGGAATATCGGACAGCACACTAAATGACTCCATTCATACTGTGGCCATGAGCACCAACTCTGTGAGCGTGGCGCTCTCTACCTCACACAACCTAGCTTCCCTGGACTCGGTAGCCTTGCACGAAGTGGGCCTCAGCCTCGAGCCGGTGGCAGTGTCTTCCATAAATCAGGAAGTAGCGATGGGGCCAAGTCACGTGGACGTGTCTGCAGACAATCTTGCCTTCGTACCATCCTCTCTGCAAATGGAAGACTCCAATTCGAACAAGGAGAACATGGCAACCTTGTTTACCATATGTGAGTGGGCATTTTTGGCTTTCTTGGGGTAGGGTTTGTTATGTAGCTGTTGTCTGGTGGGATAACAGGACTCTTGTTGCTAGTGTTACAGATTTCTGGTGAAAGAAACTGAGTTATTTAACAAGTCTACAGAAGTTGGAACAAGAGGAAATGGTCTCAAGTTGCACCAGGGGAGGTTTAGATTGGATATTAGGAAAAATTTCTTCACTGAAAGGGTTGGCAAGCATTGGAACAGGCTGCCCAGRGAAGTGGTTGAGTCACCATCCCTGGAGGTATTTAAAAGATGCGTAGATGTGGTGCTTAGGGACATAGTTTAGTGGTGGACTTGGCCRTGCTAGGTTAACAGTTGGACTTGATGATCTTAAAGGTCTCTTCCAACCTAAACGGTTCTATGATTCTATGATCTGCTGTGGCAGATTAACCTCGCTGAAACGATGCTAGTTGRAAGTAGACATAATAGGATGTTATAGCATCATTCTCTTTGTATACATCTCCCATGTTGCCTTGAGGTTGGCAACTGAGTTCTTTATGAACCTGTTGCCTTTTGTGGATATGCTGATACTGTCCTTTGCAATGAGACTTTTGTTTTTTAAAGTCACATCACAAATGACTCTTCTTGCTCCATTAAAAAAAACCCAGCAAACACCACCACAAGCCATACATTTCATCAAGTGGGTATAGTTGTTGAGTATGACATTATGTGATTTTGCAAAATTTTTATTAAACCATGAACATTCATCATGAAAATGTTCTTCTCAGCAGGATCTGCTGGAAGAAAGAGCAGAGAGGGAGGGAAGTTTTTAATATTTCTAATTATTCTCATCAAATGACTTCAGTCCAGAGGTTAGTTGATCTCCTAGGAAGAGAGGAGCATTGGACATTGCACTTTCTCAATCCTGTCATCGTTCAAGGAGTGGTGTTTGAGAACTGTGAAGTTCTCGTTTGCTGGGACAGAGATTTGAACTTCCACCTGCAGCGTGTGTGGCTTCCCACCACGGAAGCGTAAGGCCAGCTTTTATATTCAGTTTTTTTAGTTGTGGTAGCATTGCTGAGTGCTGCTCTTGCACACAGTCTGGCCCTACAACTG
The DNA here is from genome assembly GCA_030449065.1 of Oceanodroma leucorhoa. Classification (NCBI taxonomy): domain Eukaryota; kingdom Metazoa; phylum Chordata; class Aves; order Procellariiformes; genus Oceanodroma; species Oceanodroma leucorhoa. The sequence continues at coordinate 894,771 of JASVER010000071.1, read as the reverse complement.
CCAGAGCCTTGTGACAAGCTTTGCCTGCAGAACATTTTTTAAGAAATGAAAAGAAATAGTGCCTTGGTTAGCAATGGGAGAGGTGCAGTTTAGTGCAAAGTGTCTAGTCAGACATTTGAATTCAAACTTTTATTCTGTGGGATAAAATATAACTTAAAATCAGGTGGGTGTAGAACTATGATGAATTTACAACTCCTAGAGGAAGAGTTTTACAGTTGATGCATTCAGAAGTTCTTACAAGCATCTGTTGCACGTTGAACAAATAATGATCAAAATACTATGATATCCAACATGCTCATGGTGAAATCACTTCTCTTATTCACTTAAGTGAGATTTGATGTGTCAGCTTATTGTCACTATACATAAAATAGTCCTAAGCTGTTTCCCAGGTGATGTTCCCCATTGGTAGGATGTTATAACGGCTATTGCATGCCTGGTGCTTTCATGTGATTTGCAAAATAGATCTTTGACGTGGGAGGGTTTACATTTTAACTTTTTGTGGTTGTTTTTAAACTTCTCCTGAATAAAACATGAATTTGTGTCCAGACAAGTGACAGCAAGGAGAAGGAGTTGTTTTAGATCCTCTTGGTGGTTTTTCCTCACTGAGAAGGCAGGAATAAGGGCCTTTTTCAGAAAACTTTTACGCTGTTCCTAAGTGGAAAGAAAAAAGTGTGCCTTTGCTACAGTCCTAAATGTTTGTGAAACTTTAAGTAGCCCTTTTTTTGATCATCTTTGCTTACAGTTCTGGGTACCCAAATCAGAGAAGTAATCACACTGATTTTTTTTTTTTTTTTTTTTTTTGGCATTATTTGGCAAGAACAGAAATGGAAAGGAAATGGTATATTTCGCTTCTTATAGAATGTAGGAATTTTTTTGCAACTTCTTAAAAATGTATGAATCCCTAAACCTTTCCAAGTAGTAGTGTCACATGCCTATAATTTGCTTTTCTCCCTCTCTGCCTCTCCTTGGGGCTAGTCCACAGACCCATAGTGGTGTGTGTTATGCAATGCTTAAAAACAACTGTTCTAAGTGTGTTTCTCATTACTCATGTTTGGTTGTTACCGTTGCTCTACTTCTACATGTCATCTGTGCACATGAAGCAATTCTTATATMGGCTCTACCTAATAATTTTCTGAGTACCTTCCTATCTGTAACTGTGTAGTTGCTTAACCTGTATTTTGTATGGGGTCAGGTTCTGGTACCCTGATGTATGAATGGAATATCCCAAAAATCTCTTCAAACAAATAGTAATGGAGCTGCTGTTTATGCCTGCTGAAGACTACTCTGTGATAGGTCTTTTATACTGGAGCTGGGCCATCAAGAGGCCAAAGAAGGTCTTTGCAGAGATTCTGCTTAATTAGCTGAGCATCTTTCTTCAGAAGAATGATTTATCAGGAAGGTGGTTGCTGAGTAGGTGTTGGTTGCTCCATTAATAGAAAATTAAAATGATGTAGTTTTTCTAGATGAGAGCATTTTATGCTGTACTTTTTCCCAGATTTATTAGACTGAAGACTTTCAGTGGTTTATTTTTCAGTAGTACTTACACTGAACGACAGATTGGGAAAGTGATGCTACTGATTCTTCTTGGGCTTTTGTTTTTGTTCCATTCAGTGGCATCCCGTAGAGGTGTGCTGTATGAGTTTATTGCAGTAGGTCCTTCAAAAGCAGCAGTGAGGTCAGGTTTTTGCTGCCGTGAAGATTTGCACTTTGTCTGAATTTAAATGGAGATAAGGGGATTTGTGGGCTCAAATTAGAAAAATTTTAGAAAGAAGACCCCACTGTTCCTTTGCATGAGTATCCTTGAGGTTCTACATGCAAGAAAACTCTTGTGTTCTTGGTAAATTCCAAAAACATAACCAGTTAGAAAGTGTTTGGTTTGGTATGGCTTGGATTTTTCTGCCCATAATCATTTCACTTGTCATCAGAGAGAAAATAGCTCTTCCATCATCAGCATTACTGCCAGCTCTGGGGAGATTACCATCAGTTTTGCAGTAGTTTTGGTGAAGAGTGGACTCTGTCCCATTGATAGATTGCCCCTGTAGGGATAGTCTAGAGTCTAAATTATTAAATTACCATTGGGAAGGCAGGTGGAGATCCTCATATTTGATCTGAATTGGATAGGAACAGTGACATGTTTGTTGGTGCCAGTCTGACTGTATGGTTCGTATCCGCTTTGCTAGCTTTTACTCAAAAGAATGAGTTAAACCAGATAGAAGCAGCCTTTGCCGGGAGCTGAGCTGCAACATATTGGTAGGGAGCTGACTGCACCATGGGGGCTGTTGCATCTTTTTAATCCCTGTTGTCCCTTCCCCTCTCTGCAGGGTGCACACTGTGTGACAAGGCATATCCGTCGGACTGCCCAGATCACGGGCCTGTCACCTTTGTCCCTGACACCCCGATAGAGAGCCGAGCCAGGCTTTCTCTCCCTAAGCAGCTTGTCCTCCGGCAGTCTATCATGGGAGCTGAAGTGGGTAAGAATCAGATTACTATATATTTCTATGCAGCAGTTTAAAATACACTCATTGCCTGAAATCAAAAACTGTAGGGAATGTAACGTGGGAAAGAAACACTGCAATAGAGAGGTGGTTCCCTCTTCTATAATCACCCTGACTTACATTGTGCAAGAGCTTCTTGTCCTCTGGTTACTGCTTAGACCTCAGCTAGACTCTAGGGGTGCTGCCACACACTTGATAAGGTCAAGCACAAGCAAGGTATGGTGTTTATTTTATTTTTATTGTGTGCTAAACAGCCCAGGCACAGCTTTGATAAGGAAACATTTCAGCAATTGGAGTTTGGGGGAAGATTACGATTAGAAACAATGGAGGAGACTTCTGTCTGCTTGTTCGTCAGTTGGTTTGCTACCTGTGGGTCTTCTGGATACTCTCACTGGAGAATTGATCACAAGTGCCTCTTTCCCCCCCCGCCTGCCGTTTACATTTGGCATGTAGACTGTGACCTTGTCATTGGATGTGGACCTTGTTACTGTATTTCACGCCATTGTCACCTGGAAATCGAAGAGTACAGTGCAATACCCTAAGGATCTGAAGGCTAGAGAAGAATGTGATTATTGGCTTGCTTAGCGATGCTGCTTGTTGAGAGTAGATTCCATCTGTTCTTTTCAAGCTGCATTAGTTTCCAATTATTCCTAAAAGCTCTTCAGTGTATTCATGTAGACATATATATATATATATAAATGTTTAATAATAAATAATATACACGCAGGAATCCCTCTGCCCATGACAGAAATACARCTGCCTCTGGGGAGAAATGCAGAAGCTGCTTAACAATGCCCAGCAACAATTCTGGAAATTCCTGGGGATTAGGTAGGCGAAATGTAGTTACTGAAACTAGTATTTTCTGCTTCTGCAGAAAGTGCCATGAAAACTTTAATTGGTACAAGTGGCTAGGATCTTAGTTTTATAGCTTACTAAAAAGTAAATTACTTGCTTTTGACAAACCAAATAAATGTAATTAAAACAAAGCGGCTCCCAATAGTGTCATGTGGTGGTGGTGGTTCTTGTCTCTGCCTTAGGTGTGTTTTACACGTGAAGTAGAAGCTTTGATGATCTTTTGCCTAGATATTACCCCTGGAGCGTTATCTCATAAACCTCCCACCTCTTTGTTATGCATGATTAGTTGTTTAAATAATTGATTTCTGCAGATTTTGGTCTTCTCTGATAGGTGTGTGGACACGAGAAACCATTCCTGTAAGGACTTGTTTTGGACCTTTGATTGGGCAGCAGAGCCATTCTCTGGAGGTGGCTGACTGGACAGACAAAGCAGCTAGTCAYATCTGGAAGGTCAGTGGATGTTGTGGCTCACAGAGTCTGCAGGCATGCCTTTATCTGGTGAAAGCCACCGCATGACACAGCAGCTTTAACATTATCATCCTTGCCAAAAATCAACCTTAATGCAGTTCGATTGTTTAATACTTAATATCAGCATAGCTGTATACCATGTAATACGCTGGTAACCAAACCTGAAGTACAACGAACTTCTTTAATGCCTTTTCTTTTAAAGGGCTGTATGTGGTTTCCCCTATTTGTGTGGAGTTGCAGCTGTATATGAATTACTAGGCAGCACTTGTTTGTTTTGTATCATTGTTTACTGAAAGTTCCCCCAGGTGATGAATGATTTGTTTCAGGAAAGCTGCTTTAAAGCTTTCTTTTTCACATTGTTTCATGTTCAGAAAGTAAAATTGATCTATATAAATAAAACATGTACTGTTTGCCCAGATATTATTATTCACAAGACTTGGCTTATAAGAAAAGCAGCCAAATGCATTTCTGCTGGGAGCTAAAGGTAGTGTGTGGGAAGGATGCTGATAAAACAGTTTTTCTAGCCTCCTGGGTAGCAGAGAGAGGTCAAGATTCCTGTGTGAAGGGTAAAGGAAGGAGTAAGAACAGGGCTGTGGTCTTGGCAAAGGCAATGGAGACCTCCTGGCTTGTTCTAGGTAAACACATCCTCTCTTAAAGAAAGAAGCTGGCTTTCACTGCATTTGTTGCTGTGTTTTGTCCTAAGATTGCATTTGTTTTTCCTGGTAGATCTACCACAATGGTGTCCTGGAGTTCTGCATCATTACAACTGATGAAAATGAATGTAACTGGATGATGTTTGTACGCAAAGCCAGGTGAGAACCACCCGTGCAGTGCTAAGTAGCTTGGAGTCTGAGCTGCAGGCTCAGAGGAGGCTGTGCTGGAGAATGGGCACTGCTGCGCTGACTGCCCAGATGGGTAATGAGCTGGGGACCAAGGGACCTTCAGGAGTTATCTAGGCATCTTGGACTGGTGGGGAGAATGAAACAGAGCACCCAGTGGAGAACGTTATGGGGGAACCAGTACGCGTGCTGTAGTAAAACAGCCCCAAACCTGCCCACATACTTTGTTTCCCTTGTTCTAAAGATTTAAACCAGGTTCTTTTTATATTAGCTTACTGTGTATTAGCTTGTTATTGCCTTCCCTCTGGGGATTTCTGTATTCCTTTTGGATACATCTGTGAAGATGACATTGTCTTTTTGATTTTAATACTTTATTAGCGAAGTGTCCCTGGGTTCTTTCGGCCGAGTTCAAAGTTCTTACAGCTCGCAAGAGCCGTCCTTTTCAGTCTTTCTGGAGCCTGCGATGAAAACTGTCCAGACTGGCTTCAGTATTGCTCCATACATGGTCCACTGAGAAGGCTGAACCTTTCCTGTTGCTCTGTGACACAAAGTAGGTTTCCCCTGCCATTCATTTCATTGCTCCCATATGCAGGAGTCAAGAAGCTAATGCTTGATCTCCCACTGTAGTGGGGCAGAGCTTTTGCCGGTTTCAGATACTGGGAACAAACCTAAGCAACATACAGCTTCAGAAGATGAATTATCACATCTTGGAAATGCTTTTCAACAGCTATTTTTGAAGATAATTTTGCTTTAAGACTTTACTGATATTTAATTCTCCCTTGTGTTCTGTATTTCTTAAGGAGGTTAATATGAAAAATATATATATTTTTGTAGTTTCTTAAGAGATCATAAACTCTCTTCTCTCAGCCCACTCCAATGCCTATTAATAATTTTCTCAGCAAGACATCGCAGCGGTGTGAAAAATATATCATTTGGTGGAGCAGATTGGCTCTCAAGGTCCAGTTTTCCTTTATTTTTCTTTAATAAAGAAGGACAGAAGTGACAGACATGACTGTTTTTATAATGTGCTGACAAGCATTAAGGTTCTCTCATTACCTATTCATAGGAATTTCCTTCTCCCCTCCCTCCCCCCCCAAGTCACTATTTCTGGACGGCATTTTTTCATAAATCTCRTTATTGCTATAGGAACCGGGAAGAGCAGAATCTGGTAGCTTATCCTCATGATGGAAAAATTTACTTTTGCACCTCTCGGGACATCCCACCTGAACATGAGCTTCTCTTTTATTACAGTCGGGACTATGCACGACAGCTTGGTAAGTAAGCGCTCGTCTTTGTTGGCTTTGCAGGGAGTACTCAGCTTGAATTCCCTTCTAGTGCCATCTCTGGGCACTGTGACTGCAGAGTGCATTCTGCTCCTTCTCAGTTCCTAGTGGTGCACGTCATGTTTTCCTTTTAGATTTCGTGACTACAGGAGTACCATCGTTTAAAAGAAATATTCCACTATCTAATTCCACTGATCAGGAGTAAAAGATCACAGTTTTGAAGAAAAAGGGTTGGTTTTCTTCTGTTCATCCATCTGGTGCTAAGGGAGTTTTGCTAGCTGAAAATGTTCCTATCCTCCCCCACCTTTGGTTGTAATAATTTAGGTTTGGTGGAGCTGTGCTCAAAACCATTCCAAAGTTTGGCCCCCCAAAACATTTGAAATGGCCTACCTAAAAGAGCTGAAAAGCAAGCACCGGAGCTGAAGGGAACGGGGGTGAAAATCTCTGCAGCTGGTGTTAACATGGATCACGCTCACGCTCTGTTAGGCCTTGCTGTGCCTAACAGCATTAAAAGTGATGCTTTTGTCCCCAAAGGTGTCCCTGAACATCCGGACGTGCACATCTGCCACTGCGGAAAGGAATGCGCTTCCTATGCGGACTTCAAGGCCCATTTGAGCAGCCATATTCACAACCACCTCCCCAGTCAGGGGCACAGCAGCAGCCATGGGCCAGGCCACGGCAAGGAAAGGAAGTGGAAGTGCTCCATGTGCCCCCAGGCTTTCATCTCCCCTTCCAAGCTCCACGTCCACTTCATGGGGCACATGGGCATGAAGCCGCACAAGTGCGATTTCTGTAGCAAAGCTTTCAGTGATCCTAGCAACTTACGGACACACCTCAAGATACACACAGGTAAGGGCTGGGGACTTTATAGAGATGCCTGTGCTAGTAAACATCGGGGCAGGACCTGTTCTCTCTGATCCCTTGGCCAGTTGGCAGGGCGTAGCTTGAGTCCATATATCTAAGCTCTTAGAAACATAGAGTCGTAGAATGTTTTGAGGTGGAAGGGACCTTTAAAAATCATCTAGTCCAACCCCCCTGCCATGGGCAGGGACATCTTTCACTAGATCGGGTCACTCAAAGCCCCATCCAACCTGACCTTGAACACTTCCAATAGTGGGGCATCCACAACTTCTCTGGGCAACCTGTTCCAGTGTCTCGCCACCCTCATTGTAAAAACATACCTCCTTTATGTCTAATGTAAATCTATCCTCTTCCAGTTTAAAACTGTTGCCCCTTGTTCTGTCACTACAGGCCTTGGTAAAATGTCTCTCTCCATCTTTCTTACAAGCCCCCTTTAAGTACTGAAAGGCCGCCATAAGGTCTCCCCGGAGCCTTCTCTTCTCCAGGCTGAACAACCCCAACTCTTTCAGCCTTTCTTCATAGGAGAGGTGCTCCAGCCCTCTGATSATCTTCATGGCTCTTGCAGGTCCATGTCTTTCTTGTACTGGGGAGCCTAGAACTGGACACAGTACTCCAGGTGGGGTCTCAGAAGAGCAGAGGGGGAGAATTACCTCCCTCGACCTGCTTTTCTAAGAATGGCAGCATCCTGACTGTCTATAGGAATGATCTCTAGTCCATGCTGACCCCAGCTAATGCCTGGGCACTGCCTGAGAGAGCGCTGGTTGGCGTGGGATAGGACTGCGCTGGGTTCAGTGGTGTGGGCGCTTATAGAACGGTATGTAGACCCGTGTTGTGGCTGACTGTGTCATGTCTAAAAGCGTTTGATGAGTTGAAGTTGATTACAGTTGGGAAGAAGTGTCAGCCTTTGTCTGGGAGACAGAAACCCTTTGTTCCCACACAGGAGATCCAGTGCTGGCAGCTATGATAAAACAAGGGTTCCCTTCTGCTCATGAGAAAAAGCCAATGGGGTTTGAGAGCTTATAATGTGGACGGTTGTCCACTTAAATATAAGGCCAAGATCTTTCCCCTCTTTCCTACCTGAATTGTTTTTCATCTTAAGGAAATGGCACAAGACTGAAATTGGTGACTGGGGGGTCAGACTGATGTGGATAAGGCTCATCTCTGTCACTCATCAAAACTTAACTCTGAACATGCTGTTGACTTCTGTGGACCTTTGGGTATTACTAGAGGCTTTGGGGATAAAGGGGGAATTGCCAGCAGATGAGTGAATGAGCACTAAAAGAGGAAAACAAAATAGTGAAAGATTTTTCAGCTGTGTAAGAAGAGAGGAAATACGAAAAGGCATGGATTTAACACAGAGTGAGGATAGGGGAGGGGTGAAGGTCAAGTACAGGCCAGCAATAGACAGTGTAGATGTTTTTGCCTCTTTTTTTCAGTAAGGTTGAAATATAGCTATTGGGAATCACAGAATGTGAATCACAAAGCTGGAAAGGGACTAAAACTGGGAGTTCAGTGCCCTTGAGTCAAGTGTAGGAAGCTGCCAGCTCAGTAGTGAGGAGTTTTAATAAACTGGTCAAGTACAAATGTGGTATACACAACCACAGAATACTCAGTGGGACAGGGATTCAARTGGTATTCGAACTTAGTCTGAATTCAGTGGCATGGAGGGGTTTTGAACTATTTCTGGCAAAGAATAACGGAAGGACTACAGGTAAGTGGAAAAATGGGATAAAACATAGAAGCTACCAAAGAGCCAGTGAGCTTTGTAGCTGTGTGTTTTTTAGAGTACTTGTTTTTCAAAGACAAAGGCAATGCAGTGCATCAGATGTGGCTGGGCTCCGGTAAAGCATCAGATACAGTTCCTATGGGAAATTAGTGGAGGTGGGCATGTACCAGTGTACAGTAACTAGATGGCTACCATGGTCACTATTAAAAAGGAGGCTACCATTATTTTTACTCCAGAATTCATCTCGGATAAGCCTAGTCTTGTTAAATGTTTGCCTGAATCTCTTTGCTGGAAAATTTACAAGTCTACTGGTGATGTTTTGATACGCAGAACAGGGAGGCACAGTTGGTGTAGGTAAGCAGAAAGTGTATCATCTTTTAAAGAAAGGCTGACTGACCACAAGTACTGGAGGAAGAGGAATCAATGGCGTTTAGTAGGACAAAGTGCAGAACCGTGCATCACATGAAGGGCTCAGTGATTGGAAACAGTAGCATGAAGTGGTTTTTTTTGGCTTGGGGGCATGGGGTGGGGGATGAATGGCTTTGGGAATGATGAAATGAAGTCAGATGCCTGTTTTTTGCATAGCTAAATCTAGACTAGCTAGGTAAGCCTTTATGCTGAGTCTGAAGGAACTGCAGGACTAAACGGGTCCTGTTCACAAAGAATCTGCYTTTCTTCAGGGTAAAATTTTATTTTTCAGAAGTGGTCAGGCTTGTTTGCTTACTGTATTTCTTGGGACACTGACTGTCAATTTGTGGGTGTATGTATGTAATCCTAGGTCAGAAGAATTACCGCTGTACCCTCTGCGACAAATCGTTCACCCAGAAGGCTCACCTGGAATCGCACATGGTCATCCACACGGGGGAGAAGAATCTGAAGTGCGATTACTGTGAAAAGCTGTTCATGCGGAGGCAGGACCTCAAGCAGCATGTACTCACTCACACGCAGTAAGTGATCTCACAGGATGTGTTGGACTGGCCAGTGCAATAAATAACGAAGCTCAACAGCCCAAGAGAGAATCTCCAGTTTGTGAATAGTTTGGCCTAGGGAGTTCATCCTCTAAAATGACAGGGAAGTCAGTCTGGACAAATTCCTTGTTACTGGCTGAAGGTGTCCTGTTCTAGTGTTTGCAATGACACAGTAAATTCCAGGTGTGCACCTTGTCTTGTGAAATGGCATTCTGGCGTGTTCATCATTTTGAAGGAGAGGGGGTTAGCTGATTTACATTTACTTCTCTGCTGAGAACTKTTTCCATGTCCCAACATGACCACGAAAAATCATAAACTCCTCAATGCTATTCCCACTGAGTAGCTTGTTAGTGAAGCCTCCGTCTCTGTTTGCACCAGGGGTGGGGTGCAGCCCTTCCCAGCTCTTACCTCCCCCCAGGTCTCATTCATGCTCCTCCTGCAGGGAGATGCCCAGGGTCAGGGCAGATTCCCACGCCCAGGTCCTCCTCCAGTTCTCTGCAGGTCTCTCCCAGCCCCTCAGCTCTCTGCCAGGCCAGACCTTTCCTTTTGCTCTGAGAATCTCTCCATCCTGTTCAGTTACTCCCAATCCAAGGTCCTCCCTTAAAGGCTGTTTGCCCAAAGCTAGTCCCTCTGCTTATTTCGGTTTTGGCATCTGGTTCTTATACTCACTTGGATTCGATTGCCGCTTCCGTCATGCTGCCTAGGAGACAGCATAGTGCAGCTAGCGTGAGCAAGAGCGAGGGGCAGACAGACAGACAGACTTGCTTTGCTGCTTGTTCTTATGGCCAGAGCCAGGGGCACTACTGCTGCGAGGTGTTTTGCAGAGTCATCTACAGAATTTGACTGTTGCAGTCTGGTAAGCCTCTGCTTAGCATTTACAGACTGAGGGTTGTTAACACTCAGCAGCTTTGTTTTCTTTTTTTGTTCTTGTTCTTTTTTCCCTCGTTTATGCAGGGTGGGAAGGAGGGAGACATAACCTTTCCACCATGGCAACATCTCTGCCCTTGCCAAAACATGGAGCTTAACCAGAGTTTGGTCTTACTCAAAAAAAATAAACAAACAAAACCCTTGTAGAAGTCTTTCTTCTTTAATTTATCATCAGGAAGGAAAAACAGTTGGTTCCAAGCTAGCAGTTAATCCAAAAAGCCTGACTTTTGCCCATGATGTTGGAGGGCGGAAGGGAGCCGAGAAGAGGGGCTTTGTGTACGTACTGTGTGAGGGAAAACTGAGCAGTATTTACACTTCAGTGCTGCAGTAGTGCTGTGATTTCTGGTCTGCTTCTCCTTCAAGTATACTGAAAGTAAGATTTAGGAGTAAGACTGACCCTTTCACCCCCCACTGTTAATACAGTATCAGCTGCCTTGCAGCAGGAGCAAACTAACTTTTTCATGTATTGCAGAGAACGGCAGATCAAGTGCCCCAAGTGTGACAAGCTGTTTCTGAGGACAAATCACCTGAAGAAGCATCTCAATTCACATGAAGGAAAGAGGGACTATGTCTGTGAAAAATGCTCCAAGGCTTATCTAACCAAATATCACCTCACTCGCCACTTAAAAATATGTAAAGGCCCCACATCCAGCCTGTCAGCCCCAGAGGAGGAGGAGGAGGATTCAGAGGAGGAATTAATAGACTCTATGAGGACTGAAGACTGTAGGATTAACAATGGAGTCTATTCAACAGGTGATGCCCTCTCCGGACACAAATGAAGAGAGGAGAGAGGGAAATTTTCTTGGATGTTAAAACTGGGGAAGGAAAAAACCCCACCTCTTCCTTGTTTCCCCAGGCAACAGCGTATGTCACATGAGGAGTTTTCCTTCTGTTTTGGTCTCCACGCTACCACCGCTTAATAAACTCTGTAGCCAAAACACTGAATGAGAATGGACCATGCACATACAAGTGAACAGTTGCTAAGAAGGAAACATGAAGCAAGATTTTTTCTCACACACACTGTGTATACTTCTTTTCCAAATCACTCAGATTAATCCATCCAGTGCTGGGATACGTGACACACCTCGCATAGCCCTTTGAGTAAAGAGCCACAAACCAGAAACATCATCAAGTGACTGCAGTGACCTGTAAGCCAACTGTCCTTAACTGCCAAAGCCATGACGATAAGAAAAACAAACAAAAAAATGGTGATGGCAGTTGATGCATTTTTCTTTTTAATACTTTTTAACTGAAGGATGTAGTTCGGCACAGAGCAAAGACTGTCAATGCTCAGGTTTTCTTCTAAAAAGAATAATAAAAAAGCTTTGGGTAAAAAAGAAGAAAGAAAAAAAGCCAGTGAAATCAGCATTTCCAGACAAAGCAATTATCCCACTACAGAAAATCAAAAATTGGCTTTCGGAGAACAGTTACTGCCTCGTCTCACTCTAGTTCACTAGAACATTTAAGCAGGTGAAAAGGTAAAGACTGTATAGACTCAGTAAGGACGAGGCTTACAGATGATCAGACAGTGTTTACAGTATATATTACCTGTTGTGCTGTAAACCTTTTACCACSTGGAGTGATGGGAGGGTTTGCTGCTAATATTATTTATGGAATGAAGATGTATTTCATTCTGTTGTTTTCTTTTAAAAAAATTAAAAACGTGGCTCTTCTCTAATGTTCTTTTTTTAATATTTTACACATTCTGGAAAAAAGTTTCCTATTTCTGATAATGATGCTAAGAGAGATAACACCACTTTTTCATCCTCTGCCTCTCCCAAGCTTTCCTGGGACAAGGTATGGTAGGAACACCTCCCTGAACAGGCACAGCTAAGAACTTGTCTTTAAATCTTGTAGATTTGCTGTACCTTGTAGATCCTCTGGCTGTGCTGTAAAAGACCAGTAAGCTCAGCTCTGTTCTCCAATGAGGTAGTTGGAGGTTCACTTGTGAAAGAGGCTCCAGTTCTTGCTCTACATGGCCAAAGTTCAGCTGTACCTCTCCCTGGGTTCTTCAAACCTGAAGACACACAATGCTTGCCCTCCGAGATCAGTATGTGAATAAAAAGCTCCAGAAAGACGTGTTGAGGGATTTTGTTTAGTCAAGGGAAAGATGTTTTGCTTGCAGTAATGTAATTTATTCCTAAAACAAAAARCAACTTCTAGAGTTACAGTGCCAGTTAATACCAGAGGTAGAGATAACGGAAATTACTACCCTCAAAGAGCTTAACACAAAGCATTTATTTCAAATGAAAGCTTTGAAAAACTTGCAGCTTTTCAGTGGAGAGCACTTGAACAGAGGTGGTTCCGGTGCTTTCACCTTCTTAAGCTTCACAAAAGCAGTTGTTCATTTGTTGTCCCCACACTGTTCACTATTGCTTGGCAGAGAAAGGATTGAGGCAGGAATCCCAACACATCCAGACTATTCTTGCCGTCCTGAACACCTGTCACCACACTAGAAACAGCTGAACTGGATTTAGAAGCAGCCACTTCAAGGGAGGGGAAGAAAACCTACAGCCCTGCCTTTCCCCAATCTGCAGTTTGTACTGATAAAATTTACCTGCTTTACCTCACCAGAATGAGTTACAATGAGCTCGGGTGGAAAGCAGTGGCAAGATCTTGTCAACTACATGTGCTGACACTATGGCTGCTTTCATAGCCAGGGCATTCTTGCAGCCGCAGCACTTTAATAGACACCTTCCAGTATGTGGAGAGGGAAGCACTTCACAGGAGAAGAGTATCATTTAACTTCTGGCCTGGGGTAAGGCACTTGGGTGTTGATTTTAAATGTGAGGAAACTGTTGGGAGTCACATTCCTTGACTAGGTTCCTGATGCTATGAACAAAGTGTTTAAGTCAGTGGTTAGGCTGATATTCAAAATGTTCCTCTGTGCCTTCAGGTTTCAGGCAGAAATGCCTGGGAGGAGTTAAGAACATGAGTACATAACATGGACAGCTGTGACCAGCTGAGATCCCTACCCTCGCTTTGTGTCCTGACAGCCTCTCATCCTCTTCTGAGTAGTAGCTCCTCATTTCAGTTCAAATTCTCTTTATATATATATAGATAACTTTTGGAACTTGAAGAAAAACCCAATACACAGGCAACCTCAATAAGCTTCAGATGCTGTGGAACCAGGAAAAAGAAACCCTTGATCTTGATGGGATATACAGCTGGGATATTTCTGGTTTGATATTGGTGATCTGAGGTGTTACAAATACATTTCAAGATTCTACTGGGGGACTCCAACTTACTGCCCAGGAAATACTCTTAAGACTTAAAGTTACATAGAAGAACAACTTAGACATCTGTAACTCTAGCCTTAAATTACAGATAAATTATCTATTTACACTTGTCATTTCATTCAGCTTTTGTTTATTTATTACACAACTGTTGTCTGAAGTATTTTTACTTATGCCTTTAGAAGATATTTACCTTCTCTGCAGTATTCAACAAACTTCTGGTAGCAGCAGGATGCTTTTCTAGTGACTATTTCATTTTATATATCAACTTTACACATAGTTTCAGGGATCACAATCTCAGGCAAAAGCAAGTGATTTCGTCTTTCAGAGCCAGTCATAGAGGCAGGAACTTAGAACTACCAACTTAAGAGCTTAACCACATCACCATGTTTCTTTGTCTGAGATGAAGAAGCCTGCAGATTGCAAGACACTAGAGTCATTTCTATGAACTCTCACCAAACAGGGATTTGTAGAGTGCACATTAGTCATAGTCTCATTAATTACTTTTTGGTTTTGTGATGTTTGGTCCATCACTATTCCATTGCTGTCTCCGCATCGTTGCTGCTACTGCCGGCCATGGAGCTGCAAGCCACAGAGTTGGTACTAGCCAGAACAAGTCTTTCTCTGTTTCCAAAAACTTCATTCACTGCAACACAGACAGGGGATTGCTTGCATGTTACTGTTCCAGAGACAAGAGTAGTACAGCAGGTGTAGCGTGGTTTACATCACGGGATGGAAGTCCTAACCTAGTGCAGTTTTAAAGCTTTCCCCCTTCCCCCGAGTAGGGAGTTGAAGCTTACACGTCAGAACAATCTCCCGCATATGATACTTGAATTACAAGTCCTGTTATTTCTCCCTGAGAGCATCTCTAGAGGTTTCCCTGCGCATAATTCCTGTACCTAAGTACTGTGAAATGAATGAGTTTTGTAGAGCAAAACATTAAGTTTAAGTAAGTTATTTCTGGTTTTAGTCTCTCTGGTTTCCACCAAGCTCTTAAAAGCCTTCTTCAAAAATCCATGCCATTTAGTTACATGTACCTACAACAACCGATCAAAACCAGTCCTCGGTTTTATTCCTACAGGTACTCAAGAATGTGATACTTGATTATACCAGCAGCATTAAGAAAAAATTAAARCATAGGTATTGTAAGAAATCAGGTATTATACTTCAGCTACAAGAAAATAAATCATGTGGCAAACACAGTTCTCCAAGTTAGAAAAAAAACACGTTTTTTGAATTTAACCTACAGTTTCTCTCAGAGCCACAATACATTACTGAATATACAAATACACCCTGGGGGCAAGGGGAGAACCACAAGATTCAAAGAAATGAGAATGTTACCTGCAGAAGTCTTGCTTATATCCCAAATACGCAGCCCTTCTCGCTCTCCTCCAAAGGCAAAAACAAACGGGAAGTCAGGGCAGCAAGCTGCACAGAAGAGAACACCCTGGGAGGGAGGCAGAAAGAGGAGGACTTTTTTTAAAAATATCATCCTAAAATGAATGTCATCTGAAAATGCTTTCACCAAGCAAGTTTTAACAAACGTAAGCTCTACAAGTTTCCTGAAACTTATTTTGTAAAGACACAAAATTGAAGTCAAGAGCTGCTAATTACAAACAGTAAATCACGTCTTTGTCTTGAACCTGGCAGATACATGTTGGAGTACCTATAGTTCTACTCAGAACACTGTATCTGGCATTCAGGTCTGAGGCTTTGAAGCAGTCTGCCAATTACATGTTGAATTGAATACTGCACTGTAATGAGCGTGATTTACCCAGAATACACAGATGTGATTTTTTTTTTTCCCCAAAAGATGCTACATTATCTAAAACAAGATTCAAGTTAGACAAAAAAGATGAAGCAGACATAGTTTATATATAAACCTTCTTGGAATCAAGAAATGAGTATTACTCTACCATTTTCATATTCCTGGAATGGATTAAACTTGGTCTGTCTCCCAAGATATCCCAAATTTTCACATATTTGTCAGCAGATGATGTCACAAGGCATCCTTTGATCTGACTGCTTAGTTGTAGCCCTGGAAGATTAAGAGTGCAGCAGTGGGAGAGTACCAGGTAACCACTATTTCACAGAGATGAGGATACATTTTGAAGTCATGAGAACAAACCTAATATTCTCCTCACACTAAACTCTGTTCCAGCACAAAGGAGCAAAAAGTTAATGAAAGCTTCATGCTGCCACTGCTCCCTGTAGTGAGAGCAAACTGACTTCAGGTAGGCCTGTTTTGTCTCTCAGTCCAACAACAGTAACAGTGCAAAGATGCRATCATTCTGCCTCTTACTTCGCATAATGTGGCTTCCCCAGGTAGTTTTCTTCATTCATTGGCCAAAGACCATCTCTTTTGCTATACAAGATGATGGGGCATATTCATACGATCTCATTTTAGACACCTAATCAGGTGCTTCAAATTGCTATTTGGAAGCTCCTACACTGATCAAATAATTAAAGTAGCCTAAAGGAGGCAGTGAGAAAACCTTCCCATGTGCCATACCTAAATCATCTCCAGAGTGAATATCAGTATAAAATAATTATGGCTAGAGGAGGTAAACATTATAGTTCATAATCCTGGACCAGACTGCATATTTTTTGTTCTTCCTCACCCAAAAACACAAGGAGCATGTCCCAAGTGAACACATCTGTTTTGACATGCTTATTCATGATATTCACTGAGAAAAGTTCGCTGTTGTTAAAATACTTTGCTTACAATGGCTTCTCAGCAGAGATTTGTTTCGTGCAGAGCTACCCATGATTAGTATGCACAACTCTTATTTGTTAAGCAAGGAACCACTACCACCTCAGTCGCATCGGTTAAAGACATCTTCCAGATGTGCCTCGCCACTGGGGACAAACACAACACACACAATTTACCTGACACCTCTTCATCATGAGCTTTCAGAGTAAACAGTGGCTTATCAGAACGAGCATCCAGACAGTACACAAAGCCATCCTCTGTGCTTGCCTAAGGGAGCAACAACATTTTAAAAACAAACAGCTGTAGTCACTCATTTGGAAAAAAGCTCCTATGAAATAATACCCACCCCCTATTAAATAAATCCCTGTGGTTTGAGACAGACTTACACTACTTCTCGGTAGGGCATATTACACAGTGCACACAGTTCTGCATTCCCAAAGTCAGACTCCATCCAGCTGGTGCCTGAGCTACTCTACGTACCTAAACTATGCTGCAAGGACTTACATGGAAGTCTTAATACTATACAAATTTCTTAAATTGTATTTTGAAGATGGTTGCACTACTAAGCTTGGCTTTCTTGTTAGGCAATGAAATACAGAGCCGTTAGCCTCTTAACTGTCAGTTCAAACTTTYTGGAGCCATCCTGTGGCTGCATAATAGCCCTGTGCAAAGCTAAGTGTGATTATAGTGAGAGAAATCTTCATCATAAACCCAACAGAACCGAGCAACTGCTCTTGTTGGCTGTATACACAAAGCAACAGAGAACTAGACAGCCATTCAGATAATAAAAAAGATTTGTTTTTAAATTGTGTTTAAAAGTTTTATTGTAATACTCTCAACAAAACTAAGGCATTTTTACTCTATACCAGCTAGGAGGACAGTGCCCTCTAGCGCTGATTTGAAACACTGAATTAATATTCAGGATCTTAAGGTCTAACTAGCTGCTTCTCAGCTGCAATTGCCTCCTTACATGAAACACAACAGCAACTATGCAAAGGAAAATATATCCCAGCCACTGAACACTATAACAACATGGCAAAGAAGCCACCTCTGGAGTGAAAACGCATCAGCATCAATTGCTTTTCTACTGTCATAATGAAGATACCAAATAAGTAGCTGGTCTCGATATACTYGTTGAAAAAACGACATAAAACCATCCTCCCACACACCGCACTTTTAAAATAAGCAATGCCAACAGTCCAACTGTCCATCAGGTCCATTATATGATTCAGAAACATTATGAACACAAAAATACAGGTTTAATGAAATGGCAACAGTCAACAGACCAAGAATAGAAGAGCATGTACTCACTAAGAAATTACAAGGTGAAAAATGATTCCAGGTTACTCTTTCAACCTGACCACTGAACCGCCACATTCGATGGTTATCTTGTGGGTTTCTGCAATCATACAGCACAGCTGATCTATGGGAAAAAGGGATAGGAAATTAAGAAAAAAAWATTAAATCATGGCAGAATACTTTATGAAGTTTGTTTTACCACTGGCATCTACAGAAGGTCCATGTAAACTACAATTCAAAAATTAAAATGGAAACAGCTTCACTATTTAGTCTTCCAACTCAGTAACAGACGAAAATTTCTCAGATAAGCACAAGTGTTTTCCACATGCTTCAAAGTTTCATCCTGGTTACAAACAGCCATTCTATTTAAGCAAACAGAGCTCGAATTTGCTCAACACTTAAGATACTTACCATACAGGAGACCATAATTATGCAAATATATCACTTAATTATGAACAGACTTCAGTAAAGTTAAGTAATGACTGTTCAAAATAATGCACTAATTAGGAAATCAATTTGTGATACATATACAAACATTTTCAAATATGCTTTAATAAAAAAAAATAAAAAAATCTTTACAAGTGGTTAGGGAAATGCTACTCCAAAAAGGAGAAAGAGCATATGGGAGTTAGTGGGTCCTTTGGGATTCTTCTCAGGCTTGTGCTCGGCCCAGTGGCTGCAGAATCTGTCCCAACACAAAAAGCTCCTGGATGCAAATGCARGAAAGAAGTGATGATGTCACTCTTGCAACATCTCACCACAATTTACATCCACAGTGTAACTCACTCCCACTCTGTCCTATAATTAAAGCCAAAGAAATGTGATCTAGATGTCTCAGCTCCTTTACCAGGCATTTTACAACAACAGTTTTAGTACATATGCAATTTTTAACGGTCTTTCAGGTTATGAAGGCATCTGCCAGTATTCACTGAATAGCCTGTGGTCCTGGGAATCTTTACAGGAAAAATCCACAGAGGGAGTCTACTAGTTTATAGACAGTACACTGGTTTATAGGTGTCCGTGGGATCAAAGGGCTAGCTAAAACGGGATCAAGAAGCTGGTCTCAGTGTTTGGACTTTTTTCTTATTTTTACGGAAAGCAAGGAGGAGGAAAGTGGACAGAAGCAGGTTCCTAACAACAGTAAAAGGTTCTTCTCTGACACTTTTACTGAAGCAGATGTAGCGAGAGCATAATACAAAAGCCAGAGAACATAAAGGCTTGGCTAAAGATTGACAAGTCTTTAAATACTTTAACACAAGGACAAAGTCTTAAAAGCAGAATAAAAAAATTGATATAAAAAAACCCCATGGTTATAGAACAAAATTAAGAAGTTACCCCTAGGAGATGGGAGAACAGAGGGGAAGTTTTTTGGCTGGCAGGGCTTATAAAAACTAGCAGTTACAGAGCTAGTCCAAGTGTGCAGACACAAACCATTTCACGGCATCTCCAGGCTGCAATCACAGGAGATAGCCTGTTAAACTTTGGCTATGGCATGCCTATCAATAGGGGCCTATCAATAGGGGCTGTAGGGAGCAGACTGGGATTTTAAAGTCCCTCACACCCCAACCCTGGTCTTACAGCTTGGCAAAACCTTGACAAGTTTTCACAGGAAGGACCGGTGACACATTCCCAATGCAGAAAATGCCATAAGGCCAAATTAAGAAATAAATTCAATTTGGAGCAGACACCTGGCACAGAAAATGTCAGTCCAGATGGTTAAAAGATTTGGCTAGTCCTGAAAAAGAGGTAAGGAAAACTACATTTTGGCCACATACAAACCTGGCTACCTTACTGGAAAAAAATAATAGCATTACTCAAATTTGGCACAGTTATAAGCAAATGAAAAGAAAAACACGAGGCAACTTAACGGGCTTAATTCAATACTAATACCCTCCCCACATGTAACATTTGAAAATGTTATCCTGACATACTTATCRTAAGATCCAGAAATGAGGGTCTGAGTTTCAAACGGATGAAATTGCACTGTCTGGACCTAGATAAAAGAAGATTTTATTTTAAAAAATAAGCAGAGATATAACACACATACACAGCAACTTTCTTTGAACAAACAGCACAACCCTCCCTCCCCAAAACCAGCACATTTCCCCCCAAAAAACTCTCCTGTTAAGCTTGTTGATACTCAGATTTCTCATAAAACAGTGCAAGAGATGCACATCATTTTTATTTCAAACACCCCCACCCAGTGGAAACAACATATTTTCCAATATAATTTAACTGAACAGAACCACACGTCCCCTTTCTGCCCTAGATATTAAAAATAATAAGCTGGAGGATGTGAAAGAATAGCTGCTTCCAGTTTGGGGAAAAATGCAGATGTTAGCAAAAAATGAAAATCAGGAGTTTGCCAAGGGCAGTGACTTTAACAGCAAAATAAGGTTACAGCTATTAATAACTTAACTTTCACATTTTAATTACTATGAAATGAATTCATTTCTGAAGTGCCCATCACTATGGTATTTTAGTATCATTTACTTTAAATGTTTCTTACCTAGAACAAACTGTAACTGACACTCATTGTCTCCTTAAGAGAGAGTTACAGTTTGACCTATGCTCAGAGATCTATTTTTTGTAGCTTATACCAGCACTATTAGATTCCAAACCATCAGGGCTTTCACAYAAAAGGCATTTAAAAAACTGCTGTAAATCTTTGCCAACTTCCTAAAGGATAAGTTAAATAACATTTTTAAAAGCAAATACAGTGTTTTTCGCCAAAGCGACTGTTGTGGTTTAACCCGGCAGGCAGCCAAACACCACACAGCCGYTCACTCGCTCCCCCRCCCCCCTGCAGTAGGATGGGGGAGAGAATCGGAAAAAATAAAGTAAAATTCGTGGATTGAGACAAAGACAGTTTAATAGAACAGAAAAGGAAAGGATAATAATAATAATAATAATAATAATAGTAGTAGTAGTAGTATATACAAAATGAATGATGCACAATGCAATTGCTCACCACCCACTGGCTGATAACGAGCTGCGATTGCTACTTCCTGGACCACGCCCCCTATTTATATACTGAGCATGACATCACATGGTATGGAATACCCTGTTGGCCAGCTGGGTTAGCTGCCCTGGCTATGCTCCCTCTCAGCCTCTCGTGCACCTGGCAGAGCATGGGAAGCTGAAAAGTCCTTGGCTAGTAGATTACCTAACAACAACTAAAAACATCAGTGTGTTATCAACATTCTTCTCATACTAAATACAAAACATAGCACTAGGGAAAAATTTAACTCTATCCCAGCCGAAACCAGGACAGCAACTAATTCAGAAATTTAAAGAATTCTGCACAGTTTTTAGAAAATTACAGAATTTTTGTTTTAAGGGTTCACTACCAAGCAGCTAATGAAAAAATGCAGTTATTTTTTCTCTGTATTTTACAGTGGAAGAAACATAGCTATTATTACATACCTTGTCTGTATGTAGCATCAGGCTAGCTGCTGGCTCACCCACAGACATATCCCACAGAATCACAGTATTGTCAGCAGACGCACTTGCTAAAACATTCCTGATAACGGATCAAAAAATAASTTTTCAAAATCTTTCTATAGATGCAAACAAATAATGGTCAAAAAACCAAAATACATACAGAGCCTGATTCTGAGATCAAGTACACTCTGGTCTATAGACAATATATCTCAAGCCTGAGGGATAACTCCCTGAAGGTAATTCTAAGTTACAAGTAAAGACTACAAACAGGCTATATTACATTATACTAGTACAACAGTTTTGCTTGTGTTCCCCCTTCCCCCCCCCTGAAAATATCATTTACTGGAAGATTTCTTGAACAAAACAAAGCAAGAAAGGCTTTTAAGCACTTCCTTTCCTTTGACATTAAGATAGTATTTATAAACATTACCTATGCAACTTACTTTTAAAATATTTTGCTCTCCAATATCTGAGTGTTTCTATAACTACTGAAGACCCAACACTGCACATCCTTCACAGAACACTGAAAGGAACCACTAACATTTTAGTTTATAGACCCTACATTTCAGCTTAAATTTGACCAACTGTGTTAAAGCAATAACACACAGTTTAGAAGTTTAATCAGAAAAAACTCAAAACATTTCCAAAGGCCTATCAAATACACAGTACAATTGCTACCATTGCTCTTAAAAACAGATCTATTATCTCAACATGCTGTTTCTGATTGAAACTGCTCTGCCCCATGCCTTTTTTTTTTTTAATACTAACGAAGTGTTTCTGACTGAAAGAGCTAACATTCTCCTGGGAACACTGTTCTCACAAACGTTACAAGGGAAAGTTAAGAAAATGCATAGTGAAGGCTATGAGAACATTTTACAGTAACATCATTATGACCTACAGGCAGAAAGTTATTTATAGAGAGCTGTCGCATTATGTCTTGCTTAAAAAAAAATAAATAACAAAACATTTAAAGGTTCTTTTGCCCCTAAGCTTCCCACTTCAAGGCTGTTTTTATCTCCTGAAAGATCGACCAGTATCAATGAGTTCATAACTCAGCACATTACAGAATTACGCATCCAGATACTTAACTATTGTAGCTGTCATTTTTGTGACTTGTGTCTATATTATAACCAGACAACCGTTTCTAGATACATGAAAGCTACTCTCTTGTAACACTGATGGAACGATCACTACCACACTCTGTGCATATGTATAATTTAAGAACAGATAATGCACTGTAAATTAAGAGTGCAATTTATGTACATTTACTGCATGTCCATGTGGGTGTTTCCTTCTTCAGTATCTAGATAATAAAACATTGTAAGTGAAGGCTTACACCTGCTCATCAGGAGTATGCAGAGTTGACTATGTGYATCTTCAGAGACATTCATGACAGCAGGGGAAAAAAAGAAAAAAGAAAAAAAATCAGCCTGTGTCTGACTGGAACAGTTTCAAGGTCCATGCTGAGGATCCTCTGACAGCTGAACTGTTAAAAACCACCTAAGCGATAAAAACCAGCAGCATCTTTATTTCAGTCAGCACATTGCCCTTGACCTCTCCCCCAAGATAGGCCAGCTTTGTGTTGCTTCAATAGCAATACTTCATCGCTAGTTCATTCAGGCAACAGGGAATTCTTTCCGCCTAGGGTAACCCAAAGGTCAGAGGCATTTCTAGAACTGTGCTATTAGGGCTTTTACACTCTCTTTTCTGTTCACAGCTCTGAGGCAAAAGCCAGAGGAAAAAAACCAGCATAGCAAGGACTCCCTTCTATAAATCTACTTCYATCTGCTGAAATGGTGTTTTAGGTCATTAGCAGATCGGGACAGATCAGGGCAGCCCTTCTGCTTCTCCAGTTTGTGTATCTGACTTAAACGTAGCCGATATATCAAATGGCTTAGACCCACCTTAGCCCTGCCCTCATCTGGACAACTTAAAAATAAAAAGTGATCTGCAGCAATATACAGGTTTTTAAAAAAATAAATCAAGACTTCTAGTTAAAAAAAAAAAAGGGTGTATGTGTATTTTTGAGAATGGATTCATTTCAGCACTGCTTTCAAGTTCAATGTTATACTAAATAAGATTTTGAATTTGTGTGAAAAACATATGCCTAATTAAGTATACAAATTTGTAACCATCCATTGTTATTCAAGTGTTCTTTTACCTGCTTTGTTTATTCCATGAAAGATCAAGCACAGCATCAGTATGTCCTTTCACTGTCCCTTCCGAAGATAAACTCTGTGTATGCAGATACAACATACTTTTGAAAACTACAGCTTCAACAGAAATCAAGCATTACAACACATTAGTATGAACTCCTTAATGCCTTCACAAACAACTTAATGTTTTAAATTATTCTTGCTTGCTGCCACAAGGCTTTTGATAGAACTGTCTCTGCAGTACCTGCACCTCGCCTCCTACCCCACATCTCAGATTGCTGCATTCACAGTTGGTGGGCTTACACAACTGGTTTCTCCCTTCAGGCTAGTCCAAGAAATTTCATTGTCTCCAGCTAATGTGCAGCTTCTCCAGCTTCTTTCTAAACACTCCTGGCAATTCCCTTTCCCTCCTCCCAATTAACTGAGCTTTAGGTCCTTGTAACTGCCAGCTCCTACAAATTCTAATTTAAAATGGTTAAGCTTCAAAGTTTACTGGGACAGCAATTGCAAACCACCCATAAACCACCCCATTCCTCTTCTGTTCTTAATTCCAGGCTTTAATTATCCATACAGAGAACAATTAGCATTTCAAATTGAGGTAACATTTATGAACGGTATCTTCAACAGCAATTCTGGTAACTCAGGGATTTTCAGAAGCAAGTTTCACAGAACAAATTCCCCTTCCAGGGACATTTTTTCTATTGTTTTTAAAACTGGAAGGTCTGAGAGCTTAAGAAGTAAACCCCCTTCACAATTACACAGAATGGTTCTTTAGCTGACTAACACTGCAGTGCTCCTTTGTTTGGGAAACCAAGATTAGCTATATATCCAGTGTTCACCTTCCCTATTTACTCTAGGGAGCCTTTAAGCACTTCCTGAAGCATCTACTATAAAGCAAAATCTAGGAGATCTAAGTTATGTTATCTTCCATACTTGTTTTACATACCAAACAATTTGGACAAATCATAACACCACATTCAGGCATACAATGAGGGTCAGATTCATCTCACATAACTTAGCATGCAGTCTAAACCTCAGTCTTCCTCTTTGGTAGTTAAGGTTTTCTCTGCAGTCCACTAGAAGAAACTCAGCCATTCTCCAGGGGTGTCTCTGTGCATTCACCTTAGACAATCTCGATGACTAGCTTAAAATATGCTTAAATTTTAGATAGATAAAGCTAACAGAGGTGAATCCCAAATAGATCTATTTTATTAGTGTCAACCTTGTCCTTTACTGCTGAATGTCTTTTCAACTCTGAGTCACAGGAAAATACTAATTTTAACCTATCGCAGATGACCATGACATTATCTTCTGTAACCTGTCTAAACACCATCTTTCAACATGACAGACAGAATTAAACCATATTAACTATGATTTTTTCAGTGTAGGATAAAAGGTAGTAACGACATTATCCTTGCTCTCCTCCATCCAACCAGATAAACCATTTTGGAATACTTACTTTCTTTCCTTTCTCTTTCGTCTTTTTCTCTTTCTTGCTTCCAAGAGAAAAGACTGGTTCTAAGGATTCTACTATATCAAGGTCCCAAATGTCAATAACCGGGGTCATGTTACCGACTGCAACATAATTTCCTACAAGCAGAAACCCAAATGCAACCACATTTACTTATGAAACAGCGTATTTGGCAATCCAGCTGTTATTTCTTTGATTAAGCAAAACTTACGTGCCAGAATCTTCTATGTGAACATCTTTGATGATTATAACTGACAAGGAGCAATTTAAAAATATCAACTGACAGCAGATGTTGCCAGAAAAAAATTTACTTGCTCTCCAGTACACTCCCTCTTCAGTACAAGTAACTGTTCAAAGAAGCTGTATAAATTTCCAATCTTTTGTTTTTTAAGGGGGAAAAAAAACCCCAAAAAACAAAAACACATTCCCTGTGCTATGGAAAAAAAAGTCTGTAAAACACAGGAAAAAGGTTACTAAATACATAAATATATATAATTTTTGCTGTGTTTTACAGTTAATCAACTGCATTGGCCATAACGGTTTTGAACAAAAGCAACCTTTCATTTGCAAATGGAAAATAAAGCAGATTAGAGAATAGTTTGCTCTGGTCTGCTAATTGACGATAACTTAATTATTTGTAATAAAACCAGTGTTTTAGTCAAATCACTTGTTATGGCAGCATCACTAAGATGACTGTATCACCAAACCAAAAAACCTGATATTCAGTTTTTTCATCTTAGTATCTTGGGTTTATTTCTGTTCATACCACTGCAGAAAATTACTTAGAGACAACATTTTACATTTATATACTTTTCAAGCAAAAATTATTTAACTGGACATTTACAGTATCCTTCGTAATTTACCTAGTGATTCCTCGGGACTAGGATCAAAATTCAACCACTCCAGACTTAGAGGGTAAGCAGGCAAGATAATATCATGATGTACATAAAATGAGTTCTCTTCATGATTATAAACTGAAAAAGAATTAAAGATATACAAGACATCAGTGAAGAGGAAAAGCAAGCAACTATAACCAGTCCACTTCTGCAAGAGGCAGATGTGGCAAACATTAAACTGTCAAGAAGATCTAGAATGTAAATTTGCAGTGTGTTCAAACTTTCAGTGTAGAGGCCAGAGCCTCCAAGTACTAATGTTATGCCTCACAGAATTACACAAAACAAACAAACACACTCCTGTGTACTTTAGATAAAGAAGTGACAAGTTCAGCAAAGCTTAGACACTTTATTCTTAGCATACTATGCTACTTTGTAAGATCACTTCAAAATAGATGCTCTGTATCCACCACCACCACTTTCTACATCAGGATACATTAATGAAGGTTTAGACATTCATTTTACAGAATCAGCAATTAAAAAAAAAAAAAAAAATTCAAGATGCAATCAAAGGGAAAATGAAGGTAAAAGACAAAGAGTTTTCAAATTAGAGGAAGCTGACAAAGTCAGATGAAGTTACCTTTAGCAGGTTGTAACTGAGATATAGGAAAAGTTTTGGTAAAGCAACCATATACTAAACACAGCATTGCCTTTAGCCAGTTGTTTTTCTCATAGAATCATAGAATCATTAAGGTTGGAAAAGACCTCTAAGATCATCGTGTCCAACCATCAACCCAGTACCCATGCCCACTAAACCATGTCCCAAAGCACCACATCCACACGTTTTTTGAACACCTCCAGGGATGGTGACTCCACCACTTCCCTGGGCAGCCTGTTCCAATGCCTGACTACCCTTTCAGTGAAAAAATTTTTCCTAATATCCAATCTAAACCTCCCCTGGCGCAACTTGAGGCCATTTCCTCTCGTCCTATCACTTGTTACTTGGGAGAAGAGACCAACACCCGCCTCTCTACAGCCTCCTTTCAGGTAGTTGTAGAGAGCAATAAGGTCTCCTCTCAGCCTCCTCTTCTCCAGGCTAAACAACCCCAGCTCCCTCAGCTGCTCCTCATAAGACCTGTGCTCCAGACCCTTCACCAGCCTCGTTGCCCTTCTCTGGACACGCTCCAGCACCTCAACGTCCTTCTTGTAGTGAGGGGCCCAAAACTGAACACAGTATTCGAGGTGCGGCCTCACCAGTGMCGAGTACAGGGGCACGATCACCTCCCTACTCCTGCTGGCCACATTATTCCTGACACAGGCCAGGATGCTGTTGGCCTTCTTGGCCACCTGGGCACACTGCCGGCTCATATTCAGCTGGCTGTCGACCAGCACCCCCAGGTCCTTTTCCACCAGGCAGCTTTCCAGCCACTCTTCCCCAAGGCTGTAGCGTTGCCTGGGGTTGTTGTGACCCAAGTGCAGGACCCGGCACTTGGCCTTGTTGAACCTCATGCAGTTGGCCTTGGCCCATCGATCCAGCCTGTCCAGACCCCTCTGCAGAGCCTTCCTACCCTCAGGCAGATCAACGCTGCCACCCAGCTTGGTGTCATCYGCGAACTTACTGAGGGTGCACTCGATCCCCTCATCCAGATCATTGATAAAGACGTTAAACAAGACAGGCCCCAAAATTGAGCCCTGGGGAACACCGCTCGTGACCGACCGCCAACTGGATTTGACTCCATTCACCACAACACTCTGGGCTCGGCCGTCCAGCCAGTTTTTTACCCAGCGAAGAGTACACCCGTCCAAGCCATGAGCCGCCAGCTTCTCCAGGAGAATGCTGTGGGAGACAGTGTCAAAGGCTTTGCTGAAGTCCAGGTAGACCACATCCACAGCCTTCCCCTCATCCACTAGGCGGGTCACCCAGTCGTAGAAGGAGATCAGGTTGGTCAAGCAGGACCTGCCCTTCATGAACCCATGCTGGCTGGGCCCAATCCCCCAGTTGTCCCACACCTGCCTCGTGAGCACCCTCAAGATGAACCGCTCCATGATCTTCCCCGGCACCGAGGTTATTCTCCTTATAATAAAAGAATTTACTAACTGGATAGCAGACAAAACCCATTAATTATTTTAATAAAATGGTATCATCACACACACAAAATCACTGTGCCGTTTTTAAGTGCACATGACAGATGTTTAGATACTAACTGAAGTCTTCAGTTAACTAAGTAGTCTTAGTAATTAACTAAGACAGGGCTACCCAATGTTATAAACTGCAGAAGCCTGTGCTATTGTTTTATAAGTTTATACAGAGAAAATAACACAGTTAATAAAATTTGTAAACACCTCCAGGTACAAAAAAATGCCAGATGCTGGTATCCGAAGAGATACCTTCACTTTGGTCTTGCTGTTTTCTTAAAACAGAATACTTTGTTTGCAGAAACATGTATGATGGCAGAAGTAGCCAGAAACATTCCCCCAAAGAACCACCGTAAGAAAAGATGGTAACTTCAGCACACTCAGTAGTACTCCTTGCTGCAACAGCAAAATATTTTACACAGTAAAACTAAACCCATCTCTAGAACAAGCGGTATTCAGACCTTATTAAGRATCATCTCTTCTAAAACTCAGATGATAAAGATGCTGATTCTTCTACTCCTAGCAGAGGAAAGCACATTTAAAGAAGCAAGGAGAAAGCAAGGAAGAAAAGAAAAACAACAACAAACCACTAGAGGAAGCTTGCATGATATGGAAAGTAAGGCTGTTTGGAAGAAAGATCGTATGTTCAGAGAATAAAAATGCCATAGTATTTTCTAAGTGTCATTAGCAATGAAATAAGGAAAGGGAATGCTATACAGCCCGATAAAGGCACACTATCCTCTAAGTAACAGTAACTCCACATTAAATACTCTAGTTCTGGAAAGTGGCTAAAGCACCATGATGACACACAGGACAGATGGGGAGAAAAAAAAACTTGGAAAAAACACCTCCCCTGCTTCTACACAGCCCTATGGAACAGGATAGGCAAGACATATTCCTTAAGTTCCTGTAAGGAACAAATCCTATGTTACTTACCATGGACCTCCAAACTACAGCAGTCTTTATCAGCTCTGCCACAAAGGACAAGATTGTCACTGGGCTTAATCAAAAAGTCCTCCTGTTCATATTGATCCTGAACAGCAAAAAGGAGAGGACAACGGATGTYAAGCAAAGCACATAAAGGTACAAAACTACACATGTTCAAAAGGCTGAATCAGTAATAACTTTTAACCGTAACTGAAAACACTCAAAACCCAACACCCTGCTGCCCACCTGCCTAAAACCATCTTATGGTGGTAAACAGAGAACATCAGTAACCAGATTCCATCATGTGGAGACTGAATAGTTATTATATAGACAGGACTGTTTATGTGGACCTAGGTGGATTTAGAGAGATGTTTAATTACCAAATATGAAACCATCTTTTGAGGCTACCATGATGCAGCCCATTGCTGAAAAGAGAATCACAAGCAGGAGCCCACATACGTAGCTTATTTCCCTTGTGCCCTCATGCCTTGAGCATTTATGTAGTGTAACAACTTTTTACACAATAAGCATATTGTAACTGCTCCTCACATCCAGGAAGCAATTCCAAGAGCATTAAAGCATTGTCTACTTTCTGGAAAATATTTCCAGAAAAGTACTGCCTACAGCTACACTGGGCATTCAGCTGTACCAGAACAGATGTAACCTCTCATCTAATTTTCATTGTAACTGAGGAATGGAAGGCATTCAGGGAATTTTTGTTAGTGGAAAACTAAGAACTGTAGATAAAAGTCAATAGTCTTACACAAACAGAGTACGATCCTTCAAATATACAACACATACAAGGCTTTTTGGACTTCTTGTTGCAAGCTTTTAATTTCTTTCTTATTCACTTCAAGCATATTTGAATCATATTGGAACATTCTTATTCACTTCAAGCAATATTTGAATTCTAACAAGTACTGCAATTCTTTGAATTAATCAACTTCATGCTGCACAGTACTTACGTCTTCAACAGTAGTCGTAGTAAATACCAAAAGACAACATAAAATGCATGTTGAAGCACTAAAAAGTATTCTTCTTCAGAATTTTAGGAAAGGACTTGAACGTAGGAAGAAAGGCATGAGAAAAAGGTGTTCACTTTTTCTATGTCTGGAAGAAAGTTAGCTTTTCTGACACAGAATAAATGCAGCTCACATTCTCCCTGAATCCCTATGCGAATACCTCTTTGACTATAAAAATCACTTTCAAAGCATTTCTCTCCTCTACTGGTACTCAGAAGCAAGAAAAATCATCAACCAGTCAGTGGAACACAGAGAAAACACAGTGCCCCAAAGTGCACACAGCAAGTGAACTCGTTTTAAAGATAAGATGTATACCTTCCTCCTTGAGCTTTGTTACAGTATGTGAAGTCACCATAAATCCTTGTCTGAGACCACACACGTTCGACAAAGTCCCCTGACACACAAACTAGATGTTGTGGTAGAAGCCTACAGCTACTCATTTCTTTCAATCTTACTAGCTTTGTAAAGAATCCAAAATAGCATAGAAAGGACAGCACCCAGAAAAATCTCAGAATCTTTATGCTTAGAAGAGGTGTCAAAAATTCACCTACTCCATCACCCTGCCCCAGATGACCACAGTCTCTCCTAGTTGCTCTCTAGATTACATTGTCTCTTCTCACGCAACCTCACCTTGTAACTGATTTCTGTAATCTCTCCATGTAAATCAAGTCAATTAAAAGTTGCAGTCTATCCTTCTGCACTAAACTGTGGGATATTCTCCGGAATCTCTACATATCTTTTCTGAAGAGGCACCCACTTTTCTAACTAAGGCAATACTGATATTAAGTAGAGTAGAAGGATTATCTCATACCTTGCATGCTGCATGCCTGTTCACCAGAAAAAGACAAACAGGCTGCGTAACAGGACAGCACTGTTGACACAATTAGCTTGTGTTAGACAGCAGCCAGAGACTTCTTCACCCCCGCAGGGCTCCTACAAAGCCCGCTCCTGCAAAGATGCTCCTCATCTGATACTTGGTGGAAACTAATACAGGCAGAAACAGTCAACTACACAGTATGCTGTGCATATACGTTTAATGAACAGGGACATACTTCTTCATTCCATACCCCTAATTTGACATGTAGCCTGAGTCCACCTCAGCTTGGTTTCTTCCACAAACTGGTGGAAGGTGTTAAGAGTCTTGCAATCTGGGAATTTTTCTAATTTGGGTCGTTAGTGGCCTCAGATACTGAGATTTGTTATTTCTTCAAGCATTTTCTGGGCCCTAGCAGGTAAGTGACAAACCACCTCCACATACAGAAGCATGTGGCTTAAATAATGAGCCAGTTCGCCTTAATATCTGACTTAAACGTAAAAAGCAAACGAAGAGGGGACTGCACAAAGCAACTTTAAAAGAAAAGAGTTCCGTCTGATCAAAAATCTGGCACATCTTTGGAAAAGGACTGCAAGCACTTACAGACCCTAAGGCAGTGTGGAAAATATAACTGATTTTTAAGTTTATGCTGTTTAAGATATTTAACATTTTTATAGTACTTACAGTGGTTTTTAGAGTGATATAAGGATCATGTTCATTACTCCCATATACTGCCAGAGTAGCCAAAGAGTCTCCCATATCACCTAGATGGGAATTTCAGAACATTTTTTATACATGTCAATGACAGGTGAAGTTAGAAACTCCTGTACCAATACCTGTATTACCTGTATTGCAAAAAAGCAGGAGTGGGCTAAATGAACTTCCAAGTTCCAAACATAAGAACCTCAGTAAGCTAAACTGCTTAGTGCCTTCAGGGACTTCTGCTGCTCTGCTCCAGCGCTACAGCAGGGGGAGTGACAGTCTTTCTAACACTGCTCTCGGTTCTAGAGTCAGGGACGGGGTCACTGAATTGTTTCACTCACTAAATGACTTTGGAAACTGGGACAAGCAAATAATTAAAAATGTGACTTTCCAGCATTTGAAACATAGCACTGTGTAGTTTTAGGAAACTAAAGTCTTAAGTACAACAAGAAGTGAAAAGGTTCTTCACTTACACTGCATATCTGACATTTAAATTTTTCTTACCTGTGTATTCCTCTTCATCATAATTTTCCAAATCATATTCATCCAGTTCATCATCAGTCGGGTCTTCATTTTTATGAGAAGACTTAGCTCTGCCAGGAATGGCTCCATTCAGGCCATGTGCCATCTGGCCTTCATCGCTACCATCAGCGCCATCCCTGTTTAAAAGATACACAACCCTGAGAAACTGTGACAGACATTTAGAATGCTTCCAGGTTAATTGCTTAGGGGACTGCTAACAAGATTTCAGCACACAATCCTGGCTGCTCACATGGGTTTCAAGTCTTTAGGCCAATAATGTGGAAATCCATTCATTCCTTTCCTATCTTTTCCCAAAATACAAGGTGCGGCGATGAAAGAGGTTCGGGACGACAGTACTCTGCTTCTCAGGAGCCACAGCAAAAGACAGACAGCCCCTTTTTATTGTCTCTTACAGCATATTTATATGTTACTAAAACGGGAGCGCATATCTGGCTCAGCAGAATGTTTACCAGTCCTCAGAACAGTTAAACACACACTCCACACGCATACTTGTGACTGTCCTCAGTCACATTTTCTCAGGCATACCTCCAGGCAGTTTTCAACCTGACCTTGTAAAATTAGTTCTTCAAAGGCTTGGCAAACATGCAGCACAACAAATTTCAATATTCAACCTTGAATCAAATGCCAGGTGTTTCGAGCTGCTCCCACAAGGCACCATTAATCTCAGGCTTCCAGAGAAAGTTTTTCCTTGAAAGTTTTCGTGACAAAATGTGGCACAGATTTTGCTCAATAGAACTAAACTGTGTGTCTAAATCCCTTTCTCTTGCCCTTTTTTTTGTGGATACAATGCTCTCAATCTCACTTCTGGGCGTTTGCATGTGTCTAATTCATTCTGTCCTTTTTTTCCCCCCACCCACAGGCCTTGTCATGTGTGGCGACTCTTGCATTTCTTCAAGATTTTTAAAACCTTATTTCCTCATACTTCTCCTACTTACATTAGAAGAAAAAAACAACATAAAATTCATTAGGTAGGGACATATCGCGGATTACTTCTTACAGGGTAAACTATGCAACATCTAGAAAACTTGGAACTTTTGTGGCAACAACTCTACGCAAGGAATTCAGTGGAAGGAAGTGGACATTAAACACTGGCCGAGGACCTAACAGACATCTCAGATGTCTCAATGGAGCATGCTCCATAGGAACTCATCCCTGCTGAATACACTGTATTTCTGTCCTTCTGCAGGCAAAATTCCCAGGCAACGAGCCAAGACAGTTCTCATAGATATGTTCTGAAGTAAATATCAGAAACCTATTTTTATAACCTGTTCAGTAAAATAAACACTTCAAGATAATTAGAGATTCTAAATCTGAGTCTGATTTGTGATCTGTGCATAGGAAAAAAAGTGACTGATGCTGTAACAAATTCTACAAAGTACCACATGTTATGAAGAGACCATAACCCCTCTGGTGGTTACAGATGGTCTTTAAATTTCCATGCTGAAGTTTAACAGAGTGCATAATTAGTAGGAAACAGCACCTCACATCTTTCCATGTTTTTGAAATTGTAAGAGAAAGGAATTCACTCAAAAACCAAAAAGTTCATATGCATAAAGGAGAAACAAATAACACCACAGATAACAGAAACATTAAACATAATTGCTTAAGAAATTGGCATAAAGTAAGAATCTTCCAAATGTTTAAGATGATTTTGGAACCATTAAAAAACAAAAACCGAACAAAACACATTCTGGGAAAAAACACTCTGTTCAGCAATAAAGTCACAGATCCATCTAACAGAAATCAGGTGGATAATATTCACCCAGCTATAAAAGCTTTTACTGTTGCATCTGTTCAATCATACATACTGTGGTATAACCACACACCCTACATAGCTGAAAGAGAATCAGAAGCCTAAATCTATGAAGAGATCTAACTGAAAAAGGCCAGAAAGTAGAATAAGACCTCAATACCTCACCTTTTTCTAGACAAAAGAGAGCCATTCCTTCATTATCTTTCATARACTCTTTCCTAAATCCGTCACTTCTGTTATTCTTTTCGTAAGTTTATTTACCTTTTTCTTAAGAGCAGAGTGACAAAACTTAACACAACTACGGACTTTTTGTGCTGAGTGGAGAGTCATGATGTCTCCCGTTTCATATACAAACCATAAATACATCCCTGAGTGATTTTTTTGCCAAAGCATAAATACCAAGTCATTCTGAGCTCCACTGTGGCCTCCAGACTCGCTTAGATTGTAACGCCTCACCCTCAGCATGCACTTTTTCACAGTTTGGGACTTCCATCTCCGTTTGCCACATCTCCAAAGCACCTATGGTTACAAACCCAACTTCTTATTTCCTCACTCTAGGCGGGAATGGCAACTGCAGCACGGACCGGGCCCCGACCGGGTCTCTGCAGACTTCCCCTGAAACACTCAGCTAGTCTGACGGCACACGGTTGACAGCTGAAGAACCGCATGGGAACACAACCCAAGCTGTCGTATCCAAGACGAAGGCAGGCTACACTCCATCCAACGTTTCTCCTTTCCCTCTCCGGACAAACGACCCTCCCGGGACGTCAGGCTCACTCGACACTGGCTTCAGGAGGAACTCGTGCGGGCTGGTACCGATCTCCACTGCTCGCTGCTGCTTCCCAAGCCGGGCCTTCACCGACCCCCCCCGCCCTGCGGGGCGGGCTGGGGCCCGAGCTCTCCCCGTACCCCGGGGCGCCCCCTCCCCTCCCCAGCTCTGTCAGCGGCGAAGCCCGGGGTCCTCCAACCCCGTCTCCAGCAGAGCCCGGCGGACGCGACGCGCCCCGCCCGGCCGCCCCCGCCCCGCTCCCCCGGCTCACCCCAGCCTGTCCTGGGCCTCTTCGATGAGACGCTTCAGCTCCTCCTCGCTCAGCTGCACCTGCGGGGCGGACACAGAGAGGGGTGAGGGCGGCGGGGGGCGGCGGGGGCGGCCGGGGGTCCCTCAGCCCAACCCCCGCCCCTACCTTGTCCGGCGTCTCCTTGGTAACGCCGCAGCGCACCCAGGCGACGCACGTCACGGGGCAGCTCATGGCGGCGGCGGTCGGCGGCACGCGAGCGGTGCGGTCCGGTACGGCACAGCGCGAGCGGTACGGCACGTGTGAGCGCCGCCGGCGCGCGCCGAGTGACGTACTTACGGGGGCTGCGCCTGCAACGGCAGGGAAAAGCGGAAGGGGCGGAGACCGAGACGTGTGAGGTCATCTCCGAGCGCCGAGAAAGCCCGGAAGGCGGAGGGGCGTGGCTACGGGGGGGGAGGTGGTTGGCCTGCAGCGGGGCGGGGCCAGCGGGGGGCGGGGCGAGCACGGCGGTTAAGGGAAGGTGGGCAGGGACCGTTATCGCCTCACGTCCCCGCCGGGCTCCCCGCGGTGTTCGCAGCCGTGGGCCAAGGGGAGACAAACGCTCGGTTTCTGACTGAACTTGCTGGGAGACCGATTGCCTTCAGCAACAGTTGCTCTGGTTTTCATAAAATTAATTGCGGAAGGGTGCTTAGCTGCTTCTCCCAATTAGCCCAGGCTGTCACACTCGGTACCCCTGCCATCCCAGCCGGGGCTGGGACCAGCTAGAGCTCCAAGACCCATTTAGTAACAGAAATTACTGCTTTGCCGTATAATAGGTCCTCGGCCATATAATAGGTCCTCGTGCAACCGCTTCTCCTGGGTGGTCGGGTGAAGCAACGGGCTGCCCCATCTCCAGGCTCTTCAAGTCCTTCGCTTCCCGCGCTGGATCACGGCTTCCCCCGCTTGCAGAGAGAGACCTGCCCCACTGACGTTCGCTTCCACTTTGGCTCTGAAATACCCCAGCAGCGATCCACCAAAATTAAAGGTTTAGAAGAACCTTTCTGTTACTGATCTCTCAAATTTATCCAAGGAAAAGAGACCAGTGCACAGAGTCAACGGTGAGAGGGAGTTGCAGGAAGTTGTGAGGGACTGGCGTCTTCACAGGAGGTGCTGCTTTTTGCCCTCCCGAATGTCGGCATCCTATACCAGCTAACTCATTAAATCAGAGAATATGAAGAAGTTGTCAGCTGGAATATACAGGAGGGTATTCTCTTACTAACATGCAGAAACCACTGCTGTTTCCATCACTGAAATCTTAATTCAGGGGATAACTGCAAATTACATGGATGGGAAGCTGAGGTTAGGGGAAGGAGCATTTCTCATGGTAAAGCTCAAGGACTTGGCAACCAAAGTTCAGCTTGGCAGATAGGATGGCTACATTATTTCATCCACATGTCACTAGACAGCACCACTGTAGCATTTTCATTATTTTATCCTGATTCTTCTGTGGTTCTGGCATGAGAGAGAAATAAATATCTATCAAAATATTACTACCTCTTCACTGCCCTGTTCATTTCACCCATTTGCTGCATTTTATCTTAATGTAGACACAAACATACCAAGACAAAAGCTGTGTCTTTCTAGCTATTCCTTGCAGTACCCCGTGGCACAGGCATCCTAGTCCTACCTGGGTTCTAGATAATTACCAATCTTGCATTTTCATATGCTTGTCTTTCTGCTGGGCTGTCATTATTTGCTTTGCTGGTCATCTTCTCTTACAGTGTTCAAGAAATCCTTCTTGTCCTCCCATGCACGAGTTGGCTACAGTTTGACTGTCAGTCTTCCTCCAGATTCTGAGGGAAGTTTTGTGTAAGCGGATGCTATTCCCAAAGGACAGGCAGAGGGGAGTGTTATGCAGCAAAGAGGAGGAAAGCGAGGTTACTTTCCAGGGACTGTGGTTCCTGGATATGCTTTTTTGCAGATATATACGTTGACAGTGTGGAGGTTTGCACAACAAACACTTGAGCCAGACTTGTTTTTACCGAAGCAATACCCAGAGGGGGCACACATGCTCTACCTTCCTTCCCACCGCATACATAATCGCAAAATAGCAGTGTACTCTGGTGAGGCTCAACAACAGAAGTACCAAAAAAAGAGACTGGAGAAGGAGGAAGGAAGGAAAATAGGTAGCAAATATGCATACGGATACTACAGCTTACAGAACTGCAGTTACTATTAATAATTTTTCTTCTCTTTTGAGAGCCAGCCCATAAATGCTGAGTGATTCCAATACTTCTTTCCATCATACTCTTGCTGGGGTTGTGGAGCTGGGTCTCGGGGTTTTCTTAAGAAAGACCGTTCTATTAAATATATTATTGTTCCACGGTGCCTTGGCAATCAGAGAGATGGGGTTGAAAAAGTGGTGCCCCAGGCATGAAGCTCCTTGCAGACACCTGAGATGATAGTAACTGGTAGTAACTTAGCTCTAGGCAGTACAGCCCACTCACCTCAAGGAACCAGCCAGGATGACTCATAGCTCAAAACACACCAGTAAAAAAACGGTCGTCTTGGTATTTAGTGTCCAGAGATGACTCAACCACAGAGGTGTGAGGCTTGAGAAAGAAAGCAGATGTTCATTTCTTAATTTGGATGGAATTCTGACACAACCGTTGGAGGAATTTTGGGATGAACCCAAAGAGCTGTCCCAATCGGGAACAAGGCTGTATAGCTGACAGAAGTCTCTCTGAATCTCTGCTAGGTGGAGGAGATGGCCGTGGAGAAAGATACGTGCAACAGGAGACAAGGACTCTRATGTCTCTCTCGGGAAGGGTGCAAGGACCAAGTTCAGATCCTGTGGAAATAAAAGGTCTCTGACCAGAAGAATTGTGGTCAAACATTCTCATGCCAAAGCCTGTTCCAGACAGGCCTTGGGCCTTTTCTAAAACCAAGCTTCTAAAACTTGAGGGTTTCATTTTTTTTTTTTTTCCCCGTCATCAGAGATCAATCAGAGACAGCAGTATTTCTCCTCCAGAGCCGGTTTGTGCCTGGAATCTCTCTTAGACCCATTTCTTATCCTCTGATGAGCAGAGCTGAGTTTCCTTCTATCTGGTTGGACCTCTGCAAAGTAAGGCAAGACTTGACAGTAGTGATTTTCATTGTTTCAGTTTAGTCACTGATTCTGATGTCAGAAAATTCTGCCTGTCTGAAGTGAAAAGCACTAAAATATTGCCCCTGTCTCTGGATCTGCATTTGACCCATCCCAACCTACTGCTTTTCACCTGAGGATGCAAATGCCGGATAGTTCTCATCAGAAGGAAGTGTGTGCCTGTATCTTGTTCGAGGTGTTGTCATAAATGTTCAGAAAGGTTCAGCTGGATTAAGTTACCTAGCCAAGCAGAGCAAACTTTTGTTCTGGCGTGGATTTACCAGGTCAAGAAAAGCGGGCTCAGTGGGAAAAGTCAATGGCTCCTCCAAAGGGAAGGTCCAGCTTCTTTTTTAGGGGATGTGTCAAGGTGCCCAGAGAGCTACGGTAGTCCTCTTCACATTAAGTAAGGGTGGAAGAGAGAAGACAACTGGTTGATGAAGGGGTGATGTTGAAGCAGCTGGTACCAGCAGGCTCTCCAATAACTATTTGAAAACTTGAAAAGCTTCAGTGTCCAAGGCTCTGCAGGGACCTTGACATACCTTGAATTATGAAACTGTCAGAGACACTGTAAACATTTCTAATATGACAGCTGGAAGGTACTACAAGGCCATGAAAAGGTTCGTACTGCAAATCATACAGGTTGTAAGCAAGAAAACAAAGGGAATTTTATGTGTTTTGAGAGATGTAGGCTGCAGGCTTATGGCTGTGGTTCAGCTGACCTTTTCAGATGAGAAGAGGGGAAAGGGATTGATACACTAGCATGGCATCTCACTCAAAAAAATATTTTCTGTTTTCTCAAATGAGCTGCAAAATATTAGTGTTGCAGTCCCAGAAAAGCTGAGCAGCTAAAAGCAAAGTCACAACATCAAGAAATCCTCTAACTTAGGAAAGAAAGAAAGAAAGGAGTACTTAAGAGTGGCTTTGAAACACCAAGGGCAGCCATAAAAGTCCTCAAGGTTACCTTTTGATTGTCTATTTGCATTCCCTGTGTGTTTCTGTGAAATACAGAGCATGAATACTGGGAGGAACCAAAGGAAGATCAGATCTCAGTAGGGCAGCATCTTGTCAAGGGAGACTACATACCCTGTTTGCACACAGCAGCATAGCCTGGAGGGAAGAACTCGAACTGATAGCTAGGCATAAAGTTAAGTTTTCAGGTAGTTAAAACAAGGCTGCTTTGGTTTTCTTTCATCCATGATCTCCTTAAGGAGTTCTCTGGGAGAGCACCAACCTCCTCACTTTAGAAGATAAAACATCCTTGCGCTAAGGCTTATTCTCCCAGATCTTACATATTGCTTTTGGTGCTCTTTGCTTAACTTTATGGAATAAACTAGGTCTGTCACTTTATCTTTTAACTATGTCTAGTAATAAGTGTGATCTCAATGTGAACCAGATACACATTAAAGGCATTAAATCCTTATTGGGATACAGTGAATGTATTACCAGGGCAGAGAGGCGTGCTTACGGAGCATCTGCTTCCCCAATATATGTGCTGAGAGCTTGGGAGTGAGAATCCCATCATCCCTGCAATAAGTGCTGTCAGATAGTGCTGGAACCAACATAAAGGAAGGGAAAGAAATATCGTCAGTGCCCCCTCAGCAAGCTGGAGAAAAGATGGCTGGATATAGAGAATAGTCACGTTTGCTACATACAGCCAATAGAGAAAAACAAATGCATTGGTCTACCAGGATCCAGGAGTAGAGAGCTGAGAGGAAAAGAGGCATGCAGGAGAAGAAGAACCAAGATGCCCTTGAAGGTAGGACACAGTCAAGGACCTAGCAAGCCGTTCTTGGCCAACTTACACAGAGAAAATGAACGAAGTTGAAAAGAAGCGTAGAACGATACAACATGCTAAGGATTTACTAGTAAGGGAAAGTCAGTAAACATATGGGTATGGGAAAAAAAAACAACTGGCAGTGCTCCACATACTGGGACTCAGCCAAGTTATGTGAGTTCTGCCCCGTAACGCTTGTTCTCACAGCAGGCGGGAAGTGAGGTCTGTGTGCGTTCCCCAGACATCACTACGGCCTCCAGCTCCAGGCTTTGCCAGTCAGAGGTCCACAGTGTTGGCGTACGCTTGGGTGAGCACCGGGAGAAGTGGCACATGCGCATGTGGCAGGGCTACATCACACCTCTGAGGGCAGATGGACACATGAAAACACCTGGAGACTCTCACCCCTCCAGCACCATGGGAGCGATGGGAGACATTAGGGCCAGTATTTGTCTCAATGGTGGCACATCTATTTCCTCCATGTCTAAGTATATTGTTCAATACTGGTTGCTTCAAGTATTCATTATTCCAGGAAGAGACTCCAACTTCTTACATAAGCCACCGGGCTTATAGAGCAGAGGGGCTGATAAGCTCTAGGAAGGTAGCCAGGCAGGAGAGTTGTGCTGGGTCTGGCAGCCTCCCAGCCTGCAAGGATACATGCGCAGGTTCTCAGACATCATTTACCTTGTAGTCTTACATCTTCATAGCAAAGCTTAGGGATAGTCAGCCCACACGCCTACTCTGGAACAACATTTTCCTTGAAATATTCATTAGACAAAATGAAAGCCACTGCAGATATGTTCATTAAAATATAAGGCTCTGTTGACATGGAAAAATTTAGCTGACACTGCTACATTCCTAGAAACATGCCTGTATAAGCCACTATGCAGATTTAAAAAATAAAAAATTTTATTTCTGAGTGGTTTAAATGTTACTATTACTTTCTAAGTAGTCAAACTGAGACATACAATGATCTTTTTTATGTTACACAGATGCCTCTGCTACTGATTCCATCACTAGACCTACATCAAGCACTTCTGACAGTGCTTTTGCCTCAGGACAAAACCTGAGGCTCCTCTAGGTGAGCCCTAGTATGCAGCAGTGGTGGTTTAGACATTGCTGCCCATTTCTGCCCTGTAGAGGAGAAAACACAGCAGCGAGCAAAACTGTCCTAAACCTTAATTAGCTCAGGGAACGTGTGCCATAGCCCTCAGTCTCTACATGTTAAGATTCTCCAGAAAAAACTCAAAAAATGCGAACTGAATGTAGCAAAAGCATAGATGAGTTTACAGAGAACCCAGAGGAACAGTGTCAACAATTATAGCTGAACTTCCCTATTTTTCTCAGTGAAGAGTTAACTCAGATGCGCAGAAATAATGTTTTTAAATTGTTTCGGTATCACTGGTTGGGAAAGGAGACAGATCATCCCAGTTTGCTACATGTGAAGCTTGCTTTGTTTTTTTCCAGATACTGGGAGGCAGGCAAGGGAGCCTACATCTCTTACAAAATTTTGACAACTGTAGGGTTCCCTGTGAGCTGCTTTTCAAACTCTGCTCCTGGACAGCCGAGCTTGCAGAGCCCAGAGGCACCTGGCAGATCCACGATGCTGGTCTGGACAGTCATCCAGTCTGGTGTGAGCGGTGTCTCACTCCCACAACTCACGTATAGGCCATACTTGAGAGGTTATTACCACCTTTTGCCTCCTGGACCAACCTGTTTCTTAATAATCTGGTACATTATGAAGAAAGGACTTGACTCCAAATCCACTAGAACACCCAAGACAGAAAATATTGTAAATTCATTTAAAAATTAAAAAAGTAAAAAAAAAATGCTAAAATAAAAATATTTTTCAAAGCCTGATTTTTACACTCATGCCAAAGTTAATCAGTTCCATCTATTTACTTTTGACTTCTTGAGATACTTATTTGTATGCAGTTGCAGCAATGCTGTATAATGAAGCAAGCTTCCAGCCTTTTGGGTCTTCATGCATCCAGACTGTTTGGTTACGATGCATTTGCAGATGCTTAATTTTAAGCTCCATTCCCAGGTCTTACGTGCTCATTTTTTGCCAGGGCTCAGAGAAAAGTTTTTGGGAACAGCCTCCGTGTCGGTTCTTCATGCGCACAGCAACCATACTGACAGCAGTGTATGGGGGAAAACAGCACCAGGACTTCCAGATGTAAAAATGCCAAACGCGTGTGGTTTCTGGGAGATGGTTCCTGGGAGAACCCCAGTCCTTCTGCTGTCTGAAGTACATTGAGAAACACCTGAAGAGGAGAAGAAACAACAAAAACACTCACAGCAGCCATTTCCTAGGCTAGAAAACAATGGAATTTTTATTGAACAGAGATGGCTCATAAACACGCTCAAAGGAGTTCCACCTGCTGTTCAGCAATATTCATTGCCATCTGATAATAACCTATGGGGGCAGCTGTATAAAATAGGAATAAAATACCAAATTGCTATATTCATTAATAACTTTGCCTTCCAAATACAGAACCGTATGTTATTTAAAGTCTGAAAATAGACCACAATTGTTAGCATTTAAACCAAACCTTTATGATAACAAATATACAAAAAAGGCAGTCAATATATTAAACATTTAAATCAATAGCATACATTTCTCAGAGGTAAACATTGAGCAAACAAAGCCACCAATGATGTTCAGAAATCAGGTAAAAGTTTCAAGGTAAAGCTCCAAACATTGTAGCTTTCCTAAAGCCATAGTGGTATTACACTTTTATCTAGCCCCTAAATTGAAAACTATGTAGCATGAACATTTGAAAATACAACATCGGCTATCTGGCAGGAAATTGGAAATTTCTTAAGTCCTCATTGTGTTTATATTGAAGCACCTGCAGAGACAAGAGGACAGTAGGAGTTAAGCACTTTGTTTTGCAAGGTTAGAGTTTCAGTTCTGATATAGATGAGGGCAGCAGCGTCCTCATACCAAACACGAATTCCAGCACTGACAAAAGAGAAGTATTGGCCCGACAAACTGCATGAAGAATCAGCCTTGCAACTTGCGTTAAACAGAATGGGACTTGTGCACCTGCCTCTTTACTGAAAGCCTGTGCTATTTCTACTGCACAGAAAAAGTCTCCTTCAGTAGTTGATCTAACGCCTGAGTTTGAAAGCTTGGGATACATACATACGCTCAAAAATAATGTGACAAATTTACTATCAATAAAAACATGTTTTAATGCCAACAACTAATAAAAGTTCATATTGCAATATTGCTCACGACATAAATGTACAATTTGCACAAAACATGGCTCTTCAACATGAATATTTTGCAAGCTACAATATATATATATATAATATGTATAATTTCTTTTTCTTAAAGAATTATATGCCAGAGTGCATGCAAAGAATTTCGAAGCAGTAACACAACAGGAGCAATCACTTGTTTACAGGTTACTGAAACCATTCAATACAGAAACACTGGGATATTAGATAACAGACAGACAGATAGGTAGATGTATATACACACTGCTTTGTCGTGGACCTTCCCATGTTACACCAGAAGTGTGGGTTCCTTATAAGCTCAGGTTCCTATGAAAGACTGATCCGAACAGCACTCTGAATGTTCTCCACACTCTTTGACCATAAACCACTTCTGTTGGAGATGACAGCGAAGGAGGCACTTGTCCTTTAGCCAGGAGTGGAGGCAAGCCATCTTCTCCATAGCCAACATCTGTTCCAATTCCTGCTCCTTCATTTATTAGCAGTGGGTGGTGAGCATCTATCCATCCTATGTTTTGGCTGGTCCCAAGCAGTCTCCTGCAGCCTTTACAGTTGGAAACCCAAGACTGGAGAACCTGGATCTCCTAAACAGCAGTGCACAGCACTGCCACCGTTCTAGTCAGATATGTACAAGGAATGACACATATCCTCTGGTTTAAAATTTACAT
Organism: Oceanodroma leucorhoa; assembly: GCA_030449065.1. Taxonomy (NCBI): domain Eukaryota; kingdom Metazoa; phylum Chordata; class Aves; order Procellariiformes; genus Oceanodroma; species Oceanodroma leucorhoa. The sequence goes on along the minus strand of JASVER010000071.1, from coordinate 851,475 downwards.
AGACTATATACAAATAAAGCTATTCTATCAAGGTGCAAGTTTATTATTCTCTGGTGTGTTCCAACGAAGATTTCTTAAAAACCTTTATACAGACCCACCAGGAGAGTTTACACAAAGTTGACATTTTGTCGTAGTTCATTATGTCGGCTTCATTCTGCAAGCTCCGTAACAGAAACTCCCATTACTTTCCCTTGGAGTTCTGCCTATGTACAGGACTGGATTTGGTAGACTACAGTCATGTCTAATATAATTTCCTTGACTTCAATACATTTTTAACTGGGGTGAATTGGCACCATGTGGGKTTTTTTTCCAGGAAGTCATCAATCTCTGTGAAATGAAGCAGGACGTGTAACCGGACATCGGGGGGTTTGCAGTTCATGTGCCCAGTCCAGCTTTCCTTGCTTTTGATGGGACTGTGGTATGTGACACTAGCACAGTTTGGCCCTAAGGGTATGTCTGGAAGTCCCTGGCACTATTTTACACTAGCTGACGGCAGGCAATGCCCTCAAAGAAACTTAAAAAAGGAAGACCAAATGTAATTTACTAAACAGTAAACATCAGACCAATCCACTAAACAGATGGATTTGGAATGCAACTTGTCTAAAATTAGCATGGTTGATGTTTTCTTAGGCAGGTCTAAATTCATAAAAATCTTTCCCACCCCATGCAGGCCTCATTCTGCAGCATGTAAATATATGATGCTTCTAATAAAGTCATTGGAAATGCAAAGGCTGTGATCAACGAGCAGAAGGAAAGCCTACCCTCTGCCATTTCTCTTCAGCAAAACCCTCAAAATTGTGCTACTAACTCATGTAACATAAGTACATGTTTATGATCCCTGCTGAAGTTGGGCTGCTGTGTGCAATGACAGCAGGATTTGGCCTTCAGCCTTTATGGTGTACCAGCCACAACTGTGCAGATGACTGGATGGGAAATTATATCTGCTAGTGCATTAAAAAACCATACAGCTTTGCAGTAACTCCCATTAAAGATTCCCACTGACTTCATGAGAGAGAGCAAGCAGACTTTTTAACAAGTGCATATTCTCCACCACTGGAGTTAAGTTTTTAAAAAATCTTTCTCTAATACCATTTTCCTCCATTTTGCAACTTGATTATAAAGAGGCATTCAGAGCAGAGGCTTTGCACATGTCCTCTCAAGCCAAGGGGAGTATTTTACACTAGAAACAAAGATCTGGTTAATTTTTCTCTTTTTCAGAGTAATACAATACTAGAAAAACCAACTTGCTGGTTTCACATGCTGCCCTGCCTTTGTGCAGTGTTAACAAAATGACATCTGGCAATGACAAATTAATCATAATCTCACTGGAGATTTTAAAAGGATCAGCATCAGAGAGAATGGGGTTTAAGATAACCTAAGGTGCACTCGGAAAAGCCTCTTTYAGAGTTTTCCCAACATTTATGCTAAAAACCTAATTATGTGACAGAACACGTAAAGCTGTCTGATCTTGCTGACTGAATACACTGTACTCAAGGGAGAATTATGTTCATTTTAAAAACAATAATTTAAAAAAATCAAAATAAATTAAATACAAACACACATTTTAAACTAATGTTCAAGTTGTGGACATAGTGGACAAAAGCTGCTGCTTCGAATTATGGCTGAGCTCCTCTATTTTTAATACATTCCCTTCTGCCTCATTTCAGAGTGCCCTCCGTTAGTGTCTTCAGTGGAACGGTTTGCTCTGGAACACTAACAGCACCAAACAGGCATTTTTCAAAGCATCTGACAGACTTGAGAGACTGACATCTTCAAATGAGCTGCAGAGGCCTAGCTGTCTTTTTGAGGAAAAATATTTGGTTCCAGAAACATTTGTTTTTCTTAGCTATACTCTTTCTCTATTGAAAAACATCTGCCATCCTATCATCTATACTCTGACTCTCTGCTATGTTGCTTTTACACATCATAAAGGGGATTTTAAAATTTTTTTTATTATTTATTATTAATTTTTATTTTTATTATTTATCTGTGTTTTTACACGGATAAGCAAAGGGGAAGAATGTTTCACCTGTGTTGTCAATTGTAGATGACCTCAAACATGCCTGTGAAGCCACAAACCAGTATTTAAGCTATGTTTGTGGGATGGAGGACAATATCTCTGTGTTTGCTGACGATTACTGTTGGGTTGTGTGATCTTTCATTCGATACTCAATAAAAAGTGAAGTGAAACCTTCCCATAAAACCCCAACAATGGATGGCAGCAAACCAAACTACTCTGTTAGGAAAAAACCCAACAAACTCATAACAATCGTAACAAATGCAAAACAATCATAACCATTCCTGGGTGTATATTACACAAATTAGGAGTCTGCCTAAAAGCTGCAGAAGATCAAGATTAGCTTGATGGTTCTGCACCATTCTAGAAACCGTCTTATTTCTAGCACATCCTTTCCTCTTGTTTTCATTTTTCTCTTCTACCTTTAACTTCAGAGACACCTCGGTGACAAGTGGGAGTGGATGTGAGGAGGGGAGGAAGGAAGGAAATAGCTGTCCCACAGACAGTGCTAGCTCTTCTGTTTTTTCAGGATGCTCGCACTGGGGTTTCCCCATTCAGCTGTTGTTTTCAATGGTAAACATAAAGATACAAGCCCAGCCCTTCAGAAGTGGATGACAGAGGAAGGATCTCTTCCCTGTTTTAAGGATCAAGATTGTGCTTTCTAATTACAGATATGCATTTGGCTTGGAAAGTGCGAGATGTGCAAATACTTCAAAGGTGACATAGTATGAAAGAGAGATGGCAAACAGACCTAATCTACAGACTAGAAAAATCAATGGAAAGGCTTCCAGCAATTTTAATGGGGCAAATTTCATCATGCTTTCATGTTTGGTTTGTGAATGATGTTATAGTACAATCTTAACTTGTATTTTTCCTAGAACGTTCATATATCCTTCATTTAACATGTAAATTACTTCTTGAACCTTGTATCAAATATGTATAAATGCTAAACTAGGTACAAAGTGAAACCCATTTGGGAAAGTGGAGCGGAGGGAGGTTTAGCTGCACTAATGGATATTGCATTAATGCTTAGCATCAAGGAAGGCTGACTGCCATTAACAAGAAATCTCATTACAAACATGATTTCACGCCTCATAACATATCCCGTAGATCTATTTACTGTCCATCTCTCTCTCTCTTGAACATACAAACACACAAAGGTAATTATGGACAGAAAATCCAATGCATTTCATATGCTTAACCTTTTCTTCCCAATAAAAAAACCAACACAAAACAAAAAATCACAAAGAAGCAGAAAATGCACAGCTTGGATGATATAGAACAATGTTATTTTACAGTGCCACTTCTGTCCTGAGTGACTTAAGATGCTTTCCAGATTTTAACCTAATCAACAGCCTGCTCTGAGGGTAACTAATGCACAAGTGGTATTACAACAAGCTCTCAGGTGAGCGGGACTGAAGGATGCTGTAGTAACCCACCTGTTACTGTGGGGGTGTGGGGGAGAATGTTATATTTCCTGTGGGTTTTTTTTTTCTGCTGCTCTTCATGATATTACGATTCAAAAAATGCAGGATCCAGATCCCTCTGCTGCGTGGTAGTCGGCAGAGTGAAAAGAGAGTGGGGAAAAAGAGCGTTGACCTTATCTTGGGGCTATAAACAACAGAGATGTATTACCCAACCTTCCACATAATGCTGAAGAGATCAGCAGAAGGAATGTCCTGCATTGCAGAGAATGGGATGTACTTATTTATTGTATGCGTAATACTCAGGCACCTCTATTCCCCACTGGTGCAGCACATACGGCTGTACAGCAGCCGCAGCGCTGAAAGAAATACGGACAGGAAGCAACATGCTGGTCAAAATGTACTGATGGGACTTAAATATGTCAAGTTTTTCTAGTAGTAATTGGAATTTAGCCAGAACGTGAGGTCAAAAAGCTCTCAGATGCTTCAATGGACTCACAACTCAAGAAGACTGCATATTTTACCACGTCCCCAAATGGCACAATTAGTCACTGGCTCAGTAATTGCAAGGCAAAAATCAGTTCCCAAGCTATTGAACCAACTGTCCCAAATTTGCCTATCAGTGGTGTACCCAGCTTTGACCAGGTTAAGCAGGGTATTTGATCAAGTGAATGCCTTGATGCTGGGGAAGCAGCTTTCCCGCTGATGAGACTCCAGGGGCTTCCTGTACTCCTACCTTCTGCCCCAGTGAGGCACAGCCAGCGCTGGGGTGCAGGGGGCCTTCGCCCATGCTCAGGGAGCAAATCTCAGCCTGCAGATGTGCTGTGGGCTCTTTAAAAGCTACGCAGAACAGAGAGAACCAGGCTTTTGAAAGGCTCATTTGAAAGCCTCTCAGGCAGTAAGCTATAGGATAGTCAATTTATCCACTGCTGGGAAGGGGAAAGGGTAAGGCTGGACTCTCTTGAACCTGTGGCTTGAACAAGTCCAGATGTTTTGAACCATGCTAATCTGTCCTGCCAGAACATATGAGGTGTTAAGGCTTTGACCTTAATTAATTAAAATGACCTCCTAACACATTGGCTTTTTCTAAGGTGGCTGTCTTTTTGTCTGTGTCTGAGCATCTCCGTTTTCTAATGCGGCTTATTTTAAACCATGAATGATTTCTGATTGGGTATTTCAGAGAGTTTTTTTCCCTGTCTTTCTTTGCTTTAGAAAGGCAATAAGAAACAAGATTGCCTCTCACTGCGCTGGGCAAAGCCGAGTAATGGAAGTTTTAATGAAAACACAGCAGCAGAGGTGATGGGAAGTGGAAAGACCAAAGTTAACCACACACAAAGGGGTTCAGGCAAATTCACTCTTGCAGCTGTGGCAGTGGAGATATTTATAAGGACAAAGAAAAGCTACCAATTGCTAGAGCTCCACAGCCATATCTGAGCAGTGGGACCGAGCAAACCCTCTGTGTGAGCACTGAAGAGACCAGAGCCAAATGGGCTGGCTGGGGGTGCCGAGCAAGGGGTGGGAGATGGGGCTGCTTCCTCCTCTCCTCCTGCCCTGCCTTCTGCCCTCCCCTCCCCTTTGACTGCATGGAAACTCCAAGTTGGACAACAAATGAAGCAGGAAATAGGGAACACTATACCTCTGAAATCCAAGGCAAAGATCTGGGGTTAGACATTCAAATTCTTGCACCTAATTCTTTTCCCTTACCAAGACCTCTTCGTCAGTGTGCCATCCAACACGGACAGAAACCTATGCCTGCTCTAAGCATGCCCGTTCACAGTGTCATCACCTCTGCAGGATAAAAGAAAAAAAAAAAAAGAGWAAAACTGTAAGCCCAAAGAAGGATGAAAAATGCCTCTCCGAAGGAAAACAAACACTAAAATTGCAGTTCTGGGACATCATGTACAATCAGGTGGACAGATTTAGCCAGCTAAACAGCATAGCTTACAAACCGCAAGATGTTTGTAGAATTTAACCTACCTAGCCAACGCAATCTCTCTAGTAAGTTGCTGCTGTGTCTCCTGGGTGTTGTAGTGACAAGCAGTCCAAGCAAAGCACAAAAAGCATCATCTACCGAGACTACACTAACTTGAAGAGAATGTGAGATACCACATTTGAACCCTCTGCATGCGCCTAAGATAAATACATACTAGGCCATCCATGGCTGTTCCACGTAAGAAACCTTGAWCCAAGCTGAAAGAATGACAATTTAATGGCAACAAAAAGAAATGGAATACTCCCCTCCTATCCATGCTGAGCTTGCTTCCCCAGTTCTTAGGCTCACTGAAGGCAGCTGACAAATGCCCATTAGCTTCTGCGGGTTTCCAGATTTTCCTTCTGCCTTGGGCACCACATTTGTAATGTTTTCAGCAGCGGTCTCATTGAACTCACAGATCATTGACTCACAGCTGAAGCTGAAGGCTTCACTATTTTTTGCCCTTGAAGGCYAGTTATAAATGGTAGGTCAGGTGCAATTCTACTGAAATGTGATAATCTGGTCAGAGCGGGCAGCCTCAGTTTTCACCCACTGAAGATAAYGGGCCTTACCTCAAAATAAATAACAAGTTAAAAAATAACAAAACATTAATTTTGTTATAAATGTATGGAAGATGTGATTGGAAGTGCTGTGAGTTAGAGATAGAAATGTGCTTATAGGCAGACATCTAAAATTAGTGATGTTCTCGTCTATGGGGTTTCATATATTATTTGAGTGCTATTTCAAGGCTAACTTTCTGCAAGCTAGTTTATGAAATATTAGGAAAAATCCTAAACATCTTTTTTAATGTTTATGTATTTCAACATCTCTGGGCCAGGGGATGAAAGCAGCATCAGGCCCTTCATTTCTGTAAAGCACTTGCAGAGTCTCACACGAAAGACACTTTGTCAAATTAACTTCAAATCTTTGACTTTAGATAACTCTCATTCATCAAGAAAAAAATCATCCACAGACTTCAGAGGCAGCTTCAGTGAATGCAGGCTTCAGGATGTCATCTTTCAGCAATATTTTTAAGACAGAGCCAGCTCCTGGGGGACACTGAATATCTGTAACCGACTTTGACAAGTTCTGCAGGTTCTCAGCTTCTCCTAGGATTTCATCCATAGACAACTACTAGGAATGGCTTTTTCTCTAGGATGGCCTGAGCCTTGCCTTGAGTATGTGGATGTGTGAACTTTAACAACACCTGTATTTTTCTTGAATATAAAAACACCTATTCAAACAGGGTCCTGCATACTGGAGCCCCATAGACCTAGTTGCATTGCATGCTGTAACAGAACCCTCTTCTGATTTTGGACAGGTATGGAGAGGGAAGAAGAGATGTCCTTTCTTTTTTCTCACCACACCACCTCAGAGCAGTTTATTTCAGTACAAACTGAGGATCTTCCTTTTTCTTTTAATCTTCAAAGAGCAGCACATCGTGCTATGCTCTGAAACAAAATGAGACTTTCCGAAAGCCCCCAGCACACAACACACTGCAGCCCATCCAGGGCTTGTGCAACGTTTGGTATGAAGCCAGCGGCCAGTGGCTAGTCAATACAAAAAGGCTGAGTGTCAAAGGCAGCACGTGGAGGATTCAGCAAGCAGCTCTCCTTAGTGCCAATAGAAGCCTGGCTACTAAGCCTTCACACCTCTTTAAAGATGTTTCCTCTGTCTTTAATAGACATTTGCACAAATCTACTCCGAAGCTGAGACCAAGCAGGCAAAAGTTTTAGCTGGGGGAAAAAAAGTCTTAGCMGTTACAAAGCTGGCCCTTTTCCAGAACAGAGAGCATCTGGCCACCAGCTGTTTAGAGGACAGCAGGCGTAAGGAATAGATCAGGGGAAAATCTGAGAAACAAGTAGACAGTGCTGAAATTTGTTGTGAAAAGAATACCAGCCTTCCTCTGATGTCCAAAACCTTTGCCCTCCTACATTCCCCATCCTTTTCTCTTCACAGGTCTCAGGCCAATTATTAGAAAATCGCCCATTCAGGAGAACACAGATACCCTGTCTGGACTTGGGAAGGGATCCAGCAGGGCTCTAGAGTAAAAAAATTGTGGAGTGTGGAAACTGGCAGCATGTGAGGCGAAGTGGAAATGTAAGGAAATTCTGGAAACTAAGGGAGGACCTTGTAGAGAGGCAGAAGAAAACATCTGCAGTGAGGCAGGAGCAGGATGCCTGTAAGTCCTCAAATATTACAGTAGTGGATTAGTGTAAAAAAGACAGATGGAAAGGAACCGAAACAGCCCTTCACTCATTACAGGCTGGAAAGTTACGATTAAAAAAAAAAAAAAAAATATCACAAGTTTTTCTAAGGATGTTGTATTTTTTTCCATTTCACCTAGATTGGAGGCAGTATTTTCCCTCAAAATTTGTAAATTATTGCAACTCATACAAAGACTAAAGAAGCAGAAGGCTTTTTATTTTCTAAGATAATTACACAATATCTCTAAAAAATGCTAATAAAATGCTCTGCTGGAAGGAGCCTTATCTGATAGGGATGGTATCCATGGGCACGCACTGAAACTCACACTGCTTTTTAGATTAAATTGACAACAGAGCCCTTCCCCCCCAGCCCCAGATTGATGGAATGAAGAATCCATGCATGAAGCCACGTATAATAAAGCTTGGGAGATTATGAAGCAGGCTAGAAGACAGGATCAGAATTGCAATTGATCTTGATGAAGTGGGGAAATTGCCCCAATTAAAGCAGAATAAATTTAATAAAGACAAGTTGAAGGTGTTATACTTTGGAAGGTATAGTAAACAAATGCAGAAATAAAAACGGGAACTCCTGGGAAAGCAGCGTGAATCACTCAGGAATTATAACAGAAGACAGACTAGATCAAAGTTAGCCATGGGATGTTCTTGTAGAAAATATTCTGGGATATATTTTCTGATATGCTGTACAAAAACCCCAGGAGACAGTTACTCTGCTTTGCTTGCTACTGTATAAAACCCTGCTGGAGTACTGCATTTTGGGGAAACTGGGGAATGACAGCAAAAATCAGAGACCTAGAAAATACTAGCAGAGGGACTAGGAAAGACTTATACTAGTGAGGAAAGTAGGGTAGTTCCGCTCATACGCAGAATAATCTTGTAAGAAGATCTTGTAAGATCGCCTGTTCTTCCTGTCAGTGGCTCGATTTGCAGTAAAGAAATCCCAAACAGTCTCTTAGGAAAACCTTCCGATTATGAGGCTAGTGAAGATCATGGATCCCCGTCACTGGATGTTTCAAGGGCCTGCAAACAGCAACATTGTCTGCCGTGGTTCAGCTTGACCTCACCCAGCCTCATGGCAGGAGAGGTGGACTAAAATCGCAGTTTTCAAACTCTGATCTGTGGATCCACAAAGGTCTGCTGACTACTTCCAGGAGAAATGAATGCCAGGGTTACACAGGGGCTGGCTCCTCTGCTGGCAAAAGTGATGGGGGTCACAGGTCAAAAAAGAATTGAAAGTCATGATTTTTTTTTTTTTAAGGTTCCTTTCAGCTATACATCTATGACTTTGGGATTACCAATGTTTTGAAGGGCAAAAGTTATTCCCTTATAGATCAATAGCCGCAATCCCTTCCTGTAACAGCTTTGAATGATAGGTTCTTGGGGCTTGTTCTCTCCTACCATTTGCTAGAGACCAGCAAAGCGGATCTCGTGGCAGCAGTGGGTGCCACGCTTTCTGTCGTGCTCAGCCATCCAGATTCAGAAGCCCCCAAAGGAGCAACGGGACACACGCGTGCGTGGGCCGACGCAGCTCTGCTGGCAGACTCGCACAGTGTGTGTTTGCAGGCAGCTGCGCTCTGTCGCTAGAGCCTTTAGCTCGCGTTTGCCTTGGAGTGCCCCAACACGACGACCACTCAGTTCATGTACAGCCACCAAAGGACATACTAAGCCCTTTATCTCTGAAAGAAAACCAGTAAACGTTACCACAGATACTCTCAACTCATCAGAAGAACGACCAGCACTGAGTTATCAGTGTTTCCTTCCTAATAAGTCCCAGGCAGGTTCCTATAAATGCTCAAAAGACATCACCTTCCAGGGGCAGCCTGTGCACACAGGACTCTACATCCCCTTACACCAAAGCACAGTATTTGAGCTAGAAACAGGGGCACAACACCTGTGGCTACCATTATTGCATTAGGGACCAGACTGCCTACCCACAGGTATACCTGTGGGCATGTTTCCCAGATAAAGCTGTTTTGCCTATGGATATATGTGTATGCAACTCCTGATAACTTTGTTGGGCACTACGCATGTATCCAAGGGAAGAATTTTAATATCATGACTATTGTTTGAAAAACTTTGCTATTTCAAACCATGAAGCTTTGGGGTGAGGTCTGCTCCTATCTAGTTATCATTGGCATGGAAGGATGGGTTTCCATGGATGAGGCACACCAAACGACAACAAGCACCCCTGTGTGTTTGCTGCTGTTGCATCAACCATGGTCTCGCTTCTCTAAGATCGCAACATTCACACAGAAGTTGCAATTACCTAAATGTTCCAGACAACATCTTGTGTGAACATCTACTACGCAGAAAAAAAAAGTCTAATTGACTGACATGCTGTGTCTCTGCGACATCAGTGGTAGTTTAGGCATTTTTGTAATTTGTTGCAGAAACTGTAGAGGCTTTAAAAGACCAAGCACACAAGAGGATTTACACCTCAGAGTCATAAACCAGCTTCCTACCGTGTTGATAACTAAAGCCAAAACTGTGTTCTCTGAGCGTGCCAAAAGCTATCAACATGGAAGAGCACCCGACGTAGATACTTCAACAAAAGAACAAGAGGTTAACATGCACTGTCAAAATAAAACTTCTAAAGTCTATGAACTGGGCACAGTTTCTGAACGGCATGCTAGAAAGTAAATATATTAACGTCACTTTGCCATGGAGAAGGCAACATCTTTGCCTACTTCTTGCCATGGTTTTCAGAGACAGAGCATCGGGAATGTTGTGACACATAGCAGATTTGTCTTGCTAACAATATGCTGCAAAATAAACAAAGCTTTGACATTAAATCACACCCCCCATCCCAACCCACCCAAACCCTGCATTGTAGATAACCTATACATTCTCAGGATACAGTGAGAAATCATTCTATAGTACATATTTAATTATAATTTTTAAAAGTCTAACTCGGACACAATCTCTGGCCAGTAGCAAAGTATTGACACATTACTGAAGTAAAGATCTGTTCTTGTCCCTCCACTGTAACAAACAGAAATCAGCATCTCGAGAAGGGTCTTCGGGGGTATCATATCACAACCAAATGCACCAAATTAAAAAATATGCTAATTTCACAAATGAAGTTTGACAAGAAGTAACATTGCATTTGTCTTGGCGAAACGAAGCACGAACGTAACATTTCACAGGCACAGTTACCATGCAAATGCATGTTGAGTTTGTCATTGCTTTTAACCCCAAATCACGAGTAGCATGCAGTTCTCCTGCCCCCCCCAACTACTGTATTAGAGATAGTCTGGGTAAGGTACCTCTCTGGTGTAACCATAGCCTCTTAGGCAAGATTATACCACCCTAGGAAAGAATACAAGCAAAACTTGATCATATGTATGTTTACACAATGTACATTTTACCATTTAAAAAAACAAAACATGTTACATAGATTCTCAAACACAGCTCTGTCGAAAATGAAATTTTAAGCTTAAGAAATACGTTTTTAAACTACAAGGCAACCCCATTATTTTTTATGAACAATTTAAAAAGTTCCCACCCCTAAAAACCTGCCAGTATATTTCCTCAGCTGTAACAGTCTTACCCACTCTCTAATACAGTTGATCTTTGCTTGACAGCAATAACAGTTCTTACATTTCTTAAATGCACAAGATAACGGACTCCAGGATAGATATAGTTCTTGAATGTGTAACACTGGAACAAAACCACCTTAAATGATTAATTGGTCAATTTGGGTGTTCCCCGGCACCACCGCTCAGGCAGGGGCTTCTGCTGTTCACTGATGTGAGTTCTGGCTTTTGTTGGCATCGAGCTCCACGACCACACGTGCCTGTGCGTGTGTTCAGAATTTGAGTAAAACAGCGATTCACTGGATACTCTCGTAGCCTGTCTGCTCAAAAACACGGAGGAGCTTTGTTTTCTGTATTCCCTCATCCAAATGGGGCTGCAGCCCCAGCGCAGCACCTTTGGCCAACACAGAACCATTTGGATGCAAAGTAGAATTTTTTAATATTTTGTTTCTGTAGTCGTTTAAGCAACTGCAACAGGTTTAAGCAACTGCAACAGTAGACTTAACTTGCAGGGTCTTTATTAGAGGGTTACCGTCTTCCTCAGCTTTATACAATGGAGCCCTTTGAAGACGACAAATGAATTGACTGAATCCTTGTGGCCAACGTCCTCTGTAAGTCCTGTAGTACATTCTGACCAGACATTTCTCCATTCTTGTCATACAACAGCTGTTTGAAAGCTTCATTTTCAATGAGGACCATCATATTTTTTAGAAAGTAGCCTTCACAATAGGAAGATAGTTCCGTGACTCCGAGAAACTACAAGAAGTGAAATTAGAGAAAGATAACCATTCTGATAAAACCCGCTCAACAAACACAGTGCGTAAGAGCTGCACACAAACAAATACACAAACTAAGCCTTTGAGACAGGCACAGTAACACTTACAGATATATATGTGGGAGGGGAAGGAGTTAATCAAACAATATTTTACACCAATGATTCTGGTCACAATTCCATGTTATAAGGCCATGGCTGTCAAGGAAACAAACTTCAGGGCTGAAGCTTTGCTCCCTTGGAAATTAGTGGGAGTTTTACCACAGAGTTCACTAGACCCATGATTTCATGCTAGAAGTTACACCCTAAAACCATAGGTCTGGGACCACTTACTACAGACCAAGTTTAATGAACGCCATCCTTAGCCAGGATGGGAGATGATGACCTGTCATGCAAAGTTTCATGCTTCAAGGAATCTTTGGAGGAGAAATGGAGGTTTGCAAAGCATGTGGTTTGGGGCTGTCAGTATCCCCTTATGCTGAATCATGTCTGGATAATAGGCAGGGATACTGTAATGTGAGGAAACCTTAACTGAGTGAGCAAAAATGTATGAGCAAACCTTAAATGACCCATACCGGCCATTTGATGGGTGACCTGTACTGGTCATCATCCACTGGCTAGATCCTGTGGTCATACCAGGAGTATAGCCATGATATTTCACTATAGGTGTAATTATAAGCCATGCAAGTGTAGAGAGCAGTGTTCAGCCCATCCTCCTGCCCAGGCAGGCTCCTGCTGGGTCCAAGCTCTGAGTAAAGTGGGAACCTTTGGCTGTGAGGTGCAGCCTGAAGGACCAGAACTGCTGGGGCATTGCATAGCTTTGGGTCCAGACCGGAACAGCTACACAGCACTGTTGCCCACCACCACCTTAACATCACATTTGGAACTAAGAATGGAAATTGCTAAATAAATAAATAATTAGAAAAAAAAMCCCAAAACGGATTAGGGCTAGGTAGGCTCTCTTCCCAAAGAAGATGAATGAATTTAACTTGATTTCAAACCATGCAAGTTTTCATCAAATTATGAGTGCATTATTTTGCACCTGGATGTGAGAGCATATGTGTGAATCTGTATTCTTCTCTGAAACACCATTCATCCCTATTCACTATTTCAATATATTCACAACATTGAGGAAATAATGTACTTTTCTTTTTCAGATTTGTTCTGAGGCCCAGATTGCAACCTGTGCAAGTGCAGAGTGTTTTAGGCATGTATTTGAAACTGCAAATGATTTTGTTGGGAGTTTGGAGGCATTCATGTAAAACACAACTGGTATCTAGCTGTAACTAAACAATCACCACTATAAATCCTATTTGCCCAGTTACTTCATTTCTTTCTGGAAGTAAAGAACAGTGGCAAAGGCTTTGAAAAATGAAACCCTTAAAGTGATACTAATCAAATGAATGCCTTTGTAGATGTTGCAATTTTAAGAATGGAAACCCCATAGGGATGCCACAGATGATTTTAATACTCTCAGCTCAGCTTTTAAATTGTGAATGTGACCAAATCCACATTGTCTCACCTTCCTACCAGTACTTCACCTCTTTAACACAGGGTCTCAATCTCTTGTTCCTAGAGCTCCTTTTGCACAGCTCACCACCCTGCTAAACACTGTTCTACAACCTCGGCCCCCACCACAGATAGCTTTCCAAATCTGTGCTCACTGCATGCTATGCTTCCACCAAATAATATCTTTCTCTCAATCATGATGACAAAGACTGCGCTCCGTGTGTCTCTGGGCCAACCTGCTCGCACATCCCCATCTGGAAAAGCAGGTCTCAGCATCGCCTGTGTTCTTGCAGGTGCAGCTGAGCTTGCAGAGTAGCAAGGACTAGAAGTGGTACCTACAACAGGAGCAAGGTACTCAAAACCTCCTGGCTGATGCCTGCTCACCTTATTCCCATCCTCACTGAGGTCTAACATGAGCTTCTTCCACACTTCAGAGAGCAACATGGAAAGGCAGACGGTTGGCTGGCAAGCTGCGCTCAAACTGCCTGTGAGCTCCCCTGGCTCATCAGGACCATCTGGCCTCTTCCGCCCCATACCATTATCTCGTGTTCACATAACAAACAAATGAAGCTACTGTGTGACGGGAGCACTCTGGGCAGAATGATCTGTGCTCAGATTCATCACCTGCACATCACACAGACCGGGAGCAAAAAGATGGAGCATCTTCTCTGCTCTGCAGACGGCGTAATAGAGGGGTATCTGAACTAGCTATAAATGTGCTAGTTCAGGTCCTGGAGACCTTCTAGCTATAGCAGTATGAAATTTAGCCCTGGTAATTTACTGGAAGCAGGGTAAATTAGCCCACGCACAGTTCTAGTGTGACGTGGCTTAACTAATTCCAGAAGACAAGATTTCATTCTACAGCTAGCTTGGCTATCTCTGCAATGCATTGTCCATGTCAGTGCAAACATGACCCTGGCCATAAAAGCCTCCCAAGTACATMATTTGCACTGACTCCACCGGGAGATGCAGGCACAGAAAACTTGCAGGCTGGGGCCTTTGCAGGCAAACAAGGAGCTGAATTTAGCCACTGGCTTTGTTCAGTCCCAGCATTGGCAGCGTACAAGTTCCTCAGACAGGTTTAAAGCTCAGTGTAAGAACATTCTTCAATCAGGATGTAAATAACAGCCACATTTCACAATTCAAAGAAAACATGTGATTTTAAAACAAAATTATTCGTTTTACTTTTAGTAACAATAATACAAATTGAGAAGTTCCCACATGAGCTAGAAGATAAATCAAGGACTTTTCAAAAGATTCCTGCGCTACTGATTTTTTTTCCTATTACAATAAATAGACCTGCAGATATACCTCATTTCTTATTCATTATATAGGTGGAACTTTATGCTATTTCAAACACTGATTGTGCGTTATCTGTACATCAAGACCTAACGTTACTACTCTCTGTAGGAAATACCTGATGATGGGAATGGAGGTCAGATCTGCAGGGGTTTGGAGCAATCTGCAGAATTACTCATGGAGGTTCAATCAAAACTCCATGTCATGCTGCACTATTTTATCTTTCGTATAGACCATGTAAGTTATAGAAAAAGATCATCTAAGGAATGCTTTAAAAATATTTTGCAACTATTTGTGTATCATTTCCATCTTCCAAGTGAAATTCTAACTACTCAGCACGCAAGAAGAGCAGAAAAACTGAAACTAATCAATGTGGCAACCACCTCCATCAATGAGCAAAAATAGGTTTTCTAGGTCAAAAAATGCCATGCTTTTATGCCTAATGACTTAGGCCCCCTCACAAGCTAAGTAAATAATTTGATTCCAATAAGAAGCTGCGAATCTCTCCTCTCCAAGACATAAAATTCTCATTACCATCCTTGCACAGCTCGGAGACGTTGCACTTTGACAACATGGCATTTTTATATATTGACAAGCTGTCACCAGCATTGAGTATATCACCCCAGTGGGCTTCAGGCAGGAGGAAACAGGAAACTGTAAAGGGAAAATGCAGCTTGGAAGGTGAAAGAGGTGTCTTATTCAGTTAGGTGATTCCTCTTGAATAACTCAGCAGTTTGGTTTGCCATGATAAGGGATAGGTCTGCCACACGGTGGTACACTCAAATTGAGTTTGAAGCACTTAGAGAAGGGGGTGAGCAGTTGCCACAGATGCTCTTACACACTACATGATCTAGGACTGTCACTATACTAGGTACCTGTTAGCCACTCAGTCCCAGCAAATAACAAATCTTAAATAAATAACAAACTGTCACTACTTATAAAACTGACCTACGAGTACGATGACAGACACATAACATGCAAGCATACGCGGTTATATTTACCTTGGCATGATTATAAATATCCACGCAGTTTTCTGTATTAATGCTTTTTGCACAAATGATCTCACAGTGTCGTTGTAAAGCTTCAAGCTGGAAAAATTTAGCAGCAGAGAGAAGCTAAACAAAAAAAAAAAAGGCAAGGAAAAAAATAGTCAAAACTGCTGAGTGATACAGAATCAGAGCTTGCTTCTTTACTGTTTCATTCTATTTTTTCTCTGCCCCTGCTTCAGTTAGCATGAGAGTACTGAGAAAACAGTCAGAATGAGGAGGTTGCTTGGTTGCTTCAACCCTTTGCAGTCCCCTCCAGATCACACTGTGGGAAGCTGTACATGGAGAGACCACCACAGGCTGCTCAGGTCCACGTGCTGACTTTGGGATGGGGTGGGGGGGGGGGGTGTGTGAGAGAGAAAAAGGAAATGGCAGCTTGGAGAGTCTTCGGTCACTTTGCAAACATCACTCTGCAAGGACGGATCTGCAATTACATTATAGGAAAAAAAGGTTCTGGTTCAACTGTTCCCCAAGCTCTGGCTGAAACAGAGCACCTGGGCTGGATGTGGGGATATCAGCAGAAGGGCCAGGACCAAGAGTATAGAGGAATTCAAACCAGATGATGATAACCACCCTAGGCAGTCTTAAAAATCTAGAGAGGCAATAAACCTCAAATCTGTCACCTCAGCAGGCTCAAGGAAACGGAGTCAGTGCTCCTCGCTCTAGCTTGCGAGCAGCGGTAAGGTCATGTCTAGGCCACGGGCACTGAAACACTGTCTGGCTCCACGTTACTCCACGGAGTGGGTGCACAGGGGGATACGATGCAAAGGTGGGAACCAGCTTGGTGCGAGGCACTGCCCAGTAACGCTCATGTTAGTGTCACGTGTCTGTATCGTTGCACCACCACGGCTCAAGCTGACCTCCCTTTTTGGCCCTGCATCCACCCTATGGATATACTACCTGGACTGGCACTGCCTTGGGATCTCTGCATGCCACTGTACGCTGTGGGCATGACCTGAAGCCTGTAGGGTGAAAATGGCTTAAATGTTGAGTTCTCCAACTGATTTCAACTGTGCTAGGATTTCCTCTATTGCCCCCTTTCTGTCCTTTTACAGCTGGGAAAATGAATTTCATTTTCTGTCTTTCCATGGTAGGTCATCGCCTCTGCCTCTCTGCTCTGGCTCAGGAAGCAGGCTGGGGTTCTTCATTGCTTGACACCTTGCTCTAACCCAGCCAGGTCTCTTAGGCCAAGCAGTTCGGGTGTTTAGACATTTATACGGCCCTTATCATCTAGGACTGCATGACAAAAAGCTATCCTGTGAATCCCAAAAGGGCTCTCATGCCGCTAGGTAGGAGCACTGGGGAACAAAACCCTGAAACTTCCATGACATTATTCTGACTTCTCCTATGCAGTCCGCTCAAGCTCTGCTTTAATCCCATAAATAAATCCAAGTGCTGGAAATCTGCAGTGCTGATGTGATAGCAGCCAGCTGGCCCCAATTATGAATTGCAGCAAAGATTTCTGTGAAGTATTTCTGGTGCTTCTTGTTATCATATTTGTAATAAGGCAAGTTGCTAAATGCAGTTTTCAAAGATAAAGCCAAATCCTATTCCAGCTGCCTCTGTGGCTCAAGCAGTCACGTGCTGGTTTGTAATTACTTTAAACTGTGAGGAACCGTGGCCAGATCTGTTATCAACAGATCAATCAATCAGTCATACATTCTTGAGTCACAGAAGTTTTGAGATGTCACAAAAGTAGAGCAAGCAGCCAGCTGAACTGCAGCACAAGCTTTTTAACAGCCTAGGTGATAACACACGCATGTCTATAAAGCCGTTGCACTGCCTAGTCTGAGACTCTTTATTTCAGAAAGGATTAGAAATTCAGGAGCTTCTTTCAAAACTACAAGTGAAATAGAGAATCAGTGACCTTTTCCTACAAAGCTCAGAAAGTCAATGTGGGTATGCTTAGTTAAAAATCCACCGCCTGCTTTGGAGAGGGATAATTCCAGTCCTGACTAGTTCCCTCCTCTGGCTGCCAGCAGGGTTGGTACAGTTGTCCCTGTACCCATCAGAATTGATTCACCCTGGCCATTCCTACCCCAAAGAGGAGTCGCTCCCAGTTTCTGGTTAGCAGTACTTTGGTAAAAGCCAAGCCTCGCATGGACACCCCAGACGGTAGTGTCATAGGGACAGACTAACTAATGTAGGCAACAATAAAACATCATGGTGGCAGACTATAATCTGTGCACTGATGATTGTCAGCTGTTTAAGTAGCTCTGATTTTAGTATTTACTGTCCTTTGGCTGCCATAACTCGGTGATTGTCAATAGGAAAACTCCCTGAATGACTATCAAGAATTTGCTCAAATATCTCTTAGTTCTATACAGTTGGAGTTACGCTGATCATAGCTGGCAATGACAGCACACAGTATTTGGAAGAGGATGACTTAACGTCCATACAGGTTGTGAATGTGTAGCTACACCGAAGGCTCAGTCAGTTGGCTTGGTTTGGCTTTTGCAAATGGGCGCAACTGTTTTACATCCAGTGACAAAGGGGCAAAGAAGTCTCTGTATCTCAGGGAGCAGCTTAAGGTTTTATTCAGAAAATTTGACAGTCACATGCTTGAAATTGAACAGAACTGTGACTCCAGTGGGATTTCTCCCATGGTTAAAGCCAAGAATTCTCCAGAGTGAGGAACCAAACTGGATGCTTTTACGCTGCTGAGATAGGTCTGGACATGTAAGCCTGAGCTGCTAATAAACCAAAAGTAAGAGTGTGGCAGAGAGAGGCTGACCAGCCCAGCTGGAGCAGAGCACCTCACCTATCAAGCTGAGAGAGAGGATGATATAGTATGCTGCCGGGAGTTGCTTCCAGATTTTGGTAACACCAGCTTTGCATTTCCTTGAAAGAGCCTCTCAAAGTATCTAACTAGATATTTTTATTTCAGATACTTTTTTTGCTTGGTGCTCATAATTTTTCTACTCTTTCTTCTCTGACAGTCAGCTTCATACTGGCAAAAATTACCATAACGGGCGACCGGCAGAGAAGGAGACCGAGTGTCTCCCGCAGGACTGCGGACAGCCTGGGCATTCCGGGTGAGGCACTGCTGGCTCTTACAGGAGTGCTTATGTCTTGCCCAATGGCCACATGCCCTTGGGTGAATGGTACACAGATCACTTAGCATTGCTCCCACTGCAATTAAGATAAATGTCTCTTACCTCCATAATTTCATTATTTTTAATCAGGAGTGACTCTGCACCTCCATAATAAAGATACTGCATAACCAGCTGTAATAAAACAAAGGGAGTGTTTATAAAAAGCAATCCAAGACATCAGGACACAGGGGGTGATGTAAAGATTGCAGGCAATACCCAAGGCTCTCCAACACCACCAAGGATTTGTAGATAAAACTGGTCCAAACCTCCTGATTTCAAGACATATTTGGTTACTCCCTCTCTCTGCACAGTTCAATGTTTCCTTCTCACAGGCAGTCTAACATCTCAACCCTCACCAGCCACACTGTCCGGACTTTCTGGTGAGCTCCAAACAGTTTGCCGGAAGCTGATTAATTCATTCTGAATTTTCAATGTATTTCCCAGTATGTTTAGTACATTATTGATTCAGGAAAATATAGCATATATAATGGTTATTCCCTTATTCCTTCCCTGGCAATGGCACCCCCACCTTCACCCAGCTCTGTGTGGGCACGCACGGATGATGAGAAAGTGTGGGGGAGGCTTTGCACTGTGATCCAAGCCAGCTAAGATCCCTCTGCAGTGAGCTTCCAGCAAGCCTAAAGTTACTGTAGGCAGCTGGGAATTATCTGCAGCGGTAACAGTCAATACATGGAACTGCCTGAGCTCTGACTCTAAAATAAAGGGAAGCATATATAGCATATGTATGCTACAGATACAGAAAGCAAGCTCTGTATCTTCATGGTAAAAAAATTGATTGAACAATACTGCTAAGGAAGGGAATGAACTGYGTCTCTTCCAAGCCTGTCCATTAAATACAGAAAGAGCCAACAAGAGAAAAAAGAAACAAGTGCTTTACCTTGACGTGCACTGCTTTGTCTGCATAGCCTGTGTAAGTGAAATGCATGCTATTGTATCTCGTCAGGCACGACATTTCCAATCAATAGCACTCTGCAGCTTAGTGTATGAACGGAGATGAAGCCTGTGCTCGTGAAACCACTACTCTGAGCTATGTGTTTATCAAATACATACGTACTAATTTGGACGGGGCATGTACGATGTTCCTATTACATGTTCCATTCAAATTCAATGTAAGAACTGACTTTACCTGAAAKATGGGGTACTTCACATAGTTGATCTCAATACAAGTACTATCAGATGAGGGCTTGCTAGACAGCAATGCTTTAAACCTAAATAAAAAGGAGCAAGATTGAAATACCAGCCCAATTATCTCTGTGAAAAGCATGGCAAAGTGGAAGGACAGCATCAGCTCTTGCAAAAACAGTACACTGAAATGAATGGATTTGTCACTGAAAAGCATCAAGATTTAGACACCGACATAAAATAAAGTTCAAACCAAAAGGAAGAAGCCTCTCTTTTAGGAGATTTCAATTTGAAGTTTTTGAAAAATACATATAATATCACAATAGAAAAAACTGCACATGAGAAATTCAGGTACTGCAATGATGGATATTACAAAACAAAAAATAATCTTTTTTTTAGGAAGATGTGCAACATTTAAGAACTGCACACCACCTTTTTTGAAGGAGATAAATTTTGGCCTATGTCCATTATGCTGCTTTAAAAAATGTTTTGGAACAAAATATTAAAACAACTACACTAAGACTTTTGATGTTTCTATGCAGGTTCAGTACAATTGTGTAAGAACATGCAGGAGAGAAAACTGGATAGGTTGCTGTTCTGTGATTATCAAAACCTGAAATTCAGACATAGGTTTCAGGAAAAAACAACACATTTTGAGTTAATAGTTGCAGATTTATGTGAGACATATACATATGTATATTCCCATTTGATCACAAGGCAAAAATGGGAAATGAGCTGTCAGAACCATCTGCCCTTGTACTTCCTCTTTTCGATAATTCATCTGACCTTCTAGCAGTAGTGCAAAGCTTGGCTTATCTATCAAGACCAGCATTTGCTGGATGGTAACCTTTTCCATATCACGACTGCATCTTGTTAATTAAAATATGGATAACAATTGATTTGCTTTTACTACCGTCAAACTCTATTATGAACACAATTTAGTAGGTTTAAAGCTGGAGTTTGGAATGTGTTTGTACCTCTACCAATATGCTCTAAATCAAAATACCCATTTCTTAAGTGAAGGCAGGGTCAGATACTGCGGTCGTTTTATGCAACCTCTTTACTCTGTGCTGTGGGTGGGCAGCACGTCTAGCATCAATTCCCACATTGCTCCAACTACCCAAACTCGGTGGCTTGTCCTTGCCACATCTTGAAAGAAGCCCTTTTGGAGGGCCAGCTAAATGTGTTTAAAAGCACACCTTTAATTACAAAGCTGTGTACAAATAAGGTTTGTCAGCAACTTTAAGGTTGGGTTGAGCTGGGTAACCTACGTCCAGCCTTCTAAGCACAGGGAACAGACCATAAATACTGCCTTTGGATAAAGTATGATAGATTTCATAGTTATTTATTTTTATTTAAAAAATGTCAAATGCTGTCAATGAATGGTGTGATAGTAGCTTGTTCTTCCTGGAGACTGCCTACACTGATGCAAGGCAGGATTTAGCCACTCACAGGATAAATGATTATTAAGAATCAAAATATTAAGACTCCTCTATGATTATGAGCTGGATGCAGCAACAAGCTCCATGCAAATGTGCCTTGGTGGAATGAAGTCAAATGCATGGCCAGAAGAATGGATCATTTACTGGGTGGGAATCTAGTGATGGGAGCACTTGTTAAATATCCTGCAGATTGACCAGAAACAAGCTGTTGAGATTTTCTACTTAGGAAAAACTTGAAGATTGAGCCATTAGCCCTCAAAGAATCTCAACAGCAGCCACAAAAGCAAAACCACAAAATCAAATTCTATTTTTGTTAAAAACCAGAAATGTCTCTATATTTTACCTTGGTGATGCAGTAAATAGCAACACTCTATGTGCATAAAATGGTCTTCCTTCCACCAGAAATGTAACATCTGACATCTCTTTGTTGTTAAGAAAATGGGGATCTAGAATCACARAAAGAAGAAAAAAAAAGCCAATAACTTTAGTTTGGAAGAGGTCATGAACGTACAGAATATTGTCCTGTTTTGACAAAAGAAGACAATAGCGTAAAAGGATATTGTTTTTAATGAGTAAAGCCCATAAAGCTATTTYGGACAGCCTGAGACAGAAGTCCCCCAGACAGCCACGTGGAGTTCATACGAAGGGAATTCAAAGCTTTGAAGTCCATGACAACCTTTGCTGAGATGACAGCCAGCCATCCCCGCTGTGCAGAGCTGGCACAGCCTCCCAGCTCTGCTACCCAGAGCAAACTGCAGCTGAATGGATACTGGAGGGCCCTACACTCATTTATACCCTATTACACCTTTCTCCCTGTGCAGGGAAGTCTTTGTGCCAAGGGGAAGAAGGTCCTGGAAAATTGCTCGTGTCTTCTCTTGGTCACATTAAAACAACCTGGGCTCTGTCAGCAGGGCTGGGAGGGCTGTGCCGCTGTGGCATCACCTGCAGCCAGCCACGACGGTTTGAGATGCGGACAGACGTTTGGCTCCGGGCCCCAGGCTCGGATCCCAGCCTAATTAGCCACACAGACAAATCTTTGCAGATTTACGGTCCCACTCTAACGCACCTGATGACCCTCCTGATTTCAGTGAGAGTTTCAGGTCAGGCTAAGTTCGGGGCCCTTCTTTTCTCTAGTTCTGCCTTTGAAATTCAGGTTTTTCTCTGACTCGTGCCACCACCAAGCACCCGGCCAGCGATGCAGACTTCCCATAGCTCTTCTTGGAGAACCAAGGAGTATCTTCAAGTCATGCTTACCTAGGCGAGAGGTCTGCTTGCGCTTAATTTCAACGAGCTTTGGAATAGGGTAGGGTCCATAGCAATGAGTGAAAATGACAGAGAGTTGCTGGCTGATCACTTCATTCTAAGCAAAAGAAAACAAATATATTCAACGTAAGCTTAGTATGCAAGGTAGGATCAGTATGCAAAGGAGATGTTGCCTGTTTTGAAGCTGAAGAACGCGATCGCTGAAGCTTTATTAAAAATCAGAGTTTAGGATTATCAGTAGTTGTTAGAAACTGCAATTCTCATCTACTTGACTGCTATGTCTCCTGCAGGAATCAGTTAAAACGTTAATCAGTCCTCTCCTTGGACCAGAGGTCATCTTTTCCTAACAAACTCCATAGCCCCTATTCCCTCTGTAGAAAAAAAGCTCCTTTACAAGAGCGATTTCATTTCATTTGCAGACTTACTCTACTGGAAAATGACTTTTTGTCACTCTTTAGAAAATGGTCATCGGTCACGTTGTAGAAAACCAGAGCTACAAAGAGATATAGCTGCACAGCCTGCACGCATTTCTAAGTGCAACAGTCTCACAAACTCCCTTACAAAGTGACTGAAGCATCACAGTCTGCCACTGAATCTCCTCATTCAATCCCAAATGCTTCCTTAATGTGCTCATACACTGCTGGCACTGGCCTGGGCACCACTGGCCTGAGGAAGCCACCAGACCTTCACAGAACCAGATCTGGTCCCTGGCCTTACCCATTTCTGCCCAGACTCCAGGGGCAAGGCACCTGCAGGATGCTTTCCTAAGCGCCTAAGCAACTTGAGTATTTGCACGCCTAAGCTGCAAGGATAGTGAAATGGATTTAGTGCTTAACTACCTAAGTCACAGCCGAAAGCAGGATTTAAAAGCTTTGGCAAATTTTATCCCACGCTTTGTTGATAACTGGAGCAGGTCTAGCCAAGTTCAATGGTGCCACATGGCTAATTCATGACTATGTCTTTTAACTACCCTGTTGGTTGGCAATTCCCTTCCACACCAGGAAACTGTGAAAAGGTGAGGCACTTAGGTATGAGAGGGTCCAAGGCCAAGGAAATAAGCAGGTGAGGGACAAAAATAATCTTGATATAAAAGTATCTCCAGGCTTATAGAGCAGGAATTGAAGCTTTCCTTTCTCTGAGCACATTTCAGCTCAGTTCTAACAGCAGTGCTCCTTAAATCCCACGAGGGACGAGGAGGAGTGGCAGAGATTCTGTAATGACTCCCTTACTGCATCTAATCAAATGGGGTGGGAAAGGGTAGAGCTGCGCCCGCACAGGCACACGCTGATGTCAAAGGAAATTACATGCGCTCGCCCGCAGGCAGGAGTTGGCTCCTATTTCTACGTCAGATGTAGCATTGAAAGAAACGCTAAGATAAGAGAAATACTGATACTAAGAGACACCATTTAGCACGGCGCAGGGACTAGCCCTTGGAGAGGGGCTCACTGCTGTGGCTCTGAGACAAGGAGGACGTCTCACACCGGGAGCATCTCTCTGTTCAGCATCTTCCAGCCGGAGCTCTGCAAAGCGCTTCACAAAGGGAGTGAATCACAGAGCAAAGAGAAAAGGAAGATTTAAGGCCAGATTTAAAGAAGGAAGTGACTCAGCCGCTGGGAGGGCTGGCAGGGAGAGCTTTAGACAGACAGGGCAGAAAGAGCAATTGCTTCTCTGCTCGGAAGGGCTGTGCCGAAGCGCCGTGGCCGACTGAGTCAGCCAGGGAAGAGCACGTCCGSGGGGATGCTGATTACCAGCAGGGCAGCTCCCAGTTGGATCCGGCAGATGCTAAGAAGTCAGTAAATACAAAGGAGGATAGGGACAATTCTGCGGTTCAGAGCGGAGGGAAGCTTCTGGAGAGGAGAGGCGTAAGTGGAAGAGCAACGCTCACCTTTACCTGCAGTGAATAAAAGCAGAGTAACTGCACTAAAGAGGATAGCTACTGGCAGCTTCCTCCTGAATCTGCTGGGGTGCACAGGTCCTGCCTGTCGCTGTGGTTTTAGTGGGTCCATGAACTCACCAGCGTCAGCCACAGCTGTGCCTGGGCAATAGCTTTGTAAAAACACACACAGACGTCAATAAAGGCAACGCATCTCCTCCTTTCAGGGGTGCCCATGGGAACGCGCCAGTGGAAAGTCTGGGTATCGACCTCCCAGCGCCTCGTTAGGAGCTGGAGGTCTCACTCACTGGTCCAAGCCACAACACCACGTACTGGGACATCCAGGTGCACCGAGACCAGGGAAGAATGGGCCAACCCCAGTCGCACAGGTGCGAGAAGGGGATCCCTGCTCATAACTCCAGCCAGCATGATGAATGGGTCACGCGTACGGACAACCCCATGGGAGCCTGCCTACACAGGCGAGGTGCTGCCAGGTCCCTGGGTCACCAACGGGGCATGAACCCTGTGGTGTGCAGATACAAGCCCATTATAAAGCCACCTTGCCACTGCCTGCCCACAAACCTGTGAAAAACCTGGTGTAAACTAAGCTCTAATTAGCTCAATATGTGATATGTTCACATGAGAGATGCTTAAAAACCCTAAGACACAGAACAGAGATGGGACAAAGAGAAAAGAAACCTTAGGATCGGTGCACCAAAGAAAGAGGGCCATCAAACAGTGTCTCGATGCACTGCAGGCTTCAGAGCTCCAATGCAGGACGCTGATCTCTTGAGGCAGAGAGGAGGTTGGAGACCTTTGGCTTCTGTCGATAACATTTAATACTTACAAACGCATGCCACTGAAAGACAAAAAATCTGCTCAGCTAGAAAGCTGAAGCATGTGCTCATTTAGAGTCATCGCTAACAAACAGCAGCAAGTTTTCTCCTCAAGACACAAGGAGGGGAGTGATGAGCTATTACAGCAGAGCAGGGTCGCTTCCCAAACCACCCTGCCTGCAGCCAAGCTTGCAGGGCTGTGGTCCTGAATTTGCTCCCTGTAGAGCCTCTGCTAGCTTTCCCAATAAACCAGGCAGAAAGAGGCAGCAAAGAGGAGAGAGAAAAGGGATGCTTTTGTCTCCGACTGGATGGCTGGGGAAAAAATTGACTTTTTTAAGCCAAATCCTGCTCTTGGAGCGGCTGAGTTGGGCTGCCTGTGAAGTAACTGGAACAACTGYAAGAGTCCACGACCTGGGGCACCAGCATTGCTCTGGCAGAGAGGAGGACATGGCCAGCCTATTCAACCTTCCCCCGTGCACAGTGCCCACGCCAGGAAGCTCAGAAGCCACCTGGCTTACCACGTCCATCCCATTTAAAGCACCAAGCTGGGTAATTCTTCCCCATTTACCCTATCACCCTACCAGCTGACTGTGAAAGAACAGCTGTAAGAGCTCCCTGCAGCAGTTGTGGGTGGCAATATTAACAGCAGAGGAGCAAACTGAAGTTTGCTTTCTTGCTACAGTCTGATGTTGGAAAATATTGTGCCAGGATGTGCGAGGCTGAGATCTGGAGCGAGGCCAGCTTCCTTTCAGACATGGGCGTTCATTCGCAGTCAAAGGGAGCCGATGCACATCTTCTACTGTGAGAGGGAGAAGAAAGCTTGGCATAGGATATAATAAAAATATTTACCTAGCCATGGGGTAGTTTACAGATAGGCAAGGGGGAACAAGGAACAACAGTGAATCTTCTGAGTGAGACGGTGCTTCCAGCAGAGTTGGATGGTGAGCAAGCAACTTTGCTTTGTAGATACAAGAGGTCTCCTGACTTAAAAGCATTCTTCAGCAGAGATCTAAAGGAATTCCCCACTCCTGGTGAAGGCACTTGAACTGTGAGGGGAATTTATAAATTCTTTTGAAGCAAAGCTGAAGGTTTTCAAGTTGCTGGAACAGAGATGACTAGTCAATTGATCTGAAAAGAGGTGAGGACCTGGGTGGGGAGTGCAGGGGTATTTTTTCCTGAATGTCTGTCTGATGAAGGTCTGTGGCAGGACTCGGGAAAGGCTCCTCCAGACTTCGGCACATACCCTGGGGGAGCTTGCTCTATTCCAGCTTATCCAGTTCAACCCAGCCTAGCCATTCTGGGATGTGGTCCTACAAGGTACTGGACACAGCTGGGAAATACACAGCCAGTTTTCTCCAGTGCCTGTGAAAGATATATATGTCATCTTGGTGGCTCTGTTCCAAACTCTCAAGGGAAAAACTTGGGTCGGATTCAGCAGTTAGGCTAAGGTTTTGCTCTTCTCTGACCACACTCTGCTTCAGCTGCCTCTTCTTCATAGGCTCCCCCATTCCCCCACCACATCTCTCTGGACTGCTCAGTTCTCCTTACTGGCCCACAGATATCCCACCACCTCCACATGGCTGCCCTCTACAGTGGTAACAAGTTAGGCTGCTTTTCTTTGCCTCTGAAATCCCAAGCAGTACTTTGGGTTTTCCTTCTATTGATGTCACCTTCATTATGGGGCTGATGCTCAGCCCCATTAATGCCGTTTTAACCTAAGTGTGCCAGGCCCTCAAATTCCTCTACCACAAAGCCCCAAAACCAAAAGCTCACCACGTTAGGCAGAAAAGTAACCCACTTATTCTTCTGGGCTTGGTGTCTGCCTGTTAATACACATCTCCCCAGCAAGCAGAGAAACCACGCTGCTCAGGCAACAGGGCTGCTGGCAAAGGTATCTTTTCTCTCCCTGGTCCTGAGGATGCTGGGGGGACCCAGCTCTCTGCTAAATGCAGAGTGGCAGAAGTGCTGTTTCTAGTCACCCATTTCACAGGTGGTCCCCAGCAGCTGTTCCAGCAGTGGCAGAGTTTCAGGATACCCTGAGCCCATTCAGGACTCATCCGTGAACTTCCTTCCATGACATGCTGAGGTACCCTTGAATTATTGCTCTGCTTATGCTCCCCTCTTCCCAGAAAGAGCTGATAAAGAGTGAAGCAACAGAGAGGGCTCTTCCCAGACCCCCAGCCCTGAGCACTGAATCTCTACGAGACTTTCTTCGCCGTCTCTCTGAACCTTTTCCATCCTCGCCTAGGTGTTTCCGCTACGGTCCTCTTGCGTAATTCACTTTTGCCAGCTGCCTCAAAACTGATTAAATGCCACTTTAGAGGGTCRCTCCTAGATGATTAAGCAGCATACACATAATTAATATTAGTCAACAGTTGCAAAGGTAGGGAAGCCCCAGAGGTTGGAGATACAGTTAGAGGCAGTGAACTGAGTAACAAAATGGGTTTTGTTAGTGCCGGGCTCAAGTCCTTGCACTGCAAATACAAACGGAAAAGAATTAATCACAGGTAAGGCACAAATGGACCCTTCAGTTAGCTTCTGGGAAAGCTGCCAAGCCTCCCTTTCAAAAGGCTCTTTATATCACAGCTGTGCATTGTATGTAAAAAGCTCAGATCCCCGGGCACAGTCTAATCCCTGGGTGAGAGCCCAGAAAAGGGCAGGTGTCACATCCACGGCATTTATTTATTGTAAATGAAGAAACGGCTCCTGCCTCTGGCAGGGAAACATTTTAGAAGGCAGACAGAGGGTAGGAAAAAAAATCAAACCTGCGTTAATACAAAGCTGAATCTGTGTTACGAAAACACGGGACGGGGTTAACAGTCTGTTATTAACATGCCACTCGGTACCTGGCGTTTGCATCTCACATGGAGAATGCACGACGTACATGTGTGGATAACTCGCGCCCTGGTTACTCTGAACTGTTTAGACACAGAAGTACTACAAATGACAACGGGCAATGTTACAGATCGCTGTAATTACTTGAGAACAGTGAAACCTGCCTTAAGAAATCACTCCAAGTCCCAGACAAAAGATCAATCACAGAGTGCAGGCTGGGCACCAGCTGACACACAGAAGGGCATTAGCCACTCCATGAAACCCGTAAGCAGGCACTTTAGCATCCTGGAATGTCTTCAGGGTTATTTTTAGTGCAGGTTTTGGTGTGTCTGTCTCCTCTGCGGAAAGCCCACATTTTTCTTCAGTTAAAGTATTTCAGTCGTCAGCCAAAATATTCCATTTTCAGGTGTTAATTTTTTCAAGAAAGGTAATATTTTATGTGGAGAATAGATATTCTCATGAAACCTGTCATTACAGTAAAACCTCAATTTTTTGTCGAAAAGCAGTTTAAACAAGAAAGCAAAATTTCACCCAGCATAGAGCGGTCTTTCCCGATCCATCTCCAGGCAGGAGAACATGCACAGCAGTGTCCCAAGGGAGGGCTTTCCCCTTGGAGCTGAGCATGACCCAGTGCCTGCCCATGTGCCATACRGGGTTCACCTCTCCCCTCTAACCTAAGCCCCTCCTGCAGAACAGGGTAGTCTGGCTTCATACAGGAAAACACAGCTTCACTCAWGCCCATCTTAAATATTCATTTCAGCCCACTGTGAAACAAGGGACAAAAAGGGGAATTTTCTAGCACCTTCATCTTCCAGCGTCACTCTCTAGGTCCCGCGCAGACCTAGGGGGAAAGCTGATGTTTGCTGACCACCGTGCCTGGACTTTGTACAACAGGCGCACGAGGCTGAGTCTGTTGACATTCTTTGAGGAACCTCTCCCGACATTTGTTTTAGAGGAATTAAATCCAGAAAGATCATGGCAATAAAGAAACAGGATGCCCATCTCAAGCTTCAGCTTCTGAACATTTTGCTACAACAGAGCAGGCAGGTGTTTCAGCCTTTCCTGCTGCTTTCTGTTTGTTGGAGAYGTGAAAATTTTTTTTCAGTAGTTACTGCATCTGTGACAGAGGCTACATGATGCTATTTCTGAAAAGATATATTAAAAAAACCCCCAAACTTTACTTTCTAAGAGTTTTTGGATTCTAAGTCACTGCTGAAATAGTACTTTAGCTTTTAAATTATATGGGCTAGGTTTCTCAAGATATCCACAAGCCTGAATCCTTTTGGAATTTTAAAAACTGGTTATTGTTTTGAATTGTTATTTGTTCTCAATAACTGTCAACACTAGACTGATGGCTGCTATTCAAACAGCTCAGCCTTCCAAAAGAGTCTGCGCACCCCTGCAGCTTTCTTCAGCTGCCTATAGGCAGCAATGCAATTTGTAGAGTTTGTGAAACTCTGCAGGAATTTTGAATTCTGAGGAAACATCTTTGCAAAGTAGTTTCCTGCATCTTTCAACAAGCCTGGCTGCACAGTGTGATCAACACCTCGCTATTTATTTTAAATAAACCACCTTATTACTGATGGAAAGGATGAAGAGAAAGCTACAGAATGCAACTGAGGAAGGGCAATGAAGGACCCCTCCCACAACTTTTCAAGCTGATTTTGTCTTGGACAATACACCAGCAGGAATCCTCGTAGTCCTTAGCCAAGTTTTCCTGGTGTGAAGCACCTCCAGTGCCAGGCGGAGCTTCAGACAACGCTTCAGCACATGCGCTCAATGCACACACACACTTCAGCGATGCGTGCCCACAAAGCATCCAAAGTAACGGCAAATAGCAGCTCCTCGCCCATACTTCGGGGGGAAGGGAGAAAGTTGTAAGAGAGATTATTTGGAATTAAAAGCCTRTATTTTTTCTCAAAAAACTAGGCCAAGGACAATCTGATCTAAATTGCTGTACACAGAGAAAGCAGTGGATGAAACCGGCTCATAACCTCATACTACCGGCAACGGTGCTGGCTCGTCTGCATGGATGGAGCTGGGTGATTTTAATGACAATTCAAGCTCATGCTGAGCTCCAGAGTGGAAATCTAAAACCAACCTCCTCCAAAGGCCAGATGTGTTTAACTTCCAAGGTTATGGTTTTGAGTGTCTCTCTCTTCAGGTTGTGGAAATGTCAAGAGCAATCTGAAACAGCTCCAGGATTTTCGTAGACAGGGGACAAACAAGCATCCCGCACGTTCAGCACGATATCCTCAAAAGAACCTCCCTGCAAAAATGGAAGAGCTGACCTGCAAGTCCCACCTCGGGCACTACAAGCCTGCAGATCTGGGTGCAGCCTCCACACAGCTCTTTTAAAAGTCTCTATCTGGGGGGGCCAATCTCCAAGCGGTGGCCAGCCCTCAAGCACATCCACTCCTCAGGCAAATATGGTCCTCCAACATGGGGCAGGAGGGCAATCCAGCTCAGAGCCAAGCTCAGGCAAAGCAAACGTCAACCTTGGCTGGAGGCAAAGGAGAGCTTCCAGTGCGAAGTTTGGCGGTTTCTCCAGGCCACGAAGAGCACAACATAGATACCAACAGGCAGGAATTTGGTTGCATCTTCCTATCCTTCTCCTGTAACAAGATCTCCAGTATCAGCTTTGACGGCCTCAAATCTGCTTTA
The DNA here is from genome assembly GCA_030449065.1 of Oceanodroma leucorhoa. NCBI lineage: Eukaryota > Metazoa > Chordata > Aves > Procellariiformes > Oceanodroma > Oceanodroma leucorhoa. The sequence continues at coordinate 820,524 of JASVER010000071.1, read as the reverse complement.
TGCAGCAGCTAAAGTTTAGCTCAGGGCTACTGACTTCCATAAGTGTCTCTCCGGCTTTCATCTCACGCAGCCCTGTCCAAACCACTTCTAGCAAGCTATGTTTATGTGCTTGTCTGCCAAAGAGATTCAACCCATCCCCAAATGGCAGCGCCTTTCCTCCTCATCTGGTGGCCCAAATCCGCCACCACCAAATCATTGACAGTTTTAGTGTCAGAGCATTCCCGGTTTGAGTTTTGCTTGCTCTTGGGCAAGTGCCTTAAACCAAGCTCTCCATGTCCTTTTCGCTGATGCTGCCTTCTCCAGAGTACCTTGTCTCTGGTCATTGGTTTGGTAATGACCCAAGCTCTCTGCACAACAGCAGGAACCGTGGGGGGGGCGAGCGCAGAGCTCTGCCTTGCCAGCATGGAAATACTGCCACTTCTCCGCTCTCCATCCAATTCTCAACGGTGCAGCTGATAAAGACATTTAAAGGCATGAAAGGAAATGAAAGCCCTCCGTCCCACTGGAAGCCACCAGGAGCTGGGTATCGAACCTTCACTTGTGCTTTTGGAAGTCTTCCTCCAGGGCTTTAGTGCAGCAGCGAACAACCAATGTGCAATCTATTCACTGTTCTTCCCCGCTTATTTCACAGCTTGAAGAGAGGCAATAAAACTAGGGACTTCAGCTCAGCCAGTTTTGCCTGTTTTCCCAATTTTTGTTGCCATTCTGTGTTCCAGCATCAGGACTTCTGCAAGTTTTATTTTTATTTTCATTTCTATTGTCAGCGTCCCGGCACATAAATGGGAGTGGAGTGACACCCTGCCACCCTGCAGGACACCAGCATCAGTGCTGGCTGGTGGCAGAGCTCCCACATAAACCCTCACATCTGGACCCTCTAGGCACTGGCATTTTAAAAAACATCTATAAGACAAAAGGGATTCCATATATCTGATGGCATTCTTGTAGGTATCGGTTATTTTTTTCTTTAATCTTTTCATTTTTGTAGTATCTTGCCTTTTTGCACGGCCTGGGAACCTGCAAGAACATTTTGTCCAACAGTGCAAAGTAGAAGGTGGGGGCAGAAGGCATGCTTTCTACTCTGAGACCTGCCCTATGTTTCTATGAGATTTTTGGAGAGTCTCTCTGGCCAAATTACTCAAATTACAAATTGCTGTCTGGCTTATCCGGGCTGTCACAGCTTCTGAGGCCGAGACTGTCACTCTACAAGGCGCTGAAAATCTGCCTGTTTAATTACCTCAGTTTCCCTGTTTGTAAAGGGAGGATAAGATCTTCTTCCACGTCTCAACTCATTAATATTTGTAAATTGTTCTGAGATTACAGAATAGTTGGAACTATTTATAGGAATGCAAAATGCCATTTCTATTAGGTGCAAGTTGCCATGCAATTAAAACATACTGAGCATCACAATACGTAGCAAATGGGACATCTTGTTTCACATCAGCCAAGAAATGCTAAGTGGCTCTGTGCTTCCTAGTTGCTTATTTTATTCTTTTCGCTCTGAAAAACTCATTAAGGAAATGTACTGGGCCAGACTGTGATGTTTAGCAAGCCGTAATCTCTCTCAAAGTTCCCAGCCCACGGGGAAAAGGATGTCCATGTCAGCAAATCAAACTCGCTCTCCCCACAGCTCTACAAAATGCAGAGCTTTAAAATTTGCTATCGAAAGAGAGGGATGTGAACCACAGTTAYGGCCCTTCTGCATCTCTTAAAGGAGATTTCCATTCTGTGGGTATGTATGAAGAACAGTCTCTGCTCTCAGCCCTTCCAGAGAAGGAGAACAGAAGATCCTTTGAATCTCAGCCTTCCTTGGCCGCCTTCTCAGGAGTGACCAGGCAGAACTTTTATTGGCTCATTCTCCTACAAATGAATTTATTTTGATTCCTTCCAAAGGGTTGCATAGAGTCTGTCCTCACTTCTGTCTGGGAGAGCTTTGTGAGAGGCCATTTGGACAAGACTGCCACAGTAATTCATGCCATTTGCAGACAATTTGTAAACCCTTACAGTGTCCCAGAATGATTAATTATTTTTCTAAGAATATGATGCAGTGTTTGTGAATATGCATGCTCATGAATAGTGAGGACAGGCAGCTCCCCTAGGCCCAGAGGCAGGAATAAAGATCAGCAGAGATTTCGTCTTTGTCGTGTAGGGTTTTTTGTGGTATTTCAGTTGTTTCACCCCTCCACATTTTAGGTTTTAAGTGAACCCAAAGCAGAAGGTAGCAGTCTTACTTGTTTCCATGTCTCCTACAAGAGACTCTGGAAGACCCAGTCTACCATGTCCCAAAGGTATAATCCTATGTAAATAACGTATTCTAACAATGATCATTGGCTTTGACTTCAGCCACCCAGGAGAAGAGTAGTTAAAGCCATCCCTCATCCTAGATTACAAGGCCTCAACTTAATCTCTGTTAAGTTTTCAATACTATTAGTTTTAYATCAGCTTTCAAACCAAACAGCACCTTGCTGGTAGTTTCTGGATGAACATACATCAACCCAAGCAAGTTCAGAACAAGGAATCTACAAATCCTAGGATTTGGAATAATTTCCTGAAAGCTATCTCAAATATTCTCCATAAATACCCACCCAATACAAACTAATCCCAAGGGAAGGCTTGTGGCAGCAAAAATCAGAACAATTGCCAGAACAAATGTTCAGGATTTGCTTGAGACTGTAGTCCAAGCCCTCTTTTGCAACAGGATACAAGAAATAAATCCATGTAGGCTCTCCCTAGCTGTACTAAGTCTGGAACCTTTCAGTAGTGAGCACCAGAACCTCTTCCCTTTTCACATTATTTAGGTTACTGCTGCAGGTGCTAACAATTATTTGCTCCTTGCCGTTACATRTAGAGTTGGGTGAGAAATGTTACTTACTTCCCAGTTAAACAATYAGAAGACCGTACCAACATGTATTGTGGTGCATGAGAAATAGAACAGCAATCAAATCCTTTTGATACTTTTCATCACTAAAATGATCTTCTGGTAACAGTAAAGTGGACTGGGCATTCCTTGGGAGCGACTGACTATCAGGGGGACCAGTCGAGAAGAGACTGTTGGTTATAACAAGTTTTAAAAGGAAGTATCCAGCCTTCACTAGTTAGGACATTTTCCTCCTTGCCTGCCCCATGATCATCCCCTTTGCTATTATACTTGCATACCCAATGGTACCTCCCTCAAAAGGTTTTGTTAGTCTGATTTTTGTCTGGCTAAGAAAATGTCAGCTGAAAGAATAAATCTGGGGAGGCTGCAAGTACAAACACTCACACAGACGATTTTAAAAAATTACCCTGTTGTGTGCTTGTAGAAACCAGTCTCCCCACAAGTTAAAGAGTCCAAATCCCACATGAAGGGAAGAGAAAGTCATGTGAGAGGTTAAAGAAATCCAAAGCAAACATGAATATTAGCTTTGGTGTACRGTCCTGTAAAACAAGCTGGGTAAAGTTACTCTTTGGGTTGGTTTGGTTATCAAYATCTCTTGCCATACTGCAGTCATCCTTTTGACTTTAATTTCACCACTATGCATCAGCTTCTGTTMTCTCTAAAGCTTATTGTTAGCATCAGTATTAAGCTGTTCTAGCAGGAGATGTGATTAGCTCGTGTGTTTTTAACCCATGCTTCCACAGTGAAAAGACCTAAGATACATAATACAAATAATAATAATCCTACACAGTCTAAACAAGCTTTGGGACAGCTGTGCAAAAACAGTATTGTGAGCTTTGTGTCTTACGGGATGGGAATGAGGCTGATTCCTTTAAAATGCAGAATTTATCCTACCTTGCTGGCTTTCAGTATCTCAAACATCAGAGGCAAGCCTTGTGTGATGAGCTCCTCTGTGTACTCTTCTTCCTGAATGGACTTGAATTCCTTTAGCAAGCACTGGATGAGGGGTCGTCGGTGCTGCTGGAAGGAAGTGCGCAAGGACTCCAGCCACGTGTGCAGTGTCCAGGGAACACCTACGGATAGAGGACAGAGCTCATTCCCAGCTTCAGAGAAGGATGTGCCCTTCTGCTTTTTTTACCTTTAGTTATGTTAATCTTAAGGTTTTAAGCAAAAGCTGCCAAATAACCCTAGAAATCAAATTCCTATTTATCCCTGATTGAGAAGGCTGGTGGTTATGAGGACATCCCAGACCTAATGCACAGAGGCTGTCCTCCAAGTGCTAAGAGAAGACTGTGGTCTTTCTGCTCATCTAGCCTTCCGCTTCTCTGCTGAGACTGCCAATTTGTGGTAATTGCTCTGGTGCTCTGTGATGCAAAAGCCTTTTGGAAACTAGATTTACACTAGCTCATTTGTTTGAATGTGGCCCTGGAGAGCCATTAAAATGGTAAAAAACCCTGTTTTGGTCAGCACCCACCTGGATTTAAATTGGTGGTCTTCAGATTAAAACTTTCTTCAAGCGCTACCCCACATCCTCTCCTGATCATTACTATTTTCCCTGAACAGCACTGGGCAAGTTAAGCAGATCAGCCTTTTCAAGTAGTTTGTCGTGGCAGAACCACTCTCCAGGAACTTAAAGGGAACTGCTCCCATGCACTGAGCGAGAAAGCACACAGAGCTAATGTACCTCTGCAGGCACTGGGCTGGAGGTGACCTAGTTTCTGCTCTTGCAGAATGGAGTGGGAGGAAACACAAGCCTGGTGTTTGGCTACAAAAGGTTTTTCCTTCCACTTCAGCAAATGTCCAGCGCCTGGAGAGCAGCCCTGTCGCTCTCCTCTCCCTCATCGCCCGRTGCTTTGCCTGCTCAGCCCACCCAGTGAGCCACCGCTCAGACCACTGCATGCCCCGACCCATGCCAGATGTCTCCAGGGCTGTAGCAGYGCACCAGGCAGAGGCATGCCGGGCACCCAGATTAGTGGGGATGGTAAAGACATGGTCCAAATGGATTCCCCTCTGCGCTACCCAGCCACCCTCCCACGGGCAGAAGCGATTTCCCAACAGGCTGGTATGATGTTCAAGCCCTGCATTGGYACAGTTAGCACACCAAGAAGCCAGTTCCCCGCTCCTGCTCTACGAGGCTCACATACCTCAGAAAACAAATATGTTTTAATGGTGGAGTGCTTTATGGCAGAGTGCAAAAGAAGAGCTGTTGGAGGTGGCCTGCAGGAGCTGAACACTGCCCCAGAGCCTTAGCTAATGCTCTGCCAAGCACCAGTGAAGATGGCTGCTGGTGGAAACCACTCTGTCCTGCAGAAGAGTGCCAGTGGCCCCCAAGAGGGGTACGCTGTAGAGCCAAAATGGGCTGGGAACCTTCCAGATCCCCCATCACTTTCTGCTTCCACAGCAGTTGAGGAAGATGCAACTGTGGTCGCTTTAAGCAACAGCCCGTCAAGGGAGACGTGTTTCTTACAGCGGTCCCTCCCCGGAGGGAGAGGAGAGGGCGCCGGGACTGACCTATGCTCCGTATGTCAATGGTCACATCCACGTAGCCGTGCTCGGCACTGTGGTACATGGCCTCCTTCAGGGCTTTCAGCTTGGCCTTGCTGTTGCGGCTGGCGCAGAGCGGAGCTGCTGCCGAGTCAGGCAAGTCCGTCCCCTCTGCCAGGATCTCTTCCAGTGACAGAATATCGCTCTTCTCCTTCTCCGGCTGAGCAAGCAGCTTACGAAAGACATTCCTGTCAATCACAGCATGACAGAGAGAGGGAGAGAGGGAAAGAGACGACAGGAGAGCAGAATCAGCAGCTAGGCTTTCGTTGTGCCCAGGATACTTGCTGCGACGTGGCAAGTTACGACACCTACCCAGGAAATTACTCCAGTTAATGGTAGGACCAGCTGAGAGCAGACCTGAGGCAGTCACCACTCCTGCTAGCCCACCTGCACTGCCTGGGCCACATCTGCACGACGCTGTTGTCGTGACAGGAACCATACAGGTGTCACACGAGTGGCAGCATCTCATGGGAACAGAAACCCATGAGCTAAACGTGACTCAGGACTTCTTCCCACAACCAGGGAAGGCCGAGGTGAGTCTGGACAAGCTCTCAGGACTTTCACCATGGAGGCCACTTGAGAAGGGAGCTGCCTGGAGCTACCGAAGCACCACCGCTCGATTAACACTCAAAGCAGTCTGGGAAAGCTGGAGCAGCTAGACATTCAACGAGGCCAGTCAGGGCAGGTTCGAGCACATCTGGGACTACTCTGCAAAGCCACTGATCCGGCTGGGTCATCAAATAGCAAAGCCCAAACTCGAAGACTTGGTGCCCTCAGGTTCATACCAGTGTAACCTCATCAATCTCAACAGAGTCGCTCTCGGTTTCTGCAGCTGTGAGACRAGAAACCAGGCTGGCTCCATCCCACCTCCCTCGTACTCGGACATCCTGCACCTGCTCAGACCCTGGCATGGGGTGGCAGCGGGGCATGGTGCGTCCCAAACAAATTCGGGGCAGAGAGTGAAGGAGGAGGGACTGTGCGTGAGTGGTGTACAGGTAGAAACGTAAGAGCCAGGGCCCGTGACATTTACAGCCAGCAGCCAAGCTGAGRAGAGCCCTAGGTCCTCCTCGGGCATGCGGCTCCCACTCACGCTGGCTGGCAGCAAGGCCAGGGCAGTGAACGTGAGACTGCAATAACCAAACTGTCCTCTCTGTCCCAGGGATCCCTCGCAGGCTCCAGATGGGCAGCGTTGTGCGAACCCGCCCTGACATGCCGTTAGCATGTTGTTAGACTGGCAGCTCGTCTCTAAGCAAACAGACGGTAGGTACTGTCTCTAACCTGTATCTATGTTCCTCTGGATGGCTACAATCAGAAAAGTAGGAACGTGAAGATCATAATACTAATCCATTACACTTCAGTCAACTCCTGAGCGTTGCAAGATCATGCATGCCAGGTGCTCATTTCATTACTTTTTTTTTTAAATTTGCAGCATACATACAACATTAAGGCACACGGGACTTTACAGTAAACACARATGCAGAAACTCTGTTCAACGACAATTAAGGCTGCAGCAGTACAGACACAATCCGCCCCAAATCTGAGAAATATGTCAACAAGAAATTCAGAAGGAATGTCTTTGGCATTCCTTTCTGCCGTCACATCAGCTACCATTTAACAAACATCGCACTGCAACACAACACGAGGAGTCCCCTTCCTTTTTTGTTAAATCAGCTAYCAAAAAGCAGCTTGTACCACCAACTGGTTAAATTCACATGCTAGCAAAAAGCCTTACATCTCTGCTCAGTTGGTGGCATGTTCAATTGTTCATGCAGAACTTTCACCCGTCTGCTCAAACCAGATGCCCAGGCAAAAAATAAGCACTTGAAGGATGCCACTAGACTTGTTCCCACTCTACCTGTGTCCATGTGCAGCAGCCTGACTGAAAGAGTTCATGTCACCTTGTGGAGTCATGGAAATGCCGTTCCTGTACATTGTTCCTATCATGGGGTCAGCTCCTCGCTCCAACAGCAAACTGACCAGTTCAAAATTTCCTGCAAGTCAAGAGATGCATTTTTACTTCTTTTAAAATCCAGTATTTGCTCACCTAAACCACAGATCCCGACTGAAGAATTTATTACAGTCAGAGGAGAAAGTCCTTACCAGCAGCTGCTGCCAACTGTAAAGGAGTTTCAGAGTAATTTTCCTCTCCATGCTCCAAGGAACCTTCTACCTTTGCTCCAGCATCCAGCAACAGCTAGAAAGAAAATTCACCATTTAGAGCAAGTGGGGGTATCACAGCCTTCAGAGTTCATGAACAGTGACAAATGAGAGTCTAATGCTTCTTGTTATCTGCAAACCAGATACATGGATGGAAACAAGTGACATGCAAATTCTGCCCATTGTTTCACAGAGGCAAATTGATTCCTTTTTTGCTCATTTTACGCTGCCAGACACCAGGAGCACTAGTGTCCAACTTCAGAGCCAAAAAAGTGTAACCCAGTGTTTCTGAATGGGAAAATGGGGTAAGGTCAGTGTTAGGAAGTAATGCGCTGAAGATGGAAATACTGAAAATTAGCCCGACAAGCATCCTTCCTTCACGGTCTTCTAGAATCCCAGCACCATCCTAAAATGCATCAGATTTCAATTGCCTCCATCATTTATATAAAGACATGGCCAAAAGAAAGGCAATTCTTAAGAACCAATCGCAGTCCAAAAGCTGTGATCTCCACTGGGGACACTTCCACGTAAATAACAACAACGCTGAAAACGAAAGTGGCCAAGGAGAGCAAGATGGAGCCTGCGCTCCAGCCCCCTCTTGGCCACTTCTGCCTCGAGGCCTTCACAGTTTTGGCACTTCATTAACTGTGCCATAGACACAGCTGTTTTGAAGAATAAACCTCCTCGACTTTTGAGATGCCAAAGCACAGAACCAGCATATCCCACGCRACGCCTCGCTGGAGTAAGGAGAGCGAGTGCTTCTCCCCCTTTGGAGCAGCACAAGGGCTGTTGTCCACCTCTCCCCCACCAAGGCAGTGGTTTTGTCCTTGCTAGAATATTGTTGTGTAAGAAAGTGTAATGAATGAAATAAACAAACATATAAAACAAGTGGTCAGGAAGGAGCACAAGGAGTTGTCAGACTTTCTTTGGTGCAACTTTGCTTTAAAATTGTGCTATTTAAACCTCATATTGGTTAAGGTTTGAACACTGTATTCGTTATATAATAGGTCTATTATATATCAGTACACTCTAGAAAGAAGCAGAAGTAACCAATATGAGTATGACAAAAGGATACTGGTTTGAGATGGATGTAATTAGAACTGAAGAGGAGAAACAAAAGAATGMGATGCAGGTAGGGAAATACAGTAATACCTGAACTACAGGAATATGTCCATGCAACACAGCAAATGTCAGAGCTGTCCAATGGCGGGTCTCAGGGTGGACGGATGGGTATTTATGAGCAGTACTGACAACCTACAAACAAATTAAAGTTATTTTTTTTAAAGAGCTATACGTAATAAAATTCAACCTGCCTGAAAGCCAGGCATGTGAGGGAGTAAGTGAAATAGAAAACCTGGGAAAGGTGCTTTATAAAATGATTGGCTTCATTTTTTTCCTGCAAAAATTTTCTCAATATTAAAACTGTTCATGCTGATTTCACAGCTTGAATAGAGTTCATACCAAATGAAGTCTTTTTACCAACTACTGTAGCTCCATCTAAACCACTGGCCACCAGATACTTTTGCACAAGGTCAAAACATCCACAGCTGGTTACAGCAGCACATACTGGGGAAGCAGGGACGGATCAGGACGCTTACAGCTAAGGACCACTCCCACTGACTTCTCCAGACCGTGTTTGAACAGCCCCGGGTCTTGTGATTGCTCCAGGCCCAAAGAAATTCTTTCCACATAAATCAGTATGATTTCTGCCACTGCCGCCATGAAAGACACATCACAAGCCCTATGCTAGAGTTCACAGATCTGCTTCCAGCCTCTTCCTCTCCCACGGGAGGAAAAAAGACAGCTGAGAAGCGATGGGGCAGAGTGGCATTTCAGAGATGTTTTAAGAAAACTCCTTTCTACCGCTGTCTTCTGTCTGAGTTGAGTTAAAAGACCAGGGTGGTGATGGTTAAAAGAGATGCAAACTATATCCTTAGAAAACAAAATGGTATTTTTCACATTGCTCCTTCCATTTTCTACGCTTTAGTGCCTGGTGCCTCTAATGTAGACATTGGGGAAGATGAATAACCACTCTTTGCTTCAGCTTCCCTGTCTTAAAGATGGGGTTATTAATATTGATGAGGTTCACAGAGATGGTAAAATCTAATGAACGTTTGCAATCCGAGACTGCACACTCAGATGGAGTGTGACACTAAAATTCAAAATCTTATTATTGATCTTCAGCAGAGGACTAAAATCAGAGTAAAAGATGCACCATCTCTCTGTCTCATCAGCCAGCTATGCTTTCGCTACCTTGTCTGAAGTACTTTTATCCATGTAGGGGAGCAGGGCCAGTTATTAAATGCTCGGTTGCGTTAGCAGCTCGCACTTCCAAGCGCCACATGCAGTGTTTTGCTAGAAGCACACGACCAGGCCCTCAGTCCCAAGGACAGGAATGAGGGCAAAATCTGAAAAGCCCATGCAGATCCCGCAGCTTGCCAGAGGAGTGGATCTGCACCAGCACGTGGCAGTTATCGCCCAGATCTGCCAAAAAGAGAGCTCAAAGTGCCAACGGGAGAAGTGTGCTGGTGTCTGAGCACAGGCATGGGGCTTCTTTGGGTCTGGGATTGCTCAGAAGGAAGAGGATTGAGCAGCTTGAGCCTTGGGGTTTAGGCTGGGGAGCAAGAGCAGCGGAGGGTGAGGATGGGCAGGGTCACGGTTCAGTGAACGCATCCAGCTCCTCCTCCAGCATGGTTTCCCACCGCTGTTCGGGGCAGCCCACGGCAAGCAGCAAAGAAAATGAAGTCATTTTAACTCCTTTGCTCCTTTTTTTTGGTTAGAGTTCTTTCCAGTCGACACAGTGTTTGCAGAAGACCTGCAGTTGACTGGGCTTTTAAGGCCTCAGTTGAGATTTGCTGAGCAGCTACAGGTCCCACTGACTCCACAGTGAATTGCAGCTTCTCGGCACATCTGGAAACGAGTCCATTTTTGCTAAAGATGGGCAATCAAAAAGGGAGGCACCCAGCATTTGAGGCTACTTTTGGAAACATATATATATAACTGATTTGCAAAGTGAAAGGGCGAAAATGATGCAGGCACCTGACAGAGTATTTATTTTTGTTCATAGTTGATTTGCCTTTTTTTTGCCGTAATTGCCCAATTTGCACAGTTGGTTGTGGTCTGCACAAATCATCTTTTAATTGCACACCATAATTATTCACAGTTCTTGTCCTGAAGTGTTTTCATTTGATTTTAGAGCAAACACTCTACAGAAATGAATCYGGGAGGTTCACATTCCTCACTGGAGCTGTTCTCTCAGATGTCAGCAGTTTCAGGAAGACAAAACTGTTTAAATTTGCATTTGGTTCAAGTCTGGAAGATTACTGGAGCAATTGGGAGGACTGCTCCTAATGAAAACTTGTCCTAGGAACCAAATAATGCCATCTCACCTCTGAGCCACAGGCAGGGTTAAAGCAGAGATCAGTCTCCATGCCCATCCAGTCTTTGGTATGTGCCTATCAAGAGTGCTAACATGGGTTCAGGTATTCAATCATTGCCAGCTCTTGAGGGTGGTGTGCTTGAATTTGGGGAATTGAAATCATCAGCTGATTTCACATAAGCCACCAAGCAGCAATCAGATAGTAACGACTATCAGTCTCTTACAGGTGACATCCATTTCTTCTTTTAAATTAGATTTTTTAAAAGTGCAAAACGTCTGGCTGAAAGCACTGACTACAATTTATCAGCTCGCTCAAGTCCAAACAGAACAGATGGAACACAGATAAGTGAAGCAGACAGCTTAATTTACTCATGACYTCAACAAATTGAAACTGGAATCATTAACAAGTAATTCTTCCGCGGATTTTCAAACGGCTCTTTAAAAACGTACATACCTGCATTGCACAGAATCGGACCACAATCTGTTTGGTGGACAGATTGTGTAAGTTTGTGATGTGCRTTCATCAGAGATGTTTATATTCTGGAAGCTTCAAGCTCCTCACCCAACAGTTTTGGATGTGCCCAAGGCACTTGGTAAAACAAAACAGTGGAACCTACATTGCACTCGTGTGCTGGGGATGCTTAGCTGGAACATCCCAATGTATAGAAATGCTCGAGCTTTGGCAGGTTATCAGATGGGTATTTCTTTTACCACCTTCATTTTAACTCAGCTGAGATTCAGGGAKTCCTTCCAATATCATTAGAGCTGTGCTCCGTGCTAATGCCTGCATTCATTTGCAGTGTGCAAACACAACTAAATCAATACTACCTGTGGGATAAGTCCGGTGACTTGACCCCTTCTGTGCAGTGAATCCCAGTGTTAACCTAATGCAGTTTGATTTCACTATTCATTTCAAGTGGTGCCGTCCAGGATAAGACAAATCTATTTTCTTTTTAAGTCTTGGCATTTTCCTTCTGCTAGAGTTTCAGGGGGTAGTTTAAGATGTTAACAAATAACAGAACAAAGATACAACCAACAAAAAGTCCTCACCTCAGCATTCAGATCTGCTCCAGCATCTAGCAGCATCTGCACCATAGCCTCATCACCCCTGACGCAAGCATACATCAGTGGAGTCATGCCCTAGTCATTTTTTGGAGTTAAAAAACAAAGGAATTGACACATTTAACACARAACTCTCTTTGATTTTTTTAAACAATTATTTAAATATATATCATCAAGACTAACAGTATGTATTTAACAAAAGCCATTAATTACCTCTGTTACAGACATGCCCCTCATGCTAGCAAAAGCCAACCATTTTTGTAAAATCTCCATTTTTGTCGTCACTTGTGTTGACTGGTTTTTTTTCATGTTATCCTTGGCATCCTTAGCACGGTGAGGGAAACTAGGCTTGTCAGCCTCACCTCCATCTTCATATGCTAAACTGAGCACCTTTGCCTTTGGGGCCCCAGTAGAGAAATGTTTTTATCAAAACAACCATATTTCCACTGGTATTTTAAAAAGACAATAATTCTATTCAATTTTCTATGATCACRGTTTCATAAAATCTAACTTTTTAATTACTGAAAGAGCCTTTAAGAACATCCCAAGCTCCTCTAACCTAAGATAGCTTAGATYTGGGCACAGCTTTTTCAACACGGATACCATAAGGGGCTGGAAATGTAAAGGCTTTGTATAGCACTCCCTAGCAAACAAGGACTTAATTTTAAATGAAATGCCAGACAGCACCGTTGCAAGTTGCTTGCTCTAGGGAAACATGGCCCTGGTTGGAGGAAAAGTAGATTAAGTGACCCTTCACTACAGAACCACCACAATGCAACTTGTATTAATCTGAAATAATTGTATTAATCTGCAGCTGATCACCATTTCCCTTAAGATAAGTATTGCTGTGGCTGTGGTAATGAGTCCAGATGAAACCATGAAAAAAATCATTAAATCTACCATAAATTGTAACAGAAAAAGCTGTTTATTAAATACAGTAGGGGGTGTTGATCAACAGCCACCAGTTGTTTTGCAGTAAATCTACCGCAGCACGCAGCTACCTCTGATGCATGTTGATAGCCTACCTTGAGGTCCCCTGGTAAATTTGCTGTCAGACAATAGCCTGTTTGCTGTTTAATCTGAGTGCTGCTGTGAAGTAAAATTATTTTCAGAGAAACTGGAGGTGCCCAGCATGGCCAGACACAGAGTCATGACACCACTCTTCCTAGCAAGAGCCCAGCATCGCTATTTTTGCAGAACTACCCCATTTTTCCTGTTTGCATGCAGGGCTAAAGGTAGTGGGTGCTTAGGTATGGAAGGGCTGCCCTTGTARAGAAAATATAAATTAAGGTTTGTGCCTGCAAGGTACTTAGAGCCCACTTAAAACATATTTAGCATTTCACAGGATCAAATCCACAGTGTACTTATGGACATACAGAGTAAGGGAATAAGCATTTGGGGCCTCGTGCTATTATTAAGAAAAAACAAGTTCACCCCAGGCAAGGAGAGTTCTTGGGTGACTTGAAGTTACTTGCAAAGAGAAYTTGAAACTACTTCAGCTACAGTCAGTGGCAAAACATTTCCTTTGGTAGTCAATAAACACTACAGGAACAAACAGGATCACGAGAATTACAAAAAACTGTGTTTGGGCCTTGAAACATGGGGATAGGATGGCAGGTTAAAATTAAATACATGTCCCTTCAACTATTATTTCAATTTCTGTAAGTAGCGTCATTCGATAATTAAATCAAGTGTTTAGCACAAGGGGTCTAATCAGATCTGAAGAAAAGAATTTGAAAGCCCCATGCTGGGGCTCCCCCCTGCAAGACGCAGCACGTGGGCAGCCGCGATGAAGAACCCCACAGCAACGCCCAGAGCAAAGGGTCTGCCTGGGGACCACATGGGGTATTTTGGCCCTGCCAAAGCTGAAGAAGGACTTACCACGGACTACAAGGGGCCCAGAATGTCATGCTGCAGTATCAGGGCTTTAAAGAGTTAATGAGGTTTCTAACCTCCCACCCTCTTGCACCGCTGTCCCTGCTGCTTTTGCCTCTGCCCATCCCCCAGCCTTGCGCTGCAGCATCGCTCAGCCCCCTCTCTTTGCACATGGGAGGAATGGATTTTTAATGAGCCCATCATTGGTGTTTGACACACACACAGGAACATGGTAACAACATGTACAATCAACGCAAAGGGCTTTTGGCAAAATAAAAAATGGCTTTTTCTTTCAGCCTTGTATCACTTAGGGCTCTGTCCTGCAGGATGTGGGATCCTACAAGATGTGGGACGTTTGATCCAGCAAAGCATTTAAGCACAGGCTTAACTTTCACTCAAATAGGATATAAGCATGTGTTCAGAGTTAAGCATATGATTAGGTACTTTCATGAATCAAACCAGAATGTTCCCAGGTTTCAGCCTGGAGGACAGCGGAAATATGCTGTGAAAAGTTTCCAGGTTCAGACTAACTTAAAATAATAATAATTTTTAAAAGTATTATGTACRAACCTTGGAATGAGCTCTCCGATACAATTTTTTTAGGAGGAGTACTGCTCTCTTCTAAAGCTCTTCTCAAACAAATCCAAAATACTGACTCAGACTGAAGCTCCTGAACAGCAACATAACTCTTATTCCCAAAGCACCTTTCATCTCAGAGGACCTAAATCTATTTACAACCCAGCTCCTGTCCCAAGCGACCACCTCAGGGGTGGCAGCCACTGGCCTCTTGCAAAAGGGGATGTCACAGCTCTGGGAACATGCAGTGAGACTTTCATTAGGGGCACCAGAAAATTCAGGGAACTCCACTTCTAAAGGAAATGGTAATATCCATGGCCATCGTTTCTCTCTGGGAAGGAGGAACCACCTCGGTGAGCATCGCAGTCCAACAGACTGCTGCCAGTAGGCAGCCGCGGAGGCAGGTTTATCCCCAGACATGACCACCAGCCTCGTGGAGATGTAACTCCAGGGAAATTTAGGCTCCTCAGTGGGTGGATGTTGGCCCCAATGACTAATGGAGTGGTGACATTGCAGAGAGACTTTCACGTCTGGAAGGTCAGTTCAAACTGGGCTCAACTCAATTAAAGACTGCCAGCGATTAACTGTTTCCTGTTGGGGTCTGGGTGCACGTCACATGCATTGCAGACCCCAGGGCAGTGTTCAGTGGAAGGACATTCACCTCACAAAGCCCTGCCCCACATCACTGTTCATGGCAATGAAGCAGTTTTAAGTACTCAGATCAACACTAAGCTCCCTTGGGATCTCCTTCTGGCTTCAGCCGACTCAGTTCACTGTTAAGAAGACTTAAACTGACGCATTCGCCCTCATGCTGAGCTACCTCAGTACCAACAAATCCATACAACTCACAAAGACCAAACGTAACKTAGATGTTCACCTGGCGGTGCTTTAACTCAATGCAAAGTAACGCAGGGAAAGCATTAAGGTCCTGTCTATGTTTAGGGGCTGGGGCTCGTTTTCCGTGATAAGCAGGCAAAACTCTCACATTTCACAGATGCTTCTTTACATTTCTATCTCGTTACCTGTTCACTCATGCTGTTAATCCCATCCGGCCCCAGCAAGGATATGGCTTGTTTAACCAGATCCGTTCGGCCACAGTTGAGCATCCGGAAACCCAGGTCCTGCTTGAACTTCGCTTCAGTGGCAACTGCATCCAGTTTCCGAGATGCACAAAAACAGTCGTCGATTCTGTGGATGTGAGAAATAAACACCCTCAGAGGACAATCAGAGGACAGACCTCACTGTCCCTAGGAAAATAATACTTTGCCCTGTCTTTGAAGGATGTAGGTCATGCACATACTCATTCTCCTTTGACCTGTATGTTTCAAGGGAAGTGCTGAATGGGAAATGCTAATGCAAGCTAAGGGAGATTGCCCTTGGTCTCTCTTTCATGGGACCAGTTATACATTTCATAAAAAATTGGGCAAAAAAGCGCAGYTTTCACTTGATTTTGTTTCCCTGTTTAAGCAATGCACAACACATTCTCACCCCAAGTTGTCTCTCTGCATGGCAAGGTGATCCAGTCCCCCTGCTCTCTGAAAAGTTTCAGTGGCTTCAGTAAGCTTTGAACTTACATCAAATGGATGTCTAATCATTGACAATACAACAAAGAGAAAATAATGTCACTCCAAACACCTTCAAGGATCTTACCAGCTCAGCCCCAGCAACAGGGAAGCCTTTTTGGAGCAGAAAGTGCCAGTCACAGAATCACAGACTGGCTGAGGTTGGAAGGGAGGTCATCCGGTCCAACCCTCCTGCTCAAGCAGGGCCACCTACAGACAAGCAGGGCACCATGCGATCAGGGAGGAGAAGGCAATCTTGCCAGGTAATCATGGCAAAACACCACAAATCCTTGCTGGCTGTGCATAACAGATGGGATATCATTCTTTTAAGGTCTTATTCAAAAGATACYCAAACTGTATACTGCTCAAGATATCCATTTCAAATGGAAGAAGGGCTAGGAGTTATTTAGCCAAGATGTGAAGCTACAGCTCCAGAGAGAGCCAGGCAATTCCAATCTGATGTTTATCCAATTCTGTTTCATCTTATTAAAAGACAGATTTGCTTTTCTTTCATGCTGAGGAGTGTCTGGGGCAGAGGGTGGAGTCCAAATCCACAGCGCTTTTGGTGTGAACTTGGATAAAGGACTGTTTGGAAAAACGTCACTTTCATTCTCCAAAAATGCTAGGTCAGAAAACGAGGGGCTACTTATGAATGAAAAACAAAATAAAGATCAAAAGTGAAAAAGTCAAACAGACATCAAATACTTGGTTTCTATTTCATATGTTAAAAAAATGCAGCAAACCAAAAGAAAAATATAAACAGCACATCATTATCATTTAAATTTCTTCTTCAAGATGCTTTATCAGAGCCTTATAAAATATATAACACTTGCTTAATATTTAACAGCAATATGCAATGAATATGCTGTTTATATAGAAGCAGTGGTATGTAGTAATAGTTACCACTCTTCCTCTTTCAACCGAGGAAGGAAAGTGAGATGGAAAATACAAAGTATTTTGATCAAAGCTTCTGCAGGACTTAGTACTGAAACTGGCATCTGAGCTCAAGCTTGCTCTCTGCCGTGCTGGGCCACGACCAGTCTGGAAGACAACAGATATTTTGTTGATGCTCATTCTATGTGCTCAGTTTGGGTTTTGACTGCTAAAAGGTTGATGTCCTAAGAATGCAAACAAGGTATGCCTGGAGTATCATTACTCAGGGGAACAACGATGGCACTTCATGACAATAGTATGYTGCAAGATTAATGCACAACACTTGGTCACAATAAATACACCATAACAGCAATAACAGATTCTGCACCAGTAATATGCCTACAACAGAGATGCAGAAAGCAACGCATAGCAAGGCTGTGTTTTCTGCAGTAGTTTCTGAGCAAGTTTAAGGAAAAAGCAAAACCAGCACAGATATGCAGGGTTGAGCTCAATGACACCAAGATCCACAGGAGCAATTGCGGCTTTAACACTTTCACACCATACGGCACATTTCTGACACAAGAGCTGCAGCAACATTTGGTACTTGTTACCCCCATAGCATGAGATGCTAGAGATCATCTGTGCCCTCCTTTAACATACGGCATAGATAAAGCATGCTCAGAAGTTAGGTGGTGGGGGTTTAGGTGCACGGAGAGAGAGTCTGGACCTCCCTGCTCCAGCTGGCCATTTCCAGATGACTCTGGTCTGAAAATGAGGTGGTTCCTCAGCAAAGTGCAGCTATGGAAAGATCTAGACATCCTCTGAGAACTGCAGAGGTGTCTGCCACTATGAATCACTGCCTGTGTTAAGTCACTGCTTCATCATTTGTACTGAGGTATATAACATACACTCTGAATAAAATGGGTCAAATTCAGTGTTGGCAGAAACACGCAGAGCTTCACTGACGTCAGTCCAGCTCGGTGCATGCAAAACACTAGCTGACGATCTCCTCTTCAAAAAAAAGCAAGATTTTAACCTGGATTGCACACCCACACAAGGGAAGAAGAAGGAACAAGGACCTACCTCACCTATCCTGTATGGGCTGCCCAGGTCTCTATTCTGGCATGGGTTCGGAAATTACTTACTTCTCCATAAGTAACTCCTCCATGAGTTGGCTCTGGTCCCCTAAGAGTAGGTCAGTTCACCTGCTTACAGCCAAGGAAGGGGACTCATTAATTACTGCTGATATTGGGTATGAGCAAATTAGCACTCCTCAATCAACTGGGGTGATAAGGGTCTTGGTCCAAGGACTCCAGGATGCTACAGATGTACAAACACTACAACAATAACACGGATGCAGAGGAGTGCCTGAGCTGCATGGCTGCTGGGCAGCACTGACGAAACGTGATCTAGACCAAGCACTGCAAAGTGAGAAACCACAACTTAGTGCCCTTACCAGTGGCCCACTGCCTTTTCATACCCCAAAAAGGACCCATCATGAGTGAGTTACAGCCCCGATTTATGGGACATAGCAAAGGAAACTATATGGCAAAATCTGACATAGATCATTGCTGGTGCCACCATTGTCATATGTTGACTAATAAAACGGATAATGATCAAGCTGGGGAGTTTAATAAAGCAAGAGCATGACGCAAGGGAAAGGAACAGAGGATGCTACAGAAGAGAAAGCGTAGCAACGTCTCAAAAAGCCAGAGAGATGAATGAGTTAAGGAAAAGGAGATTTAACATTTACAGATAAAAGCAGTRAAGAGACAGATCAAAAATGATCAGGAACTACAAGTACAGAATAGGAGAACACAGCATCACTTTTAACACTGGAGAAAGCCAACTGGGAAGACAGTACAGTAGACAGACTGAGCAGTCGCATTTCAAAATGAAAACTGAAAAATTAAAAAAAAACCCCACCCAAATTCATCAAAAATCAACCCTAAGCCACCACAGCACTGCATTTGCTCCTAAGTCCTCTTTCTTACCATTAACTGCATAATGTTGATTCACAGAATGATTGAATCGTTTAGGTTGGAAAAGACCTTTAAGATCATCAAGTCCAGCCATGAACCTAGCACTGCCAAGTCCACCACTAAACCACATCCCTAAGCACCACATCTACGCATCTTTTAAATACCTCCAGGGATGGTGACTCAACCACTTCCCTGGGCAGCCTGTTCCAATGTTTGACAACCCTTTCAGTGAAGAAATTTTTCCTAATATCCAATCTAAACCTCCCCTGGCGCAACTTGAGGCCATTTCCTCTTGTCCTATCGCTTGTTACTTGGGAGAAGAGACCAACACCCACCTCGCTACAGCCTCCTTTCAGGTAGTTGTAGAGAGGGATAAGGTCTCCCCTCAGCCTCCTTTTCTCCAGGCTAAACAACCCCAGCTCCCTCAGCCACTCCAACAGGATTTGAGAATTCCAGCAGAGACCCTCTGCTCCACGTTACATTGTATAAGGGGATGCTGCTCCATCACAGACACCATCCAGAATCACAAACGTTAAAGGATGCAAGATAAAAAAGGAGGAAGGGAATAGGCACCCAGGCTTGATCACTCAAGACTTCTTAACTTTGTACTGCAACAAATACACCGACAAGCTATGAAAAGGTGGGAAAGGGATGGGAAGAAGCTTGAAAAATAAGGTTGACAAGGAACGGTTAAGTCAGCTAAATATATAGGGTCACTTTTCAGAGTTGTGAAACTGTGCCTGCAAAGCAAGGGAAGCCAGCGTAAGTGCAAACAGAGCTGGAAACCTCCCCAGCTGCACAGTCAGTTCACAGCCCTGTTGCCAAAAAGTCTTTGTGATTTTTCCAATCACAGAGGAGGTTGACACCAGCCCGACAGTGGGACGTCCCCTCCAAGGCCACCTCAGTTTGTTGCCAGATTCTGCCAGCCGCCAACGCTCACATGGGTTGTCCTTTCCCCAAGACCTCACCCTGCAGAAAAGGTGCTTTTTCATCGTCGGGGCAGGGAAGGCTGACAGGAGGAGCAGAAGACCATGGGGGCCAATGCTCTTCTCCCCCTCCTCTCCCTGGGGACAGTCTCAGGATGGCAGGACATCACCACCCTGGATGCTAGCTGGGTCAGGTGAACTTTGAGGTCCCCACGAGGTGATATATGGTGACAAAGGTAGGACTGGCCAGCATCCTTCAAGGGTGATAGCCTCTCTCAAAAGACTGAGCCCATTCTGGACACCCCTATTCAGCAAACTGTGGGGCGTGGCAATACCACCGCTGTACACATGCTCCCGCGCCCAGAACTGAGAAGTAATATGCTTGAATTAATAACACACACTGATCATAGTCCTCGTGCTGAACAGCAAATCTACTCCTCTAATTCACGGGTTCAGTCACACAGCCTGTAAACTCCTTAACTGGCCCCTCCCTACCTTGAATCAAGCAAACGATTGCCTTTATAAATAAAAGGAAAATTAGAAACAAGTGAAATATTCTTTGTAGCAAAGCTGTGACAACATTTTTTAACTTACAATGCAATACAATTTTCTCCGAGTCCTCTTTTAATTCTCCATAGATATTGCTTCTACAACAGTTACTTCAAGATCATTACAGTGTTGCCACTGCCCATAATTAACTTTACTGTGGCTTTATATGGGAGATGCCATGGTAACATTAATTATTTGCAAATGGTCACTGTCAAATGCTGCATGGTGACCATGACACTCTATCGTTCACCAAAATACTCAACCTCTGAAAGACATCAAAGATAATCTTCTTCATTTATAATGGGTCCTAGCAGTACAGCAAATTATTATCTTTTCCCAAACTCACGTTATGAAAACATAAGGCAGCACTTCTACAGCAACGGTTTCAATGCAAGGGTTGGTTCGGGTTTTTTTTCATTTTCACTTGGACTGGCTAAGATAGGATCTGTGCAGATCTTTAATAAATTACTCATGGATTGAATACATTTGGGAAAACAGATGATTCAAAGGCAAAGTGTTTCCATCGTAACTGGTAGACACAGCAGCTCTCTTATTACATAGCTTTTTAATTATTTGTTCTTTGGGAGGGGATTGTTGCTATAGTCAGTAGTAGAAAATAAAAAAAAAAAAAAAAAGGCAATGCTCTGTAAATGTTACCAAAAAAAAGTAAGAACATCCTAATCATGTTCTAAGTTCTACATGCCAGCATAACACGCTAATAGTTGATTTAAAATAAATGGAGTGCAGACTACGATGAGCAGCAGGACAAATGCTCCCCTCCACTGAAAGGAACAGAAAGCACCAARACCTTGTTTGTTCACCTGGGACTCAATCACCAGCCCTTTCAATTAAAAGAATGATAATCTATTAATTAAATCCATCTTTTTAGCTCTGCAGAGTTTATTCAGTCTGTCTCTGTCCTAAATATGAATGAGGTCTCGAGTCAGAAATTATAGTTCAGCTGGTTGGAAATCTGAAAGGAGTCATATTTTAGACAGCAATATACATGCATTTGCAATGYTGAATTTCTTGGGGTCAGGGATCACAGTTTTGATCTGGGTATAGCACATAGCACAAAAGGGCCCTGTTCCTTGCCTGGGGCTCTTCAGTGAGAATACAGACACAAACGGCCATAGCAGGAGTGGCAGACAATTTGATTTAAATTTGTGAGCACTCTTTTTTCCAATGTGGTGTTTTAAAAGGGACTATAATGCTGATATTAATAGGACTGCAACGTAAATACTATATTGAGACAATTATTTGCATTTTCAGTTTTGGAGAGAGGGGAACTTAAGTACAAACGTGTTGATCAAAGTGATGAAGAGCACTACTTTTTAATGCAGACATAAAATATCTCCATTTACTTTAATCAGGAGCCAGATTAAGACAAGAAAATAAAAATAATCCAGATATTTACTAGCCAACCTCTTGTTCTCGTCAAAGGCCTGAGAATAAATTGGTTGCGGAACTGGAAAATACATTAAAAAAGTGATGTGACTATCAAATCAAGACCCAAATCTATATTTCAAAATACTCTTAATATTACATTCCCACGTATATAGGCCAGGAACCACGTTCAAAATTGAATGTGACTTCAGATTTTGAACAAGGCCAACATATCATAGGAAAATTTGGGTATAGATTCATCTTTCATATAAATAGACAGCACAAGTCTTCACTAATGAGTGGAAGYCAGTATGTTATCTGTATCCTGATTATTGTATTCAGGAATATATATAGAGACAGAGCATATGAAACACTGATGAACTTGCTCGCAATGGAAAAAACCCAAGAAGGCTGGATGCTAAAGCCTGTAAAAATACAAGTGTGTTCTGTCCTAAAGTGAAGGAGAACATAAGGACAAGGTCCTCCCCTTCAATATTTTTTTTATTATGGTTGTCTTCAAGCAGCCAGTTGGCAGGAGAGGTTGAGATTCACCTCAGGAAATCCRTCCTCTACCTTTTGAGTAATAAAAGGTCCTTCATCCACTGGCACCATCTGCCCCAAGGGACTGCTGGATCTTGTCAAGTAGCTTGTTTGCTACCGCTTGCTGATTTGGCATTTTTGTGTCTAATTATGGCAATAGCCACGGCTGGTGTTAAAGGATTAGTGAAAATTTGTGGCAAGAACAAGGACATTCAAGGAGATAGACAAACACCAACCATCCCTACTTAAAAGTGGCTGTATCTAATTAAATGGCAGCATTTCTTAGCAATTTTCTACCCTCTTTCCTTCTCCAGAAACTCAGCCCCTTACCCAGTGCATTTTAAGGGAGAGCAAAGAGCAGTGGAAATATTTTTCTGCCTTCAAATCTCTATTTATTAAAGCCTATTTATATTTTCATGTTCTAGTACAAGCACAGGATTTCCATAAATAAAACATTAAATGCAACTCTTCCTCTTTCACTTTCAAGTTAGAATTACTTATGTGTGGTATAGTATTAAGATGACATGGTAAATGGTATAGACTGCTTAGAAAGAACAAAATAGCACATCTTCCCTTTACGTTGCTGTATTTTTCCCTTTCCACAGTCTTAAGAAAACTCTGTAGAATGAGCCAAGTATGCTCCCATGTTAAATAAGCTTCACTCTTGAGGTCGAGAATCCTATTTTCCTAGAGAGCCTTCATTAAGAGGGATGGTCCCAGACAGAAAAGCAGACTTAGGTATTCTCAGGCCAAGGCTAATTGGAAATCAGGACTGATTTCCAATTACAGACAGGTTTTCAAAGGTACTCAGACACTACACTTGCCCGGAGACCTTTCTGGATCRGAGCTGTAAATGCAACTCGGAGCCCTGGGTGAGGCTGCGACAGGGCAGCGACTGCAGGAGCATATGGGACTGGAGGGTTAATAAATCCAGTCCTGTACTGCAGCAAGGCTTGGATCCATCTATGCTTTCAGTTTGAACTTACTCATGACCTGTTAATATCCACATATTCCTGTGTCCGTGCTGCCCTTTAAATAGAGTGTATTTTTCCTTCCACAGTGTTTACTCCTGATGGATTTCTAGAGAAGAGCCACACGTTCTCTTAGCACTCACTTCACTCAGCTGAATGAGCCCCTTTCTTCTAGTCTTCCTCCATGAGAACATTTTGTCAAAACTCAAATTACCCCAGCCCGTTTCTTTGTACCTGCTCCAACGTGAATATTTTCTTGACCCGGCCACATGATTTGCGATTCCACATCACTTGCTACCACTTCCACGTACAGAGGCACCAGCATTTCCCAGCTTCTACTGGAAATACCTCTCTTGATGCATCTTCAAAATGCATTTGCTTTTTTCATGGCTAAGGAAAAAGCCGTTTTTGTGGTTCAATCATTCTGAGATGAAACACTGCTCTACAGTTTTTTCCACCACCTTTCCAATACGCAGCTCCCAATACCATATATATTATACTGTATATATATATGCTACATATGCACTGCAGTATGTATTTTTCTAATTAATCTCCATGTGATTGCCTTCCATTTGTGGAAAACTGCATCTCATCCCATTTCTTTTGTCCCAGCCCTCAAGGTCATCCACTTTTTCCTGGATGATTTCCCAAACATCCTCTGTCAGGACAATGCCTCTCAACAGCGTGGCATCAGCAAATTTTAACTTCATGAGCACACTGCTAAGATTTGTGCCAAAGCCCTTTCTGAAAATTAAAAAAGACCAGTTTTTAAGAGGGGAAGCTGGAGATCTCTGCTTATAACTCCCTCCAGCCAACACAGCCCTTGCCACCACACTTGAAGACAGCCCCTGCTCACTTTATAATTCCTTTACTAATCCCTATCTTCTCTGGCTTAACTAATAGCTCCCTGCATGAACTGCATTCAAATAGTTCACTCAAGTCCAAATAGATGAAATCTACTGAATTTCCTTGGGGTAGAAAATCAGTTATCTTATCAAAAAGTTATTAGATTAGTCTGGCAAGATCTATCTTTAGAAAATCTGTGTCACATTTTATCCCATTTTTCCCTCAACAACATGTCTTTAATCAGTCTTTGCTTGAAAAAACAGTTGAAGGCCTTGCACTAACAGCCTGGAATTTTCTTTGGATCATTTTTCATCCTTTTCAAATGTTGGGCATTACTATTATTAATCCTTAGAGTTATAGCACCTCTTCGGGCTTTGTTAAAAATATTTCCCTCTGACCCTCTGATTTTGTGAGGCAGCTTTCTCATCACTGGGGTAGAGGTTATCTGGTCACCCCATTTTGAGTGCATTAAGCTGCATAATTGCTCTCCTTTTGCTTACTGTTTTTCCATTTTCATAACCTTGTTGCTTTTATTTCTTTTTCCTTTTCCCCCAAGGATTTTCTTCCCGAAAACAGAGGCAAAGTATTCACTTAAGTTCTTGGGTGATGGCCTCTGTTGGCACTGATGCACACCTCTCACAGGTGCCTCCTCAAGGCCAGGACTTACAGATACCAATTTCATCTCTGTACTCTTGGAAGAGAGGAGAAAAATGTGTTATGTCCAAGGTCAGGAGCAGAGATAGGACCCAGACTCACAGCCAGCCAGAGAAAAAAAAAGGGGTATTTGCTGCCCAAAGGGGGAGCCCAGCACCTTCGGGGAACCCAGCCATAACTCAGAAATGCTGCCAAAGTGTATGAGCAAGCAACTAAAGGGGATCAAGCTATTGCTCTCCATCTGCGCACAGGCACAAGCCCTGTCACGCCGGCTCCTGCTCTCAGCAGCTCTGCCTCCACCAGCAGCGATGCTGCCAGCTCCAACTTGACTGGAACGTAAGGGGGGGCTCTGACCGCACCAGCGGGGTCGGCATGCAATCCCCGCTGCCTAGCTCTGTCCTCCGGAGTCCAACCCCAACGACCAGGGACTGCAGGCAAGGCACCGTGATGCACCCTAGTGGTACCAGAGCCTGAGGGGTCTCCACGAGCTGCACATCAATATGGGATGGGGCAAAAAGAAAACAGACCCCTGTGGCA
Organism: Oceanodroma leucorhoa; assembly: GCA_030449065.1. Taxonomy (NCBI): domain Eukaryota; kingdom Metazoa; phylum Chordata; class Aves; order Procellariiformes; genus Oceanodroma; species Oceanodroma leucorhoa. The sequence goes on along the minus strand of JASVER010000071.1, from coordinate 795,230 downwards.
CTCCACCCATGAGGAGCCTGATGGCAAAAATGCCATTTCCCATCGCTGCCCTTTGGGTACAGCTGCCAAAAAGGACTTCAGACCTCTTTACAGAATTGTCCCRGGCTCCTCCTGCCAACCCCTGCCTCCAGTGAAGCAGCTGAGGCCCGTGGTGGACAGTAATGAATGCTGCAGGGAGCAATCTCACTCCTCCAGTGTGCAAGAGAAAGGCATGAGCCTTTTCATCTATGGATAAGAAGAAAACACTCCTCAACCACTAAACTCTGCTTCTCCTCCAAATCTCAGCCAGGAGCTTCACAGCCTGCTGGGCAAGGGGATGGGGGTCTAATGAGCATGAGAGGGCTTCCAGACACCCCTGTGGCTGCAGAGAAACACCCAGCCTCACGGGCAATGCTTCTGGAGGATCTCAGTGCCGTGAGGCCACATTCGGTGTTCCTTCTTCATTTGGAGCCAGGAAGGTCCCTTGGACATGACGTGGGCTAGGTCAGCAACCCCACAGGCCATTCTTTCCCCAGCCAAGCTGGGGGTCAGATGTCCAGCTGGGACATTCGGGGTTCAGGAGCCAGAACCCCACCCTCAGACAGTGCAAGCTGGGATCTCCTGAAACGCCTCCTCCCACACCACTGGAAGTATCAGGAGTGAAGACGATGCCCACCTGACTCCCTTCAGCAGCAGGCAGAGCTCTTCTGGGGACAAGGGGGGCTGCTTGCCAGGCCCAGAAACACCCAGGAAAAGCAGCTTTTCCCAGAGAGGCCAGAAAAGGGATGACTTGGAATCTAAGAGGTCTGAGGCAATGCTGAGGGTAGAAAAGAATATTTCAAATAACACGTGGGGATTGCCTTTTGTGAAGGGGAATTGCACTCAGGTCTCCAAGACTACCTCAAAGTGGATTTTTCTTCAATTTTTGCTGCTTCTGGATATCAGAATAAACATGCACGCCTATACACACACTTGCACCCCAGACTATATCCTTTTTTCAACCTCTGACTGGCCAGAAAATGGCCCGTTACCCAGTCAGGTGCAGAAGTGACCATGTAACGGTCCCCAGCATGACATTACCAGGTCTCTTGGTTCAGTTTGTTCCAGCATCTTTACATCCTCCAGGATTGCCATGATATATTGCAACCAGAAATGAAGCCCCTGACCCTGATTAGAAAGCACGGCAGCCTTTGTGCTGAGCAATACAGGATGCTCCTCCCTTGCTCTGTTTCTCTGCCATCAGCCTTCAATCCCCAGATGTAGTCATCCACTCCCCAGCACGTCTAACAGATTGTTTGGTTTTTTTTTTTAAACAAATGTCCCACAGAATRAAGGAAGGAAAGACATGCAAAGATCTTCTTGTGTTTAGGTGGAGCAAGTGGAAAGGTACCCCTTAGAGATGCGATGATGAGGAGCAGCGAAAACCAGGCATCTGCAGCCAGCCAGACCCAGTGCAGACTGAGAAGTGACGCTACCTTATTGCAGCAGAAAGGCAGGTCAACACAGTTTTTACCACCGTGCCCCTTTTTGGCAACAAATTACCTTCATCCCTGATGCCTTCATTAATAAAAGGTCTAGAGCAGGGAGCAGAGCTCTCACCTTCACCAGATTTATGCCAGCAGAGAGCTTCTTTGCCCACAGTTCTCTATTGACTACAGCCAGCTGCCTCAGGTGGCCCAACGGGGCCTGGGTACAGGCAAGGCTTTATTTAAGCCTGGTCTCCCACTGTGACAAGGAGTATATTGGGCACAACTTGGGCTTCTGTCTCAGCTAGCTGTTGTGCATCCAGCAGTCAACCCATCTGTGAAACCTACCTCCTTGCAAAAGGTGGAGACAACTACTCTATTTAAAGCTTCCACTCCTGGGGGAAGGGGAACATTTATATCCCTGATCATCTCCCAACACTGGGGAATGAGAAGAAACTTTCTGGCATGTCTGCTGCTATAAAAAGAAGAGAGATTAGGAAAGAGACAGACAGCTCCTGYCTGATTCCACCTTCCCTCACTCCTCTATCCAGAGCAAGAGCAGCTCCTTTTTCAGGAGATGAAAACACTGCAAGAAATTAAGGCGAGGATTTTTAAAAAAAAGATCAGAAGAGGGGAGAAATAGAGGAAGTATTGGAATGAAAGGCAGGAAGAAAGCAGAGATGATTTACAAAGCCACATATCGGGAATCTCACTGCTGGAGTATGTGATTGTGCTGGGAAGTGTCACACGAATCTGCTGGGAGACCTCCACGCTATAGTTCAGATAAGAAACTGAACATTTGGTTTTTATCCGAACTGATCCTGAACTTCATAGCCTTTGAGATCCTGCCAATCTCTCTCTCTCCCCCTCTCCCTGTACGCGTGTTTTTCCAGCGTGGAAGCTGGTTTTGCTTTATGCGTTTGCAATGACAGGTCGTGAATCAACATTGTGGAATGATGCAGTAACACATGGGACTACGGGAACTTTCGGGTTCAGGTCTCTACATTTTAGGGACCAAAGACGACTGCTAAGAAAAGCCTAGAAATTGAACCAGTTTCAAGGTTCTACTTATTAAGCCATTTCTACAGAAGTCACAAAATATAGCAAGCTAACTGCATTTAAAATCCTCCAGTTGTCATCCGTCACACAACTTATTTGAAAAGCCATCCCCTGCAAAGTTGTCGTGTTTTTCCCCCCCTCCCAGTGTTTGCGTTTATGAAATTGATGCTTGCTGAGGAGCTGATAGTTGGAAGCCCTCCCTCCCTAATGGGGAAACATGAAAGGTTGGCGCTCGGCTTAGTGGAAAATGAGAAGTGCTGAAGGTCTGCACTGAATACAAATAAAAAATTACAAGCCGCAAGGTTTCAAATTAACATCCTGATGCTTCACATCATTCTTCAGAATAGCTTGGTCCTTCCTTTGATCTCAGGATTACAGGCAGCCGGGGCCTGATTCGCAGTTAGACAAAGAACCTGCTGCACTACGCTGGCAGTAGGCACAGACCTTAAAATAAAAGCCAAAGTACATGGACATTCATTTGCAGACCTCTGCCAGCACAGCAGAGTGAGATCTGCATTTTGGGACATCAGGGGGTGAATCGGGCCCCTACAGTCAGATAAGGGCACATCGCAAAGTCTGATCTCTGTAAAATCCAGAATTTGTCTCAGGAATGATTTCTATTTTCATTCTCACCTGACTGATCCCAGGCTGCGCTCTTCAGGCTCACTCTCCCTTGCAAGATGAGCTACCACATATACTCTTTATGAAATGAGTTCTTGATGGCAACTTTAAACTGATTTGTTTCTCATAATTAACAAATTCTTATGCAGCATAATACAACTCACCTCAACTTCAAATGATTTTGAAACTCCTGGAAAACTGTCTAACAGTTGATGGCATATACACACTGACAAAATATAACTTTAAGAATGGTATAGTGTGGTTTTTTTAATCCACAAATATTTAACTGTATCTACCTTCATTTTTAAGACAGAGGATGTAGAATAGAAACATTATTGCCTTATTTGCAATCCTACCTAAATACTTGAACAGGTATTAAATTAATTGTGCCTTTTCAAAACCAAGTGCTAGGCCTTCAGAAAGTGCATAGTACCTGTAAGTCCTGACATTTCAGTGGGGACGCAGAACGCTACACTTCTGGAAATGAGGGCCAAGATGGTCACACCAAAGGAAAGCAATTACAGCCAAGATTTGAAATCTGAAACGCTCAAGATTTCGCTTTTGAAATTCAACATATTTCTTCAATTAAATTTTGAATAGCTACAACTATAAAAAGCCTATGTAGATCTCAAAGTAAAGTATTACACTCTCTGGTAAAAGAGCATGCCAAGGCCAGAGTCAACAGAAGGCAGCTGCTCCGATGCAGGTTGTCCCAGCTAATCATGTAGATCATCCGTCTGCTTTCTGTGTTGCAGGAAAGAATGCACCTACTGCTGTATGAAGAGGCAAACTGCTGAAAATTGGGTTTTATGTACAAATTTGTGAAGCAATAGCAGTGAGTAATTTCTACTTTGGCAGATTCAGAATGCCTTTCCATATGAATATCAAAACCAAATATATTCTTGACTCCAAAACAGCCCTAGATCATGCTTTTATACATGTACATAATAATAAGGCAAAACAGACACTAAAAACATATTCCGGCAATAAATACTTTAAGACTTCATTAGAAAACCAAAAGGTCACATCTTGTACACGAAAAAGTCAAATTATCTAGGCTGACATTTACAACTAATTTGAACCGACATTAGCATGAAAAATACAATTTTACTGCAAGAGGTAGTCTTACCTATAAGTTTAAATGTGCCCTTTAAGCATTAATGCTGAAAACAAAGCACTGAAAAATATCTGCAGCCCTGCCAATTACATCTCAGTATTTTATAGCAAAGCGACGTGAAGCAGACAATTAGCAGAAGATTTCAGCCCCTCATTAGCAAGCAGAACCTAATAGTAAGAGAAAAAAAACACCACCATATAAGCTCTGATGAGCAAATTACAGGCTTGATCCAGCTGTGAGATATTCAGGCACCCATTACCATGCAACCGACTTATCCACGGATGTGAGCAAATACCAGGAGCCGATTTTGCAATGCACACAGCGACGAGCCCAAGCATCCATGCACCTCTCAAGGCAGTAACAGAGCCCTCTGCCTGCCTGCTCCCTCGCTGTGACTAGGAAAGAGAGACACATTTTGCACAAAGCAGCTGATTTTTTTTTGTGGACTTACTTTAACTGTCGAGGTTCGCAGTCAACTCCCGGCAGTAAGAGCCTCGCTGCCTGCCGTACGTCATCGCTGTCCACCGAGAAACTGCGACGGTGCCCCGCGTGAGCCACGGCAACCCTTATCCACTCCATCAGGGGAGGCAGCACAATGAACGGCCTGGGAAAGCACACAGACATGAATGCTACAGTACACTAGCATCAAAATAACAGGTATACAGAGAGAGAGGGCAGGGGTGGGTGGGTGTGCATGTGTATACGTGTGTGACAATAGAGAGAGAGAGAGAGAGAGAGAGAGAGAAGGAAACAAGCAAAACGAAAGCACAGGAGAGCAAACTGGCTCAGCAAATTTCAAGCAGGTCTAAATCAAGATGTCTCACCCTGTCTCCAGAGCAGGATTATTTGAAGAGTGAGGTTTATGAGCCACGCTCATTTATGGGGCTCCTGTGAGGTCAGTGCACCCGCCTGGCAAGCCCTCCCTCCCACCGCCATCCTTCACACAGTGTATCCCGAAAAGAGGGCAGGAGCCTGGCACAGGACCACGTCCTGCTCTGGCTGACGCACGGGGCTGGRTATGCTCCCCAGCCCGGGGACGGGGATAGGGGCGGGAGAACGAACCAGGGCAGAGAGAGGGGATGCCCCCAGCCCAGCWTGCCAGGGACGGAGAGGCGACGTGTGAGGAAGTCTCCAGCATCTCCTACTGATGCAATGTGCACCTCGTGCTCAGTGCTGAAAGTGGGGACCTTTTACAGCTGATCCCGCTGTATTATTGAGGGTTTGTTTCACTTTTAGCGGTATCAAACCACTACACCTTTGGGTACCAGCTCTTCAGCCACTTGAGCAAAAATACACAAAACCACCCCCCAAAGTGGATGGTGGGACTCTGGGCCACAGCCCCCACTTGAGCAAAGCATGGACACGATCAGGGACATGGTCCTTCACTCCACAAGACCTGGACAGCCCCATGTCCTAGCGAGAGCTGCCCAAGCCTTAGGTGAAGCACACAGCATACAGTTTGCCCCATCTATGCTAAAAATTATTTGGGGACCAAGAGAAAAATTCCAAAACTTAAATGAAGAACTGTAACTTCAAGTCCTAGTTTGGAGACAAAAATAATAAAATATCTGCAGCTGAACACCCTGGAAGGTCGCTGCCTGTTAGGTCAAGGTGGACAAAATCCCCAGAGCAATGCAGGCTGCAGCAACTGCCCTCCCATCCCCAATAAGTTTTCATGCCCACTTCATCTCCTAGCTGGGGTGTCCAAAATGGGTGTCTCCTCCATGGCTGTATGCAGGAGACAAAGTCTGTGTGGGGAAGGGATGAGGAAGGGTAGAAGAAATCCCTCTTTATAAAAATATACTATAAAATTCTAAAAACTGTAAAATCATTTAAAAATAATAAATCTGTCCAAGAGCTACTTGAAAACTATATTGAAAGTCCTGTGTTTAGTCAAGACTGCTGAAAACTATTTAGGCACAGTGAAACTGTTTCATCCACACTGTGAAGTAGATACCATGGCTAAGGGATGTTAACAGAGATTGCTATAATATTAAAAAAAAAAAAAAAAAAAAAAAGACAACATGAAACTTGTAAATGACTACTGTTCTCAAGGAATGTCTGTTATTAACCTGCTCTTACCTTCTTCTTCTGAACCTTTTTCTTTTGTCTCATTTCTTATGTGGCTCCCTTTCCCCTCCTCTTTAACTGTATATTCCCGTATTCCCTCTGTTTATTAGCTCAGTGTATCATCCTAATACCAGAAATGTTCCTTTTAGTGCAGCATCATCCCCTACTTTTGCTCCCTTCACTTTTCCTGCTCTTTTTTATTTGATATTGCTTTCCCTTACTTGTCTTCCCTTATGTGGTCCCTTTTCTTGGAGGGAAAAAAACAATAAAAAAGTGAAGTCTGGATTAGGTGCCCAGTAGGCAAATACTTTACATTTTAAATATATCACTTTACCCCAAAAGGATCTTCCCTGAGAAAAATTATTTAAGAGGATGTTGATTCTGGAATATCCTTTTCCTATTTATAACTCTTTATGCCATTTATTTCTCTTTCGAAGACTTGACTTTACATAGCTCTGATATTAATATTTTTAAGGCAGGATCATGTATTTCAAAAGTGCCGAAAGACAGAGAAGCCCCGAGGCCACTAACTTTCCTTGGAATGCCAGGTTCCCAAATCTCACAGGTGCTTAAATGAACAATCTCCTTTTGAAATATGACATCTTTGGCTGACTTGCCACTTTCATCATTATTCTATTCAAACACATCATTGTCACCTCAAGACCAGGCTGCGTTTATTTCCAAGGCTTTTTGCTTTCCCCAGAYCTGCCGCAGCCACATAAAGAGGCAGATAAGGAGAGAACATCTCCCACAGCTCCCGCAAAACGATTTCCATAACCCAGCTCATCTGTCACGACGGTGACAGGAGTCAGAGGAGGGAGAAGGGAGAAGCAGGGGTGTATCTGCTCCTGGAAGGTGACTTGGGAAGCAGGTTGCCTGCTCTGTGTGTCCTTGGAGCAGAAGGGACCCTCTCTTGTGGCGTTAAGTAGCTGGGGACAAATGATCGGTGGGAGTTGTTTTCATCACTTGCTCAGCAAACAGCGGAAAGGGAGCTGCAAATCACACTGGAAGTGTAAAAATGCATACAGTTACCCACAGAACTTGGCGCCAGGAAAACAATTAAAGGGAAACTCAATTCTAGGTTATGGTTTGCATGAGTGAATGTGGTCTGGATCACAGAAATGAAGATAGGCTTGTACAGAGCCTTCCTATAACATCTGCTGGGCAAACAGAAGAGCAGAGGGCCATGCCTGAACAGGGGCCTCAGGGGTTCACGCTTTCTTCTCTCTCATGCAGGTCAGAAACTCACCCAGCAGAAGATCTGCCCCACCACAGTAAGGAGCATAGTGAATAACATTATTTACAGGAACTGTGATAATTGTGATTAAATCACATTTTTTTTTCTTTCCTGGTCTTGCAAACTTCAACAGAGAAATAGAAATGAATGTGGCTATTTGGTGCAATAAATCCCAAAAGGGAAGAGAATCAGTGTTCAGCAGAAGCAGGGGGATTTTCTCTAAAGGCCAATTTCAGTCCATACATGAGGACATGGAGTTCACTCAGAATATATTATGTTCCTCTTTCCGAGGCAAAAAAAAAAAAAAAAAAAAAAAAAATCACTGAATATCTGAGCATGTCAGGGAATTTGTATTTTGAGAAGAGAACCAAATATGGTTGAGTGTAATAGGTTAAAAATACCCTTTAAGAGTCTATGCACCACGTGAAGGGGATTTTTTTTTAATGCTGTTTTTGTGCCAAAGGAGAAAGAGGAACACAAAGTTATAGGGAGGTGACAACCCACAAGACAACGTGACATCAGCAAGACATATTTCACTTTTCAAATGACACTGTGCAAAAATGGGTTAGGCGAATGCATCACATCATTGGCGTATATATTGACTTATCTCTGCTGTACACAGGCAGGTAACAACCAGGAGAGTTCAGTGCTTTTGTGTTCCAGAGCAGACACGTAGCAGATAAGTCACCTAGCTATACGTTTTGGAAGTGCACACCTTAATTAAATTAATCTAACCATGGTAGAAACAAGCTGGGCTTAATTCTGCCTGACTGATGTGGAAAGTTAGGAGCATCTCGATTGCTGGAGAAGCACCTTACAGGGGTTTGGGTCAGCGAGCATTCTGACCTCCTCCTCCAGTCCATCTTTGTACCTGTGCTTAACTTTAAATGCATACTCCCATCCTCCTTAATTCACTGCAGTTCAAAGTTAAGCATGAGCTTAAGTAATGTCCCAAATAAAGAATGGATTTCGGCACAGGCTTGTACTTTCCCGAACTGTCATCTAAGGGGAAAACGTGCCAGATGGGGATGCAGGGAGAGGTCTCTGCACAGAGCAATCCCCATCCCACGCAAAAGAGCTGGGAGGTGGGGGAGGGACAGAGGAGGCCAACAAAAAGTAGATCCCAAAGGGCCAGACCCTTCTGGGCGCTGTCTTCCCGGTCCTTGGCAAGGGGACAGCTGGCTCCTCTTGGAGCGTGCCCTCCCTCCCCAGGTCCCTACTTAAACAGAAAGGGGAATTATCAGAGCCCCACAAACCCTCACGTTGCCAGTTCCTCCCTCCACGCAGCATCCCTCCCCATTCCCTCCTGCCGCCCCACACCCCTCTCACAGCTATTTTGGGATGGCTCGGGAACCCATGAGCTCCTGTGCCTTGCAGACATCTGCAGGCAATACCCACCTGGCACCGCTTGCCTTCCTCTCCCGTCCCAGCGATCACACGTCCTTCTCCGCATCACCCTCAGACATGGCAGCTCCCCGCTGGCGCCCGCCCGCGCCTCTCCCTGGCACGCTCCCCTCTGGAGCAGGGCCAACGACCCCTCTGCACCCCATCGGATCTCAAACCTATCTCGGTTTTTGTGGTGCTGATGTCTCTGGGGCACTTCGAATTACAAAATGGCTCATCAGGAAAGCAGATGTTACGGGGGGACACCTAAACATAAGGCGTAACCCATCTCAAACACATGAGGGACTGCCCAAAACCTGCGCTCCTCCCGCGACACACGCAGCAGTCCTGGACGGCCCACTGTTTCCCTCCTTGGCTTGCTGGCACACGGAGGTATTAAAAGTCCCATCATGCATATGGAAYAGCTCAGGCTTTTTCATTATTATTATTATTATTGTTATCAGTGGCAGTATACCTGTATATAAACAGGAGGAATCGTCGGATGGAAGAGCATAAGAAATGTGCACTGTAAAATGCAATAGGATGCTTCATTATTTTTGCGTGGGTCTGAGAGGAGGCCCATGAAGCTCTTTTTGGACACTGCCTGCTGCGATGCCGGAGCTGCAAAGCACTAGGGCCAGCACTCCTACAAATTCCAGCTCCCAATAACCCCTGGCCCTGGTTTTTCACTGTCCCTACCACAGGGAGCAGGCTCCCTGCTGCCCACTGACCATGACTTCACAGCCCACCTTGCTGCCCAGTCCTTCGAGAGCAGGGCCACCACGCACACCCGCCCTCTTCTTCTTGATTTCCCAGCAGCTTAAGCAGTTCTTCCTCTCCCCAGTCACTCCTCCTCCTTTGCAGAGAGTAATCCACCTTTTTGGCAGGCCTCCCCTGCCAGGAAAGCGGTGTCCTGTCTCACTCTCTCCTCCCAGTTCCCACTATGGGGGTGACTCCTCCCGAGCTGCCCTCCAGCTGGCGGGTCCCTAATCATTTTTGCCAGGCTATGAGAGTCCCAAAGGAGGGACTATTGCCTGTCACCTTCTCTGGCGTGCAGACTTAAACCGCCTTCCTGATGGCATGCTCATCACCTTTGAATGCTTCTCACCAAGGCTCAGTCCTCTCCCACCGCCATGGCTCACGAACCCCGGAGAGGCCACCGGCCCCTCGCTCACAGCAGAGCCTGCAGTATGCTCCAGGTCCAGGAGGCATGAAGCGTGCACAAGAGATTTCCCCAAATAATCACAGTGCTCAAAGAAAAAATCGTCGTGCAGCACAGCAGACTCTCTGTTTCCAGGGGTACTTCACATTGCTCTTCTTCAGACGCTGAGCCCTTGCCCCACCACATGCACACACTCACTGTATGTATTAAAACGGTTTGATGGTCTGCATCACGATGGGAATGGAGAAATTCCTGAGGGCTAATCCTATTTGGACATGAATTCTCACAGCTGCCTCGTGCTGTCCCTCACTCAGTTCCACCAGCTGGGAAATGTACACAGCTGTATAGACCTGACCTCACTTTAACTTAAACACCTTCTGTATGGTTCAATTATTGCTATTGCTTTGGATGATTTCTGTTTGCAGGATCCTTTAGCTACTGAGGAGGATGCTGTTGTGGTAAGCGTTGAGTTTCTTCACTCACTCCAGCCAAGGTGTGGTGACTGCAAACCTGGGTGGCAATGGCAGCCAAAGCGCTCCACGCAGATCACTGGTGTTTTACTGATTGCTTTTGCAATTTTAAAGTTAATAGCGCTTCTGAGAAGCAGAAGGCTGTACTTTTGCAAGGAAAAGCCTATCTAGACAAAGGTACGGAGATATTTCTGCTTGCAGACATGAGTCAGCAACTTTAACATTATGAAAAGGTCTTTTCATTTGTTTGGTTTTATGTTTATGTTTTCATGGGTAGTTTTAAAGAAAATACCAGCATACGAATTGAAAAGCATTCTCAGTTCTGACAGTTTTCATTTAGAATATACGATGAAACCATACAGCAATGCTAGTCCATTTTTAGCATTATTGGAGGACAGAAAAGCATGGTTTTTCTAATGTTTAGCATACATTTCAGATGGGTTTCCAGGCTGCAAAACTAACACTTCAGATTTACACCGTAACCTGGTTGTCTTCCTGGTGAGGAAATACCTTCTGATGCCTTCAGAAAGCTGCCAGCCCTGCTCCTGCCCAGGAACCCAGCAGCGCCGACTGATGCACCACGCGAGTCCACGCAGCTGTCCCACGGTAGGCAGCTCCTCCGCCACCCCAGAAGCCCAGCTAAGGGTGACCCAAGTAACCAGCCTCTGAAAAAGCCAATTCTGCATTTTGTTCAGCCTGAAGGATCAATTCTCCTTGCTCTCTCACAAGCCTCAGTGAGACCGGCCTAGGCGGAGGGAGGGTTTACCCTCAGGCTTTTGTGTACCAAGACATCGGTGCTCCAGAGTCTGCACAAGGGTATCTGCAAGTCACTTTTTTTGAACTTGCATCCAGTGTTCAAATGCACCGTCCCTGTTGCCTCTCCTGCGTTAAAAACATTAATGGCCGAGACTTGAAACACAACCGAGTCAAAGTGATGACTCAGCCAGCAACCACAACGGGGAAATATTTCACAGGCAGCTTTGACATCAGATTTGACATGACTGGCTGCAGCATAAATCCCTGAAGAGACGCCAGCGTTGGGAGCGTGGCGCAGAATGGCCCGGGTAACGTGCTGTTCTCGCAGTGCTGCATGCAATTTTCTCTATTTAAAAAAATCCTATAGCCATCCCATGGACAGCATAAGTCTAGCTTGATAAATTAGATGTAGAATACAGCCCCAGCCCAGCAAGGACATACCGTCTGACAGCCGAGCTACGAATACTGCCTGAACTGTCTCTTGTAACGTGCAATCTCAGACGCTGCAGGCAGCTGCCAACACCATTTCTGAAGGGATTTTTTAAAAGTGGGAAGTTTGATGTTTAGGATGCAAATCTAGAGGATTTATGAAAGGATGGATTTGGGATTTCTTTTCAGCGGCTCCCTGTGAAATCAACCCCAGTGTTAACTTTGAGTTCAGCGAGGCTTTTACCATCTGAAGTTTTAAATTAAGTAGTGGATAAAACTATATAGGGTTACATAGGGCTATGCCATACTGGCACATCAAGCATGTGTAATGACTTCTTCAGATATATGTTGCAAGGTGAACAGGTTTCATAGCAGGACTTCCACATTCCCAGTGCTAGCGCTTTACCTGTTCTTCAGCAGCATTCCCCATCATTCTCTCCACTCTCTGCTGGCCTTCGCTAGAGACTGCCCAACTCGTGGAGTTTGTACCACGTAATAATTTAAATCAGGGACATTTCCCAAGTTACCTTCTTACTGAAATTGTTCTATGGGTATAACCTGTACAACAGATACGGCTGTACCAGTTACAAAGGTGCTTTGGATGAGTTCAGGTTATTTTATAGCAGTGGAACATTCCTCTCATTAAGAAGGTTATATCATATTAATTACCAGGTACACTAATAACTATGCAAAGCATGAAACAAAAGTCAGATGATAACCCAAACCCTTCCCGTTAATCACAAATGACTACAGGCTACAATTTGCACGTGTGTGCATGCGTGGGACACGTATATTCGTGTGCGTGTGTGCATGCGTGCAAGGCAGGCAGAAAAATAAAAAGCAAGCAATAGCCCATGGGAGTTTCCTGTGGGATTGCTCTGCATACAGGGAAAAGTAGTGAAGGAAAGTGAAAAGAAGGTTAAAAACAGACACGTATCCATCAACTCAATTAAGACTCAAGGGGAAAAGCTAAAGGCTGCCGGGTGGTACAGGGAGTTAATGCTCCTCCAAGACAGAGCAGCAGAGGAAACGCTGGAGAAGGATCTTTGCTGCCGTGTGAGCAGAATTAATGGGTGGCTCTGGACCGGCTGAGCTGCCGCTTCTCAATGASTTGTTAATGGGGAACATGGAGAGTTAGGAAGTAATGAGGACTTTGTCAATACAGCTGTGGATAAAAGTGGGTAAGGAACCACTTAAGGAAAAAACCATCACACAAATCTGTAACTACAGATTCTGCGCTTTCCGGTGCTTAAGACATTACTTGAAATAATTTTGGAAGTGTTACAGAGGCTGAGAAGCAAAACATAACCACAGGACAGATCCTTTTATTAAACCAGAAGTGGCAAGCAAGAAAGAAATCTTGGTAACAGTGGTCTCATCTACAATTTCTTCTTTTTTTTTAATTTCTGGGAAACCAAAAGAATGAACAAACCTAAATAATCTGCAGCCGCCCACAGGTGGAGGCACCGGAGAAGCACCACTTTCATAGGCAACACCCGGCACAAGACAAATGTCTCCACCGCGTCCCGGCTGGGTGCATTAGGGAAGGGGAACCCCACACACAGGTCCAAAGCCCCGCCTGTACCTCCATGCCTGCCAAAATAGCCGTCTACATGGTACCTGGGGCCATTAGATAATCCACCCCAGCCAGACTGGCTTGTGTTGTGGCCAAGAACACACCCAAAACATCAGAGGGTTTGTTCCAAAGTGACCAGATTGAAAGAAGAATATGAATTTGGGGTAGGAAGGGGTCACACATCCATCTTACGGTTGGGTTTCTCGGCATTTAGGAAGTGGGGAATCTTTTCCAGGTTTTCTGAGCAATCCTGGCCACTTTCCACCTCCTCCCCCTCCCACGAAAGCAGCCCCCCTGCAAGAGCCTCGCTGTATAATCATTTTCTCCTTTTATTTTATGCAAAGACAAACACTATTAAAAACACACTGCACTCTCGTTTCTTTACCTCCCTGAAGAGCAAACACAGAGAAACGCTCCCTAGAAAATACTCCCTAGAAACAAAGCGTCAGATTTATTCAAAGGTAAACATCCCATTTTACACGTCCCCCAAGACTTTGAGGGAGGTACCGCTTTCTGTGCTAGAAAGTGCTAAGCCAGGCAGGACCGCCACCGTACCGGCTCCCCTCCCATATCCAACCTCCGCAGAGTCTTTGCRGCTCCCTAATTCAATCCAGTTCAGAGCTGAAATCCAGGTGGGCTGGAGACGGGTGGGAAGGACGGGAGCTGCTCTCACAGGGCCACTGAGCCCTGCAAGCGCTGAGGGAGCTCTGTGGCCGCATCCTGCAACCCTCTCCACCCTGGGCATGCATGGTCAGGGAGGAGGGGGCCAAGACGGTAGCCAAGTTGGCTTCATATGAGCCAAGGACAAACCCCGTTTCATGGAAATACTGCCTACAGCCAGATCCACGCAGTCCTGGCTTCTCTGCACCAGCAGGGACACAGAGAGGCCAAGGATGGGGAAAGACGCCCGGACCTCCTTGCTTCCTTCTGGGCTTCTTCCAATATAAAAGCAATTGCCGCAGCTGGAGAAGAAGAGAGGGAATACGACAGGTAGATATGGCACAAAGCTTGCAAATATTCTGCATGTAAAAATTTCATGTTCAACAAACCCATTCAACTTAACAAATGTACAAAAACCTATCATGGAAACCGAAACCACCAGAAGTCAGTCATGGGCCACAAAGCAAGCTTACATGCAAAAAAAGGATGGGAAATAGGTAGGAAGGCTCCTCAGAGCACTAAGAAGAAGCCAGCTTCAGCTTCACCCATCTCTTCTCCGGGCAGCGCAGGATGGTTGCGTCCAACTGATGAAGCTGCAGAGCACAACCCCATGGAAATATCCGGGCTCATGCTTAACCCTGCATCGCTCCTACTCCAGCGCTAAGTACTAACGCATGTTTGATTAGGCAACAGGAGGAGCATCTCCTCCTTCCAAAAGTGACCACAAGCTCTTGGCAGTAACACCGAGTACTTGCTCTGGCCCTAACCGCGCACCGCAGTTGTTAAACTGGCCTGCCAAAGGAAGACGTCTTGCCAGACGGAGTATTCAAAATAAAGCAAAGAAGAACAATTGCTTTAAATAATCAGCGTTTCAAGCGCTCTAACGAAGAGAACATGTATTAAGGCGATCTCAGAGAAAGGAAAACCAATTAAAACAAATGCTAAAAGTGATTTTTCAAATATTCCTGCCCTTTTCACTTTCCACAGGGAAGTCTGCAGAAATCTTACAAAACCAGAGCCTCAGAATTATTCACCTTTATACTCCCACTGGTTCCAGTGGCATTACTCCCACAGATGGGGACTACAGATCAGGTGAGGGTATTTTCTAATTTTGGTTATTTTTTTGTGCATACTAACCACTCTTGGACACAAGTTAGGCCTTCCACAATAACAAGGCTGGATGATAAATCATGAAATCAAAAATAATTCAGAAAAATGAGAGAATTTTGGATTTCTGTCATTTCTCTTCTGGTTTTTTTTCATACTTTGGAAACAATAGAGCAAAAAGCGACAAACACGCTCACAAAGCGACCCAAACTTGAAAAGAAACAAAATGCCATCCAAAGGCAAATGGCAAAATTCCCAGTAACATCATTAATGCCAGAATTTCATCTTGTATGCTTTTCTGTGAATTGATATAAAAGTATTTCAATGAAGATATCATATTGTATACCATTTACGATTACACATACGATGAGATTCTCAAATGCTAATTTTGAGATGCAGACCTCATACTGAAACAGTAACCAAGCCCCGCATGTGCGGCTCTCGGGGCACACGTGCAGATCAGAGTTTGGCTTACACGTACAGCGCGATACATACATCGGCATGTAAATGTGGAGCCCAGATTGAAAAAGCAGCTTGCATTTGCACCACCATGATACCCGCCCTAACAATGAATACCCAGCACTTTCCAAGCACCAGCCGCTCCTCTCATCTCCGAACTGGGGAAGCCTGGTTTAGGACTGGTGAGAAGCACGGCAGGGAAATAGCACAGTGTGCTTCAGCACACACGTGGAGGCTTGTGTTACTAGAGGGTTTGCTGGGCTTTTGACAGGAGATGGCTTTATTTTCTTGGCCAGCAAGCTGTCCCGGTTGCTTTCTGCAAAGGTGCAGAACTGCCCTGCACTGGGCACCCTGCCTGCCAGCCTGCTGGCATGTGGTAACCCCCCATCACCGGCTTCAGTAGCACCTCCTTCTCACCTTAGGGCAAACCCTGAGTCAGGACGGGGCCTCAGGTGTGCCCCCCCTGCCACGGCCATCGCCGGAGCGGGGACAACAGCAGCACAGCCAGAACCTGCCACGTCCCTGGCTGGGGCAGCCCCGAGGTTACTCCTGTGCCCAGGTACTTGGCACGGCTGGAGCTCAGCGTCTGTAACGACTTCTCCTTTCCACACACTACTCTATTCATTTTCCATTTCCCCAGTCGCAGCTGTCGAGCTCTATTAATGCGTAGAAAAAACACATTTAAACCCAAACCTGCTAGACCAGAAATAGAAGTTCTCATTTTCTTTTCCAAAACATAGAATAGCTGAGCAACAACGAAAGGAAAAGGAAATCTCTCCCAAGTGCACATCTGGAACCAATTTGCTGTATGTAGCCACTGGGTGTCACTTTTGATATATATTGGGTCAGCCACGCAGCGCTTCGGTGAGAGAAACGGATTTCAAAGAGGTGATCCTAAACCAAACCAGACTGCTCCACAGTCTCTCACGTGCAAGCTGTAATTAGCAATTAGCCAGCCAGGCTGATTTATTAACAAAATGTCTTCACCATGACATTAAGCACCGTGTAGTGGCTCTTACCTCTCGGTCTGCAGCGTGACTTTTGACGGCTCCACGTTGGGGTTTTCCCACTCCATTTGCGGACAGTGCATGAAGTAGCAGAGGGTGTACAGAGCCTCCGGCTCCCAGTAGAGCGATCCCTGCTTCTGGTGCATCGGCGTCCCGTTCCCATGCTGCTTGGCATTGAGGGGCTGGAGGTGGTGCATCGCTCGAGACACCAGGTCRCCTGGAAAAAAAGCAAAAGCTGGGTCAATACCAGGCTTTTTGAATGCCTCTCCCCAAAGTTTTCAAACCAAAAGGCATGTCAGGTTGGCTTTCCCTTCCATTTAACCTCACATATGCAAACAGTAAAGGGTAGGACAGGATCCTGTGCGCTGCTCATCGCCAGGTCAGACTTTGCCTGGTGGTTTACGCAGCGCGGCATGACGTACCTGGGCTGCAGACAAGCCCCCTAAGGCCTGCAGGAGATGGGTTTCTGCAAATACGGTGTGTAGGCAGCGTCAGGCTGGTCCCACTCAGCACTGTCAGAAGAGCCAGTACGCTGGGGCTGGGGTCACAGCTACCTACAGGCAGCCCTTGGAGGCTGCCAAAAACCCATAGTCCCAAAAACGACCGGCAGGGATGATGAAGAGTGGCACCAAAAGCCGCATGCTCCTGGTTAGAGAGCAGCAGGGAAATGCAGCCCCTTGCAACGAGGACGGAGGCAGTCAGCTAATGCTCAGAGCACTGCGGGAGCGTGCAAAGGGGCACATGGGTGAAGAAAAAAGGGGGAAAAAAATTGCTAAAAGACAATATCAGAAATGTGCAACCAAAATTACAATTTGTAAGCCCAGGCTGGGCAGAAAACTTCACATTAGCAGAAGAGYAAAACCTGTGAATTAAGCTCACCCAGCCCTCAGGTTTCCAGAGCACAGAAAATGGCCCAAGAGAAAGATGCTCGTCGACACCCCTGCACCGACATGGTTTTGGGTGCTTCCTTGCAGGGTGGGTATGGGAAGCCAGCCACAATATGCAGACCGGGATCAGCAAAGTGAGCAAGCGAGATTAGCAGGCAAATATATGGGCAAGCAGCAGTGAGTCTCTGAGCACGGTACTGATTGTAACTAATTAACTAAAGCATCTCCCTCCGAGGCCGTGAATTTTACGTTTGTTGACTAGTGACCACTCTATCAAAGGCAGGGAAGCGACTGTGGTTATAAACTGCCTGTTTTCACATGTTCAAATCACTCAGAAAGTGCTTTGGGGGGAAATAATGATCTCGGATCAAATCAGATGGTTTGTTTTAAATGAAAATCTGAGCAAGAGCCCTTTGGGTCATTCTCAAGCTATACAAAAGCGAGTGATGGGGAAAAGAGGACATAATTTTCCAGTGTTAAGAAGTCGTCACACGCTTTCTCTTATTTGCTTTTCCCAAGCGACCACTGAGCACTGAAACTTGGAAGGAAAAGTTGGAAATGTACACCAACGTAGGAACATAAAGCCAAATCGGGGGTGGGGGGGGTGAAGGCTGAATAATGAACTCCTGGGCAAACTTTAAAGGAGAACCATTTTGACTGTGTGCAAGGCAGAGTACAGTTTTTTGGTTTTTGGTTGTTTTTTTTTGCAAAGTCCCACCCCTGTGAACAGCACATCACCTCTCTCTAGCCTGACTCGTACAGAAAATGATGCTGCTGCTGTGATAATGTGCACCAGGGAGAATAGAAATGTCGTTGAAAAACGCTCAGTCCAGTCCTCCAAAAACACAGCCTTAAAACCATGAAGAGAAGAAAACCGCTGGCATGAGAAAACTGCCGAGTCCATGATTTCAGGGTTTTGACACAATTTTTTGCTGCACACTGCAATATTCCTCTGATTCAAAGCTTTCATTTAAAAATAGTTTCTGTCTTTTTCCTCTGCCAGGAAATTGTCATGATAGGACCAATCTTGCAGCCCTGCATGCTCATAATTTCCAAGAGAAGCTGTGCATGTGGAAAGCCTGCAGGATCAGGTCCGCGGCAGAAACAGATGTGCCTCTGAGATGACTCCTCAGTCCTGCACAAAATTATCTGCAGGCAACCAGAAGCAGCAGGAAAGTTTGGGCCCCCCTTTACTCAGCCTACCCTGTCACAGCAGACGTGCACTGCCAAGCCTAGCGCGGGCCAATTTAACTGCTAGCAACATGCTCTACTTTTTTGTAGAGCAAAAGTAAATTCCTCTCTTTTTCAAAAAAAATGCATAGAAGTGCTGGCTGCAACATCCATCTTTAACAATAATAGCAAAAGCAGAGAAAAAGGAGTTGCACTAAATTCAGCCTTTTCAGACCCAAGCCACTACAGCGCTAAAGCATGTGGTTAAAGTTAAGCACATGACTAGTCTTATTTCAGTGGATTGAGACAGGAGGCACCAGAGAATGCCTCTGACTTCTGTACCAAACGATGAATAAAAATGAGGATGCAATTTAGGCCAAGATTCAGGCAGCAGCATTACTTCATCCCCATTCCTCCCCGAGCGCTGGGGCGATGCGACTTCGATGACACATCCAGCACCAGAGGAAGCTGCATGGTGAGTAAGGAGGGAAAGCAGCAGCAAGAATGATGTAGGCAGGCCGGGCAGCTCAGCATCGCTGCTGATGCAAGGCTGGAGGAACTAGAACCTCGCTGAAATCAATGGCAAAGCTCCCATCCATTTCAATATGACCAGGAGTTCACCCTTTTATTCTGTATTTCCTCAACTGCTTCTTAAGAAACCCAAACCAATTCATGCCAGTAAAGCTGAATTAATGCTTTTTATGTTTAAGCCTCATTTAATTACATTATACCAAGAATTGATTGGCTTAGATCTTGCTTTTGCCTTTGCTATGTTATCTCTGGTTACATTTCAAATAATTTCTATATTAACAATTATTATAACATTCCTCTATCAGAGACAACTCAAGGCTTAAATAATCAATACCTATAAAGCATCGAGCTTCACAGAGGACAGTAAGTCAGCATAAAAAGCTGCATTATGATCTTGGTACTCAATAGGCAGAGCACTGGAGGCAGGACAGGAATTGCTGCTCTCTATTTTATTCTACAGTGTAACCTCAGACAAGCCACTGCATGCCCTGGTGCCCTTTTCCTCCTCCAGCTGCATCCAGTTACAGTGCAAATTCTTCAGGGCAGAGACTGTGTCTCAGCATATCTGTGCACCAGGATCAGCGCCGACAAGGGAGGAGGGAGTTGACAGGCGCACGCACACACTGTATGGTAGTACTTATGGATACGCTGTAAAACGTAGCGTAGTGTAACATCTGGTTTGAGATGCACGTGTGTTGTTTCAATCCCTACCACGTTTTGCTGCTTCTATTCTTCCTTGCTGATGTGCTTTTGCTTCTCCATTTTCTTCCAAAGAATATACAAAAAGTTGAAATTCTCTTTGATCCTGGCCAGGGTATTCCAAAGCCCATGGACGTGAAACCAGCTCCATGATGAGACCCACTGGTCTGGTCTCCAGCAGCCAGCCAACTCAAGTGTCATCTGGGAAACTCAACCTATATATGCTCTCCTTGCCAGCTGTAAAAGCCACAGTACATCTGAACACCGAAGGTAACCTTGAATTTGTGGCCAACTGTAGAGAGGGAAGCCTCCTTCATCACTTTGTGTTAGCCATCTCTGCTCCTCAGAGCTGTGTTCAGCAACAGCAATGCTCTGCAAGGTGACGTTACCTGCTCGCAGCATTGCTGGCTCTTCTGCATCTTTTTTGGCCTTGAAAACATGTCTCAGATATATCAACTGAGTGCATCTGGAAGGCAAATAAATTCCTGAGTGCATCCTTTCCAAAAAAACATAAAAAATAAAAATCCCAGCAGTTGAGTCGATCTTGTAACTGCAGGGACGCGGCTCCTGAGGGCTGTGGCGTCACGACACAAGGGGCTCGGCGGGGATCCCTGCCTCGCCGTCCTCTGCGCTCATTCTCGTCCCTGTACCGCTGCCTGCAACCCATCTGAGGCACAGCCTGGGGAGCTGATCTGCCTGACAAAAAACCTTGCCAATTTTATTTTGTTTTTAATTTAAACCAAATAAACACTTCCACAATTTATGCAACATAAGCCAAGCAAGCCGATCCACAAACTGCTCTGCTGGCAGAGCCGGGGAGAGGAAGACATCACGTTGTGTGGGGTAGACACAAAAAAAAAAAGAACAGCAAGGTGGGGGGATATTTGAGGATATTTTTGTTGCTGAAGATGGGAAGCCAGAACTGGAGGGCAGGCTCCCRGAGGGCAGCAAAGGTGATGGCAAGCCCCAGGTGGCAAGCCCATCCTTGCAGCCCTGGATCGGGATGGGCAAGAGCTCCGGCAATGAGGCTCCATGCTGGAGCTTGTCAGCCCAGAAGAGAAATGCTGTGCCTCGCACGCCGGCTAGCAAAGGACCCACGAAACCATCACCACACCACAGTGTGCGGAGAGCTGCCACTGTAGCTACCAGCAGGTCATTCCTTTCCACAACTAAAGCAGGACTGGCCCATCACTGCTGCTGTCAGTTCAGCATCATTTATGAATGCAAGGTCCACACACATTTGATTTAAAGATTGAAAATATTATGTAATGCGCATGTTGTGACACAGGCCTGGTTTAAGGCAATACTGAATATTTAAGGAACAGCTTCACTGACTTCAAGCCAAAGATGTGATGTGACAGGGAAAGTTAATCTGCGCCAGTCTGTACGGGGTGGTATATTCAACAACATACAGCACTCAACTGGATGGCTCAAGCCCTCTCCACAGTGACCAGCTAAGCATTTTTTTTTACTGTGTTTGGCTTTGGTAAAAACTATTATCACTGCTCTTACTCTTTTAGAGCCCAAAGTTTAAAAAATAACACATCTGTTTCCAATTTGGTAACAGGGAAGGGGGAAAAAAGTAGGAGGAAGGAAAGAGGAGGAAGAAAAAGAGGAGGAAGAAAGAGAAAATGACAGATGCCCAATGAGACTTCTGAGAAGCTTTCTGAGGGACTTTATTGTCTGTCATGATGGACCTGATCTTGCAAACACGCCTGCCTAGGAGCAGGCTTGCTGCTTTTAGAGGGATAAACTTCCACAGCCTAAAACATTCAGCTGGGTGTGTGTTTGCACAATCATGACCCAGAGGTGAATGATGCTGGACCGGTCCTTACACAGACACTCCCTACTACATCAACCTCAAGATGTTCTTCTTCCAAAAACATGTCCTAAAACCACAAGAACAACTTAACAATGATATTTTTGCACACTGATAACAAGCCACACAGTTCTTTGGCCTTTGGCATCTTTCCTTCAARGCCCAGGGGAGGGAGGAGGACCTTGTCACCGCAGCCCTCTCCCTGCGTGATGCCCTGTTAGGGCACTGTGCGAAGCAGCCGCAGGCCATGTTTCTAGCATGACAGCATCCTGCAGGCAGCACTCATCAGTTTGGTAATGCCGGTCCGATCATCCCTCCAGCTGTCCATGACTCCAATGTGTGTAGCCTGCTCTCGGGAATCATGCCCTGCGGTGGGGCATGTTGACAGCAGCAGTGTGGCCGCTTCGTTTTGCTACCTGGATGAACATTTTCTCCTGCACGAGTGGGCCAGAGCCACAGACTGGAGTCATGTCTGTCCTTCAGAGCCCTTAACGTCCTCCTGTGTCCTGTCCAGACCATCAACAGGAAAAGTGTTGGCCAGGGAGCTGCACTCCAGATGCCAACTTCAATGGCATGGCTGGTAGTTTCCGAAGTTTGCCCCCTTCGAAGCACATGAGCCAGGTACAAAACTCACTTTCTTGACCTGGATTCATTTCACACCTCAGTATAGCAGTCTTGGATCTACAGCTCCTGCTCAGGATCAGCTCTGGGGAGACTGTATTGAAAACATGAATTATAACCCTGATAATAAACCAAGGTCTATTCAACCAGACTGCTACCTGGCCATCCTGCATCCTTCTCATACTGTAGCTAAGTCTCTCTCCCTTTCTCCCTACCTGTTGCCTCTGGTTTCTGCACCAAAGTGATATATTGCTACAGCTCACCCCGGCATATGCCTGTAAGCGCATGAATGCAGGTGAATAYGAGTGGTTGAACTGTGTCTCCTGTACCACGGCAGACCGCCTCCAGCCATCCGCTCAGTCAGCCGCCCGAGCCATCCCTACACTCCTGATTTCAGCTGCGCTGTTCCTCCATGTTTGCTCTGCCTCCAGGGTTGCACCAGTCTCTATGTTCCAAAACTCAGCTGAGCAAAAACTGCTCAAGCGAGACCCTTCCTCAAATGATTTATTGGAGGTCTTTCTATCATTAACTCAAGATGACCCATCTCTACCAGGAAAGGAGTGTGCAGAGAGCTAGGGTGGGTGCACAYTAGAAAGTGTTTAGTATGTATTTCATTGTGCACATGCTCTTAGCACGAAGTATCTTCAAACATAAAGCTATGCTATTCTTGTCACACAGTATATTCCAGATTCAAGAGCCAGCTGCCTCAGGCTGCGAGTGCGCTGGGGTGCCATAACCCCCAGTCAGTGGAGCACCCCACACGCAACAGATTCACCGTCGAGCTCACCTTCCCATCTCTGCCATCTCCGCTTGCCCACGTCATGCCCCTATGTGAATCCGCTACCCCAGGCAACCTTTTCTTCTCCTAACAGCCATTCATCTCTCCCACAGAAGAATGAATGGAGGAGCTGTGGTCCCAAACTCTGAATTCAGTGCCGAAAGACAGGACTGGGATACAAGCAGCCCATTTCCTGACAGTGGCTTCCCTGTGGCCTCCCACAGATCACTTAACCTTTTATCTCCACTTATCCCACCATCACAAGAAGCTTCTATTTATATTACAGAGTACGTGTTTGTCTGCGATTTAGTGTTTGCAAAGCCTTTGAAGACTGAGAAATTAGGGATTGGATATATCCCATWAAAAAGCCGCAATAATAATTAAACCTTCTCAAGTTCACATACCTACTATAACAACACTATCACCTTCAAAATCTCCAGTCCAATTTGGCAAGCATGATGTTTGTGTTTGATTCCCCTTAAACCATGTCAACTCCAAATAAAACAAGCTTTGACTCGGATGAGCTATTCATCTGCCGACCTAATGCAGAGCCTTCCCTCTGCGGACCGCCACTACCTTATGGACCACTGTTCCTGGATTTTCTTTGGCCTGATGTAGACCCATGTCCTCAAACTCTGAATTTAAGAACCCCCCATGGCTGAGCAGACCAGCTGAAGAGTGCTCACTCTGGCCTTACCAATTGCCTGTGCTCTGTACAGCAGGGACAGGAAGGACTGCAAACCTAAGGAAAGGAAAATGCTGGTTTAATCCTGAGTGTGCTGTGATGCACAGGAGTTCAGGGGCGAGTAGGAGTCTGTATCTCAAGGGTGATGTACCTGGGGGAGTCCTGASCCAATACATCGGTGATTCGGGGAAGGGCGGTGGAGGGTTGGAGCTCCAGCATCCCCCACCCACCAAGGCAATGCCTTTTGCCTCTAACCATTAAACCCGAGTGGGCTTAAACGCACGAGGTAGAAGCCCCAGAGGAACAAAACCAACTGCGCGGGGATAGAGCCCGGCTTGGTCCCCAGGAAGGCAAAGGGGCCTGAGTCTCACCCCATGGGGAAGCCCCCAGAGGAGCACTGACAGCAGATTGGGACCCAGGCAAGCGATAGCTGCCTCTGTTCAGCCCCTGTAACCCAAGATAGAAATCCACCCTCCTGGTCAGCAGGACAGTGAAAGGGAAGGTAAAGCCTTAGCAGGGTGTAGACTAGTATTTTCAAATTATCCTCCCTCCTGCTTTGCTTCCACTGATAGATAAATGTATTGCTTTATTGTTTATGATAATGGTATCTCAGGGGGAATGGAAGAAAAGTAGGGGTTYGTTTGGGGCTATTAAGTAACCCATAACCCTGCTTGTGCACAGATGCAGACAGCGAATGAAGGCTCAGGTCCATCATTTGGAGGGGGCTGCGAGGGGAACCAAGTAGTAGTTAGGGGAGCCTGCAACCAGCTAGCACTTAATGGAGGCAAGAAACTACCTAGCATTTAAGCACTGCATTAATCTGTCTTGTGTTCTCTGCTGAGAGACGAAGGGGCACCTCAACAGCTTCTCTTTTTAGCTTTTACACACAGAGCGGATAATGTGTGGAACATAGCAAGGAGCAACCACAAACAAGAGGCCCAGAAAGCGGTGAGAGAGCAAGGACATAGAGATCTTGTGCAACAAACCAGTGGAGGACCCTCGAAAACTAGGAAAAGTATCACCACATCTGGAGAGTGCCCACACAGGCTGCCAGTCTATGGCCAAATGCTACGCTGAAGGAAGCACTACCATCTGAATTGCAGGTTTCGGCTAGTACCTCCGCTTAGCTCAGCACTGCACTGCATGAAGCAAACTGTTCACAGGGAGTAAGTTTTGGCCTTTCTCTATGGTGAGGCTTAGTCTGAGAAAAACATCTGACAAACAGGGCTTTTGTTCTGGCAGTAAATAAGCAGAGTACTTATAACAACCCTCCTCCAGATGCCACCTTTCCAGCAAGCACCTTTACCCTGGCATTTGCTTCTAAGCCTCGGTTTAACCTCTTATTTACAGGACATGAATCAATTTGTACGGCTCCTGCAGTGCTCCTTCCTGTTGGTTGCAGAGGATTGAGACTAGATGAAAAGGCAAGGGAGGGGATGCCGACTTTCATCATCTCCACAGCCGAGGCTGCGAGGAGAAATGAAAAATAGTATTGGTATGTGCAATCACATTCCTACTTACACTAGAGCAGTAACCCTTCCTTTCATCCCTAAAACCGTGCCAAGACCTACTGAGAGGCTGTTATTTTGGAAATATATACTTTCAGCACTATGGAGGCAAAGAGAGGATGATGGGGAAGGGTGGCGTTTTTCCAATGGCAAAAAGGAAAACCTTGCTGAGACCTGAGTTGTGACATGGAGGAAGTACCAGCCTGAACATCGCATCTGGGAGCTGCTGTAAGTTAAACACCGTTCAAAGGCCAAAAAGCTCTGAGATCAGCAGTGTTAAGTCACATCCACATCTTCAGATCATCCTAGTTTAAAATAAAAATGCCTGCTCATTGTGGTTAACACTCAGAGTAATACCACCACCAACGGTCACTGTGGTTTGCACAAGACTGGGTGGCCAACTTCTCTCCCAGGAAAGCCATAGAGGACTGGCCATCTTTGGACTCAAAGCAAGCCCCAAACAGTTTTCTGCTTTAACCTGAAGACACATGTGAAGACACGGTTTGGATGACATCCTAAGCCRCAGTTTATGCCTCTGTGCGGCTCAAGAGATACAGCCCTATGCATGCGCCTCAACATGGCGTGGTTGTCCCAGCTCAGCCATACACTACCACCTTACGGTCTTCACCCCAAGGCAGTGAGGGAGGAATATTTCTTGGTGCCAGGATTGGTGCCCAGCCCACCCTAAGGCTCTGCTCTTCCTTGTCACCACCTACATGCACACGCAAGAGAAAGAGGGTCCTCCTTCATCCAGCAAAACACCAGTGACCTCCAGTTGTGAGCCTCATCCCTTCTGCATCTGGTCTCCAAGCCGGCAGCGGTATTTTTAGATGGGTGATGAATAGGTGTGTTGGAGTGTTATGCAGTTAAATATACCCTAAACGTTTGTGGATTGCAAACATGCATAYAAAGAAGTTAGGAAAAATATTCAAAGGTCAAAATGCAGTATCATGGGATCCCTCAACAGCTCTCCCTAATATTCCTCTCTTTTTCTATTCAGTCTACTTATTTTTCCCTGTCTAAAGGGGAAGGAAATAAAAGAGCAGAATTAGAAATCTAGAAGAATTCCCAAAACTTTCTGAAAAAAATTAAACACACTAGTTCCTCTTCTCCTCTAGGTCTGGTCTGGAAATACAGGAAACTTTAGGAAAAACTGGAAAAAAAAATCCAAAACAACAACTCCAAAAAAGTCTTGTGAAATATTTCCTCTAAGACTAAACAGTGAAATACTGTCAGGCTACTGTTTAAAATCCTATTATTTTTTGCTGTGCTTCAGTTCTTCCCAATGTTCTCTACATAATAAGCATTTCAAATGAAATTACATTATTTTAAAACACACTGTAGTAGGCAATTACAATTCCTGAATACTAAATGCCAATGTAACATAGGCCAAATTTATTGTTGTTCCTTAACTTTGTGCCGTGTTCATTATATTTTAATGAATACAGTTTCACATTAATTTTTCAAGCCTTTTCCTTGGAATCATGCATTACTGGTGTAATTGCGTTGCAGAATTAGGTCTCTATTTACATTCTCTTCCTAAGTCCTGGAGACAAAACCTTGCTTTGATTTTTCCCTTAAGTCAGCAACACCGCCTCGTCTTTCTATTTTCTGGAGAGCACCCCAGGGCCAGCAGCACTACCTCGCCCCACCGCCGCCAGGCAGGGCAGGGCCGTCCCAGCGACGACCAGCACCCGCTGCCTGCTAAGCCCAGGAGATGAGAGCAGAAGCACCAGGCAAGCAGGGTTTGGGGGGGACCGGAGCAGCATCGCCAAGTCCCGTTGCACCTGCCCGGCCATGAGGACCCCTCAGTGGCAGCCCAGGTTGACCTCCTCTTCTGCAGCATTCCCGGAGGGTGCTGCCCTCCCTCTATGGTCGTGTCCACCATCCCACCTTTCCCCAATTTTCTCTCACCTCTTTCACCCCCTTAGTGAGACCCAGCTCACCCAAATGCTCTTTTCTAATATACTGACAGCATTCATGAACAAACCAAGGGAGCAGATGAATGAGGGCATCACGTGTAGGGAAAGGTGAAGGTACCACAAGACGCAAGGCTTTTCACCTTGTGAATCTATTTTCCACCTGGGACAGACACAAAGACCGTGAAGAAACTAAGAAGATTTGAGCTGAAATACGGGCGCTGGGCAGCAAACGGGCCCCGTTTGCCAGCTGTTGTCCTCCATGGGACAGATTTGATTTCCTGTCCCAAAGCCTCCAGCAGCTCAGCAGCTGGCCACATCGCTGCGTGCAAGGATGCTGCACAGAACCGAGAGCAGGGGAAACCTTTCCTTTGCAAGTGGGCATTTGTTAATTCTTGTTATTCTGAGTACTTGCAATACTTTTTAATTATTAACGTTGATAAACTATAGGAAATCTCATTCAATTAGAATTGCTTTTTTTTTTTTTCTCTCTGAGATAAAATTAAACTGTTTTATTGCAAGATCCCTCTTTGCCCTTGTCTTTTGTGCTCTTATGAAGAACACAGAAATGAAGTCCTGGCTCCYGGGATATTGCAAGCCGGTGGGACATTGCGGACATACGCTTGGGGACTGCCCACTCTGATGGTCAAGCTTTTGTCCTTGCCACTCACTCCTGGTTGCCATCTCCTCCTCCTCCCTTCACAAGTGCTATCCTCTTAATTCCCTTCTATCCAGAGAGTCTTTCCCCGCCACCTTTATTCATCCCCACAAAAGCAGGGGCTTTTACGTACCTAACCTTTTCCTCATATCCCACTCTCTCCATATCCTCTTCCCTCTCCACAACTGCACTTCTAAAGCTCTCCATCCCCCTCACACCACCAGGGCAATGATAAATCCTCCTTCGCCTACTCCCTCCCCACCAACGCACCCTGATCCCCAGGTGTTCCCCCCTGGCTTCTCCCCGCTGCTCGGCATTTCTGCCCCCACGCTGCGGTTCCCCTGCCTCCCTCTGCGGCAGAAGCTTTGCTGTAACCTCTAGGTCACAGCCTCTGCTGATGCCAGAGACAGATACACAAGCACAAGCAAACCCCCTTGTATCCCTTACCCCTCCCTTGTCCTTCCATTTTAGGATTTTCCCCCAAATCCACAGGGTTCTGCCCACCGACACGCCACACCTCCCTCCACATTTCACAATTCAGTTTTGAACTCTGCACCGGCACTRCTCCACGGCAAAGATTTCTACCCAACTGAGCATCAAGCCTTGCAAGCTTTGCCAACTACCACTCCTTCCCCGACATGCATCTGCTTGCAGCGGCTGGGGAGGTGCCCTCCACGGTTGTCCAGAGGGCTTTCTGGAGGGCTACCAGCGTGCTGGAGGCACCAACCTCTCTCTGACAGCTGCATCTAACTCCCACTGATGCACTCTTTTCTTCGAGTTGGCCACCCTGAAGAGTGTTTTGCCTGTGTTTGCAGTCAACAGACATACAGAGAGGAAACCCTATCAACCAAGCATTGGAATCTGAGGTAGGACTACTTAGAGATGATAGATTTCTGGAAATCAAATTTAAAAAAAAAAAAGAGGGGATAATTAAGAAGTCTGGCTTTTTGAGTTGTGTACAGAGGTTCAAAAAAATCCAGAATGAAAAAAAAAAAAACCCTGAAATATCCACAGATTACTTATTTATTAAAACACAACCATATGTACTTTAAGAAAGAGAGCTATCATGCATAATTTAGTTGGCATGCAGACAGTACTGTTGTGTTTCATGCACGTGAAATAAATAAGCAAAAATTACTTAATTTGAATAACACCAAACACCTGATTCCAGAGATGGAGCAACACTTCACGCTAAGGCATGTAAGTGCTCTTGGCTTGTTGACGTTTCACCAGAGCAGAGAAAAATTAGCAAGCTGAAAACAGAAATTCATTTTGTGGCTTGCAGACAAACATCCACGGTGCATCCACACAGCTCATGAACAGCACGTAAACTAAGCCTTGATGATATGATGGAGCTACAGAGAAGACTCCTGTTGCTACAGAGAAAGCCAGGAAAATTAATGTGAGATCTCTATGCATGTTCTTTACAACCCAGAATTCGGTAATAAGAACAACAGTAAGCTGGGCTGCGTGTATCTTCATAGATTTGAGACTTTACAATTTCTCCCCAAAATCTCCTAACAGACCTCAGGAAATAAAACTTGACAGAATTTCTGACAGACCTCAGGAAAAAAACCTTTTTTGTCTGAACGTTTCGGTTTTCCCACCCATAGCTTCATATCCCTAACTATATCGTAAACATGTGACTGGAAGGCTTCTCTCTTAATTTAAAAAAAAAAAAAAAAAAAACTAAAAAGGCATTTCTGGTAACTTTATCTCCATGTCCCATGAGGATTCACATGGCATTTGCCTCCTACAATTTATTTGTGCTGAAACCAAAGCTTTCAGATTTTGAGAGATATCATAGATTCACACATTTCCCAAAAAGTGTTTTGATTAATAGCAAATAATTTATCTTCCAGGCGCAAATTCCTCTGGTGCAGGTTTGAGTTGCAGTTCTTTCCTCTGCTGGAACTGGAGAAGGAAAGGCAGGGTGAAGGACCCTCTCTAACACAGGTAGAACTAGCTCTGCTTTAAATTTGTGACGATATTTCCTTCACTTATTGCAGCCTTCAGCTTTTTGCTTGCCTGTCTCAAAACAGCCATCCCAGTGAAATGAGACAGGACACCAACTTGACAGACATTTGCAAGTCTGACCACGCTGTGAGGTGCTCTCAAACACAACATAGGGAAGATGAAATAAAGCATGTTTCACCTTCAAAAATGAGAGCTGTGTACACAAACAAGTCATAGGCATTGCTATGAGACTGCACGAGACTCCTCTCCTCCTATGGCTTCAGCTTCCAAACTGGCCATGGAGCATAAACACAACTAGATCTGCCCCAACGTCTCCTTCAACATCACACGTGCCCCCTTATCTCTCCTCTGCGCAACCAGGCAATGCAATTGGCTTTGCTTTACTTCAAGGAAAGAAACCCAAACGTTATTGACAGCCTTGTACTTACTGAGTTCAGCAATGCTCCCCACACGCGTAGCAAGTAAAGACTGCTCGATGGTCCTTAGCTCTGACTGGCTGAACATCTGCACTTCCCCAGGCTTATTTGACCTTTGCTGGTCTTTGTGAAGGTTCAAGCTGTCCGGCAGGCAGAGAACACCTACAGTGGATAAAAAGAAAGAAGTCCAATGTAATTTCAGCCAGTATGGATGACTTTGCTGCCACCACCACATCATTTTGGGGACAGTCCAAGATGCAGCCTGTGTGTGCAGAACTCAAAAGACAATCAGTATCTATAACTCAATGTCACGGATGACTCATGCTCTCAGAAYTGGCCCTCGTTAACTCTTCTGAATATCCTCAAGTCATTTACGATGTCACTTAGGGATAATTCTTACAGAAAATCCTAGAGAATTGCCCAAGGAGGAGGTCAAGAGGGTTCCAAAGAAGCCTCCTAGAAACTACTCCAAACGCATACAAATTTATTAGAAAATGGTATTTCAGCGACAGGATTCTTAAAGATTGGCTTTAAAATGATATATGAGACAGACAATACATTTACAGGATTTTCCTGTAAGGGGAATTCCAACAACAATTGACAAAATAACGGACAGCCTCAAGATGCTCGCAGTGCCATTGATGGGCTTATTGAATTTCTTTTGTAAATACAACTCCTGGCAATTGAACTGTTTGGGCTTCAAAAGCCCATTATGCAGAAGCCCTTAAAGCCGTGAATTTTTGTGGGGCAGGGCATAAGTAAAGCTACTGACATAAAATAATTTACATACGCATTCATTCAGGCACAAAAGTCACAACTGCCATGACATCTAAACCCTCAGGAGTAGATAGAGGGCACACATTTATTAATCAAAATCACTGTCATGCTAAAAAACAGAACTTATTTACAAGAGCAAACGCTGCATTACCATCCTTGGGTAACAGACGCATGGAAGTCCAGCTTGGAGAGCAAGCTCTCCTCCCTTCCTGTGGTCTATGAACAGCCAGCTATGGCCATGCTCTCCACAGCATCACCTTCCCAATCCCACTGGGGGACACACAGTTGGAGACCCGCTGGAGGCAGTGGAATTGTACCTCTTTATGATGATTAAATTTCATCTTAGATTGTGTGATATGCAACAATTACCTTTGAAAAGAAGCCAGAGTAGGACATGTATTTTTTCCATTAGCTTTTACTATTCCTTCTTTTTAAGCACAGGGGAGAGGTTCTGCTCTTATGGGCCAAGCAGACTTTACAAAATACATTAAGGAAGAGGTACATATTCAGTGTTTTTCTTCAGGGGGAAGAGCTTACTTAGTTTCCCAGCTCAGTAAATACATAGCGTCTAACTCTACCATCAATAATTCTGCCAACAGGTGTAACACTGGAGGTCCTGGGCAGAACATCTACCTTAACCCCTGTTTACTTCAGTTATGAAACAGCCCCACAGACATCACTGCTTTGGAGCACTGCAAGACCAGGTAACACACCCAAGAGGGGACGTTTCTCAGCCACCTTGTTAGCTCCACCAAACTGCTTTGGATTGCCTCCTCACATCCACCTCCTCCCTACAAACAGTTTAGTCTAAAAGTTGTATTTGCAGCACGGACCTAAAAACGTCCCACCCTGGGAGGAGAGAGGGGATGCAGGTTCAGTGAGCACACTCAAAACAAGAAGCGGGGCTATACATCGGGAATACCGGGACCAAACGTCTTGCCCACCATGGCCGTAAGACAGCAACCTAAACCAGAATCACCCTCTGCACGCAACAGCAACACCAGAACAAATTCCCTAATAGCCTGTTTGAAYGCTGGAGATAGAGGAGCAGGAGCAGCCGTAATCCCAGCCCTGGCTCCGGTCATGGGGTTGTAAAAACCACAGTAAAAYCGTATGCACGTGCGGAGGGTCACGAGCGAAGAACAYGACTCACGAGGAAGCGCCCTGGAGAGAAAGAGCAGGACATCTGACACAGCAACAGGGARGAAAGAATTAAAAGCAGAGAGGTAAGGGATGAAAAGCGACAACGGCTTATCAAACAAGCTCTCCAAATTCTCCTGCCATCGCTCAGTGGCTGACTCGCATAAACACTTGGCGCACCGAGCAACATTTATATTCTGGGGATGTACAGAGCTTGAGAAGTACAACACCTGGATTTAAAATGCAGACTTCTCTGCATATTTTAGTAAGTATTCTCTCTTGGAAATCTTTCCCATTTATTTAGATTATTCTTTATAATTTTAATGGATAGAAATTAAAGCAACACTGGAAGAGTCTTCCCTGCAGAAAACAGATGTGTTACTGATCTAACACTTGAAGAGATTTTTAAAAACAAGAAATAGAGCACAAATAGCTTTATGGCATCTTTAAAAAAATGAATATYCAACAAGAAAATCTTTTTCAGTGAAAACACACCTTAAGTGTCGGAAAAAATACTGTTTTAATATACCTTTGCAAATAAGATTCAAATGGTTTAAAATGATAATACGGGGCCAGACTCACTCGGTACACCCCTGGCTGCTCTGTGCCACCCAGCAATGTACAGCAGCCGTACATTGCACCTATGACTGCTGTGAACCACTGGAGCAAGGCGAAACAACCAAAGCACTCAAGTATATTTGGATTTTGTTACCTCTTTTGGTGCTTCCCCTCGTTTGTACCCTCCTTGGGGCAGRGATCTGTCTAGGACTTGTCTGCAAGGAGACATATCCAGAATGGGCCATACCCAAAATTGCTTTATTTGCTTTGCCCTTGGCCTTGGGGTACCCTGCAGTCTGTAGGTGAAAGACTGAAGAGAAACGCAGAGAATACATTTTAAAATCAGCAGGATGCCAAAAAAAATTACGGTGACAAGCTCCTAATGCTCCCYCTCCCAAATCTCTAGAGAAAAACCTACATCATAAAGAAAATTTGATGTACAATTAATACACTCCACATTTTTCCTGCCCTCTGGGCTCAGCTTAAACACAAGCCAGAGCTCAATCCCCATGGACTTAAAAACCCCAAGCCAAAGAAGTATTGCACAAAATGACAAAGTGAAGACTGAAGATGCCCAAACTTATAAAAGAAGCAGTTATTTTAAACCTTCATGCAAACTCGTGCGAAGCCAGGGGTACCCAGAAACTCCATTCCAGTTTCCCTACGCTCATTCCCGCCTCTTGGGCTTGGTTGATGCACAGTCCTCCACTGCAAGGCAGATTTTGGCACAAATATACATACATTCCTGCATACTCATTTCAGAGCTTGCCACGGAGCTGCCCATGCTGTCCCTTTGGCCTGCCAGAAGAAGTGTGCATGCATCACACGAACATCCCAAACTCAGTGCCCGGCAGCAGCCCCGGCAGAGCTTGTYCCTGCTACTCAGTGCTTCCCCAGCAAAACAGCCTGAAGGACCTGATGGCCAAGAGCAACTTCAACACTGGACGCATAAGYGGTTGTGTGTCCTCTTTGGCTTTCAGGGCAGGAGAAATATGAGGTTTGTAGCCCAAATCTCACCTAAATACAGAGGAATCATTAAAAAAAACCTAAGCCCCCTCCACTATTCCTCTATTTAGACAGATATCTGCACTTATTTATATACCAGCTGTTGCAAAACATTTGATTGCTGAAGTGCTGGCACCTACGGTGCCTATACTCCAGGACCAGCAGTCGGACTTCACTTTCTCTCAGGCATAGGAGGCTGCTAGCTTTCCATGGACCACGTATTGCTATTGGCACTGCACAGCTATTTGCATTATGCAAAGGCAGATCAAAGGGCAAAACAGCAAAAAATGAGACAAGCAATCTTTTGTATACCACCATGAATGACTACACAATGTGGAAAGCAATAAAATGGCAAGTCTTTTTA
This sequence comes from Oceanodroma leucorhoa, assembly GCA_030449065.1. Classification (NCBI taxonomy): domain Eukaryota; kingdom Metazoa; phylum Chordata; class Aves; order Procellariiformes; genus Oceanodroma; species Oceanodroma leucorhoa. The sequence continues at coordinate 761,160 of JASVER010000071.1, read as the reverse complement.
TTGGAATGGGCAGTAAAGTTCTGGGCAAGGCTGTGTTACATCCTCAAACATCCCACAGTTTGGTCCCAAACCAGATTTGCCACTTAAAGCAGCATTTTCAACAGTGAGTCCATCCCAGAAAAAAGAGAGAGAGGGATACAGAATTTAAACTTGCAGTTCGAGTTACTGCAGGTCTCAAGCTACTGCTCCAACCCTCCTCTTCTCACCTATTGTAGACATACTTCAGTACCTATATTTGAAGCTTTTATTTGTATTTCAAGGAATTTGAAGACTTTTAATCAAGCTATTGCTTGAGCATACAGCAAATTCACCAAGACCAAATGATATCTCAAGTATTACTGAATTCAGTTTATACATATATATTTATACACACGCACGCACACACAAAGGGACAGACCAAGGCAAGCAAGGAAAAGTCTGCACTGCCTACATTCATGGGTCTGCAATACCTAATGTCACTCACGTTTGGAATTGTTTGCCTCCTCCCTCTCCTTTAGTATTCAAATCCCATGGTCTAAACCAAAACAAATTTCCAATGGCACTAAATTAATAAAAATGCCCACTGGACAATGTGATTCAAACGACCTGTGCTGAGGCATCTAGCAGAAAGCCAACACAAATGTGTTTGTTTTGACTAAAAATATAAGCACTGTAAATACTTCAAAACATTTTTTGCAGATTTCAGTACYACCATTCGTTTCTTTGGAAAGAGTGCCAGATTTCTCTCTACATATTAATTTAGAGTCTCGAAAGAAGCGTGAAGGTTTTGCTGCTCTTCTTGTTTTTCTTTAATTAAGGGCTCCTACTTTCAAGAGAAAATAATTCAAAGTATCTTTGACCTCCCACTTTATCTATCTATTACATCTTAAGCAAACATACATATCTGGAAAACGGCTTATACTCCCACTGCAAGGAATAGCTGGATCCTACTAAGAGTTTATAGAAATTAAGTGTGCAAGATAGGTATCAGGCAAATTGCTCTACAAAATGAGCCTGAAAATGGTAGTTAACCCTGAACAGTCCCCATAAACGTGGTGCTGCACGTTCCTCAAATAAATGCCGACCTTACATAGGAGGACTACGTTTAAGAGTAGGAAAACCACTCAATCATCATGGTTTTGATTTTTTTTTCACACRGGAACATGGTACTAGAAGGTCTTTGAGTCCAATCTCCTGCTCTCATAACGAATCACGTGAAGTTCAAGAGCTCACAAAACATTCAATCAAGAAAATCCCTTTTCTTCCACAAGCTCATGTACCAAAATATTTCCCMGCACTAGAGAGCATTCTTGAGATCTACAGCATAAAGGCCTACGGGAAAGAAATAAAAGGGACAAAAGTATTGCCAGCTGCCTTTGCAATAGCAATACACTTCACTAGGTGCAAACCCCAGATGGTTGGTATTGTCTACCATAACAGGTCAAAAAACTCTCTTGACCCCACATTTTGTAATCGTTGCAACCATGAGTATGTGAGGATGATGCACCATCCAGGTTCACAGCAGATTTTGAAGCATGGTGTGGGAACACCAGCACCATGAGCTCAGCATCCCAACACCAATGCGCAGGAGCTGGTGAATACAAAGTGACAAAAGCCACCACATAGAAGCTGAAAYGCATGAAGAAACCCTATAGCCTCTGTTGTTTGAAGCAATCTGCACCGTGACTCCTTATCTCATCCTGTCAACCTGACCGCAAGGCAGATGGAAAACATCTTGACTTCGCCTTACAGAAATGAGACTATGGGGAAAATCTTAATGCTAATCGTATCAGCCAGTGCTTTGAGTTAACGGAAGACCTGGAAAGCATTCAAGGCAAGGAGTGCAAAGTGTCTTCTTTCCACACATTCCAGCCCAGTTAAGTAACAGGGAGTGGCTTTGCATGGAGAAAACACAAAGCGCTTYGGAAACCTAGGCGGTGATATAAAGTTTCCAGAATTGGAGTCTTAGAGTAGGCAGAGCAGCCCAAATGAGGAATCACAGGCACAGGAATCAGATGCAAGAGACTAAAGGGACACCACTTTGTGTCTTTAACACCTATTACCCAAAGACATTAATAACCATTACCAGCTTCACACTTAGCTTCAAGACACTGGCATTAAGCAGGTAMGGTAATATTCATGTCCGATTTATAGATGAAGTGCAAGTAAAGCACTAGAGAGCTTGGTAACTAATTCAAGGTGAAATAAGAAATGTCAGAGAAAGCCAGGGAAAGAGCTTAAGACCTCTAGTTATGCAGTTTAACCACAAGAGATCACCCTTTCTCTCCTGGAAAAATCAGTAGAAGAGCAAATGAATAATACTTAAAAATGAAAKAACTGAGAGCCTAACAAATTTTGCCAAAAAATGGTCAACAGCAGCAACCACTGATAAACGACAAACAGAAGTTGTACAAACTCTGCAGATTTTGGGTTCTCACCAGCAGGAACTTCACTTCCAGAACGCACTGCAAAGAACGATCCTCAGAGCTATCAGGGACAACTTTTTTAATTTCATCTGGCCAGGTTTGGAGGTTTCCTCTGAGCAGTTTTGTCTCTGGCTCCTTGCAATTGGAAATTTTAGTAACTGCGTATCTGCAGAGCAGTTTTTTCCAAAGATGTGTAATCATTTTCAGGGCAGTATCCCAGCTGAGTTGGATTTGATTTCATCAAAAGCCATTACGCATGATCATCATCCAAAGCAGAGAGTACCTCTGTGAGATATTAGAGCAGATGCTATAGGAAGACGAGATAATAGAATTATATTACAACATGYGACTGTGACATCTTTTCTTGTAAGGAGTTTCTTAGCACAACACATTCTACTTAATTGGGACGTCCTCCTTATTAGGATCCTTCTAAGGCAATCGTTTTAGCTTAATGATAATGAGTGGCAATCACTGCTGCTTAAAATGGCATAGAAGTAACAACAATTCAACTAAATTAGGATATATTCTGCTAGTACCAAGCAGTTAAGTGGTGCACAACCAAGTGGAACACAGGATGGATTTGATTTTTTAGGCTATATATTACAAAACAAAGAAGAATCATTAGATTAGATCCCACCAAACATAGAAACTAAGCTCCCACATCACTAGCTACAGCTTTACATTTATTTTTATTAGGATATAGAGAAAAAAAATCTTGGTCCTGCCAAAATCAATTGCGAAACTTCAAAATCCTCAAAACCACCACCAAGAAAAAATACAAAAGCAGGGAACGTGAAGCAAGTCGGTCCACAAGCAAGAGAAGAAACAGAGATCTACCTCCTCATGTTTATCCCAAGGCTTCTCCCAGTTTCCTAAAGTGGTCTCTGTGGTACTGCTGCCAGGCAAGCAGCAGCGGTGCTGCTTACCAGCGTGCATCCATGGGCAGGACAGACAACACGTGTGCTGACGGCACGGCGAGCRGCGGCTGATGCAATGGCTGTATCCCCCTCGCTTTCCCTAGCGAGGGGACTGATGTGCACTGCACGCCTTCACCTCCCTGTGATTTTCACCACCTCTCTCCCTGTTGACCACGAAGGGGCATTTTATCGACTTCACAACAGGAAAATTGCTCAACAGCGCACTGTGCTCAGCTACGCTATTCCACTGCCACAGTGACCATAAAAGTTTCAGTGCGAGTTGTGATTTTTTTGGCAGAGATGTTTGAGCTGACACAGTGCATTTATTTCACACTGAGTACCCATCAGCTCGAGATTACCCTGACCTAAACTATGCTGCCCTGGAACTAGTGATCTGGAGAAGAAAGGTTTTCTATCGCACTCTTTGACAGGAGGCATCCAAATACAGAAAATAAAATTTAAAAATACCAGTATCATGCAAATAAATACAATACATGCAGCCATCAGCATCTCGATACAAGCAAGAAGTTGATAGATCATGGGGAACTTGCAGAAACAAAAGAGCACGATGAACATGTTGGCAGTGCCGGCTAGTGAGGAAGCTTGGAGAAATGTGGATTTGACGGTACCCAGTCTAGCCGCAAGATGCCTCGTGCAGCTACTGGCAAGTACTCAAGATGGCAGACACATACTCAAGCGAGAAAGGATGTGCACTGGTATAAACATGGACTCTGGGAATGCACAGGAGTACTAACTCACGCAAAAACGGATTTGGCTAAAAACAGGCACAATCCGCTATTAAACCGAGAGTTTGCAGTAGGTCTAAGCCTTTTATATCACAGAAAATAACAAAGAACGCGTTAACAGGTTTTATTTTATGGAAAAAGGCCTGTCAGCTGATAGCAGCAGAAGAGGATTCGGTGATTCACAGCTTAATATGCTTTCCCAGAGCCTGTAATTCCTTTATTCATTACCGTCAGCCCCCCAAAATACCCAGCCGTGACAGATGACTTCCCCTTCAGCACCCGTGATGTGGGCACGGCCCGAAAACCCAATGGCACTGACATGGCATCTCTCCTAACCCAGTCCGGTCTCCTCCAGTATTTGATAAACAAAACACCAGCAGGTAATAAAGCATCATCAGATGGGTATATGCTCAAGTCTCTTTTTCATGAGCTGTGAGTTTCTTGTAAAGATACTGTTTCGGACTTCTTGAAAAGAGAGACTGAGTATTTCAATTGCAAATTAATAACCCCATGCAAGCACATAAGCCCCATCTTTTAAGACCTACTATCCAAACAGGCTCCTGTATCAGGTACCGCAGCTATAGTAAAGCAGTACAAAATGCTTGATCCAAAAGAGCATTTTTTTCCGCTGCTTTCTCTGTGTGCCACCATTCCTTTGGCATAGGCACCATTCGTCAAATGCCTTCAAGGGCTGGACCCACCATTTCAAAAACGCCAATGCGCTTACAGTTTCTGAGAAGTTGCACTGAATGCTATACAATACACTTGGCAAGAGTATTTCAAATGTCTTAAAAAACACCTCCTCCATTTGCTTCAATATTTGTAAAGATTAGTATGCTTTTTACAGGAGAAGGAATTGTTTGCCAAAATTCCTCCTCCTGCTTTGGAACATTGTCAGATTGTACAGACCCCATGAATAATACATAGCGGAGCAGACACTCAATGCTCAGACTGAGCAYGGGGCATTCCCATCACAGTTACCAATTGTACCCTTTGCATTTCACGGGCGGGTACGGTGGCAGCAGCTGGAAACAGGATCGAGGGGAGCGGGACGAGACGTCTGTGGTCTACGGAGCAACCATCACCTTGTGCTTGGGAGCTAGTTCTGTATGCAAAGGCTTATGCAAACCATACATGCAGGAATAAGAATGGTTTGCAATTCAAACTGGTGAAACACCTGACTTTACAAGGGTGGGGTGACCGGCTGATGGGAGAATAACACCCCTTTCTGCGGAGCTGGGTGCTCACTGTTTGCTCTGTAAGCCACCTTCCACAAATGCCAAAGCCTTGGGCTCTGTCCCAGGCAATGCTGCACTAATATCGAAAAGCAGCTAAAACCATCACAGTCCTTCAACTCTGAACGACTAAATCATCAGCCCCAAAGGTTTCTGGGAGGGCRCTAGGATATGTGATTAAATAAAATAAATAATAAGTAAATAAAATGAGTAAAATCTGCAGACAGTAGGGCATAAACCTGAAAACACAGGACATGTAGGGGCTGCGATGAAGCCCCCGGGACTATAGGACACAGGTGAAGAAAACTGCCCTGCCACTGCACGTTGCCGTGCTTCAGCRGGGAAATGTGGGCAGCTCTGGCAGAACTCTTACCGACTTTGTACGGGTCGGGATTTTACCCCCGAGCGATGAGTTTTGGGTAAACTGGAGCATGGGGAGCCCACAGTAAAGGTTAAGTAATTAGAATTTCCTTTCAACTGCTTCAACAGATGAATATCAGATTAGCCACTCCACCCTCACCATGAAAGCCCACACTTAATGAAAGTAAAGAATAAGGTGTTTTAGAAACACACGCTTTTATTTACTGGCTTTAGGGCAGTATCCCATCGCCCCAAGCATTTACTACGCTCCCTCCCACCCTGCTAAGGATGGCACTGAGCACAGCAGGATGAAAACCACCTCCCTTTGAAGGCATATGGTACAAGACTACAGAGATCTCCTGAGCTGTGGACAACCCCAGCACAGGACGTGCCCTGCAGCCCCCTGAAGCCCCCCCCCCTGCCCCCAGCCAGGTTTGCTGCATTGTTTGGTGTATCACCTGCAAACACCTGAGCTCAGGTACCGACAGCTGTGATCTACGTGGGACCAAGGTACCCAGCTCCCACCTTCAGCACGGGAATAACCCTCTGCCTTCAGCGTGTGCTTCAATGGGGTTTTGCCACATATTTAAAGCCAAGTATTCACCTAAAAATTTCACTGACTGGAAACCCTGGATGCCAGCCAGATGACAGTCCTTTCTAAAAGTAACCTTTACGTTCTTCAAAAATTCCACCTGGCTTACTAAATAGAAATAACTTGTTAATAGCATGTATTTCACCATCCAGACCTTTGATATAGACACCTACAACAATAAATCAGCTCTGACCAGTAAAGGTTAACCTATATACATATATATATGGTAAAAACATTAGAGACAAAGAAAAAAATTTACAAGAGACATTAGACTAGGTCCCTAGCATAGTTTCATGACCGCTTGCCCTACAGATTGGCTGGCTGAACCCATTTCAAATAATTCAGGTTTTACAGAGCTGATGGACACCCTCTTCCCCACCCAGCTATAATACAAACCAACTGTGTTCAGGTGCATGAACTCATTACATGGCTACCAGTTTAACTGGAAAAGACTTTTAAAAATTATTTTACAGAGGTTTAATACTTTTTTTTGAGTCCTGCAGAGTATCCAATTGTACATTCTGATTTTTATGATATCAAGATAAACAGTTTTCTTCCTAAAATATCTCATTCATTTTTTGAAAATGATGCCCTCTATTACTTTGTTTAGACAGAAAAGGCTGCATATTTATTCTCAGAGCAGTTAACGGTCAAACCCAGTATTCATTTATGCATAATCTTCAGATCTGAACCTCTGCATTATTGATCTCCTCCACTTTTTCACCTAGACATTCACACACAGATCCACAAACACCAAAAACCCTAGAGTAAAGGGATATGATCATTTCTACAGCAGGCCCTTCTTCAGTGCACCGAAAGGACAGTAGTTAATGAGGAAACAGATGTTTGTTATTTTATCCTTCTGGTTCAGTGTGGTCTTTGGCATGACTTTGACACGACCGCACCTTATCCATCCTCTGCTTCGGGTAAAGCACGATGCTGCTCCCCATGGGCTCACCTCTTCCCATGGCTGCCCTCGCAGGGACAGAGCCGCATCCCCAGTGGTGCCTCGGCCGCCCCATGGCACTGCTTCACCAGCCCTTCCCCAATACTCAAGCACCAAAACTAACGCAGGGAACAAACCACGGGGCAGTTTTTCCCCCACAGCCTTGGTCTTGGAAATGGCTGAGCCAACTTGGCTGAAATTAAAAAAAAAAATTTAAAAAAAAAAAAAAAAGTATCTTTAAATCATTCTGGGGGAGGTGACTGCCCTAGAAAAAGCTAAATGCAGTTGGAACATATCAGAAGCAACCGAAATCAGGGACATAACGATCATCAGCAGGTAGCCGTAACAGTAGGCCATGCTAACTGCCTCRCCAGCTGCATCTCATCTGCTGATTTTATTTAGCCTTTTCTCTTTTAAACAGACTGAAAGAAACCAAATGGTATTTGGAAACTTCCAGACACTGCTTCAGTAGGTCAGCATTACATAACTGTTAAGCTGACCAAGGAGCAATACACGCTATGAAGGACAGAAATCAAATATAAATCTTAGAAATCAATTCAAGTCAAAACTCCAGACAGAAAAGAACCCCCAAATAATACACCAATACAAAGTAAACTCTTCATCATACTCCATTATCCCAACAGTCAAATACACTCCATTACCATCACTCAGGTATAGTCCCTGAATAGCCACCTGTTCATGACGTCATTTCTTCCCTCACCTCGCTTGCACACAGACCTCCACTTCATTTTTCAGTGGCTGTGCTCATGACAGCTACCTGCTCTGAGCCTCCCTGGGACCCATTCCTCAGCATCCTTTCCAGGGCTACAACAGAGGGCTGCCCAGCCCTTTTACTGTGAGCATCATCTTATACCTGCAACAAACCAACCCCATGGTTCAGCCTAGAAGTCCTTGCTGGAGGCGGTTACAGCTACTCAACTAAGTAAAGCTGTACTTATTCCAATCACATTCTCTGTGGATAAGCACAACAAAACGTTCCTTGGTTCATATTTCTTAATATTAACAATGATATGAACCATAGGGAATTATAAAAGTTAGAGAATTATGAAGATCATAATATTTGGAAAAATACCATAAAAGCACACCGTGAAATGTTAATTGCAATGCACAATACTGCAAGACCTACAGGAATTGCAAGCAAGTTTTCATYGTCTCAGCGGCACATCATGAGGAAAATGAACAAAAATAGACTAAATTTCTAGTTCAAAAATAAAATAAATTTGTAATTAATTATTTTAATTCTATGCTAGTGAAAAGGCAGAACTCTGCAATTTAAGCCATTTGTAGATTCATGGGCCTCCAGCCCTGAGTGGACAATGCACTACCATTGACTCTAGCCACAGGGACTGCTACAGCAGGCCAAGAGTGATCTATGAGCTTCATTAAGAAATTAAATAGAGTTCTTTCATATATATATAATATATATATATGTATATATATCTTGTGTGTRTATGTATATACACACACACACATACAATGCAAAATTGAAGTAGGCATTTGCATTCACCAGACCTCCCAAAGAGTACACTCTGCTGGAGAACTGTCACTTACTTTGAGCTCGTTTACCCAGAAATATATGATCAAGAAAGTAATTCTGAACTTGCTGCTAAGAGTTTGAATATGTGTTGGACTTGGCTGTGCAGAGAGATGCCTGCAGGGCCACCTCCACATATACCCCTCTTGGTGGATACTTGGTGGAGCCAACAGACAACATGCAAAAAATGAGTTACAATGCCTGTCCCCTGTTTATCTATGCATTTGTTTCGCCTCAAGAGTTAACAGGTAATAGGATCCGATTCTTCTCYTCAAAGCACCTGTTTTCGTGCGAGGGCTAAGCCACAGCACTGTGCTGAGGATGCCGCTGTGCAGGCATCTGACAGCTCCTGAACGTAATGCCCAGAGCACCAACCCATCAGCAGGAAAATACCRTACTAAGTATTTGGGATGACTTCAGAATCATGGGAAATATGCAAGATGAAGCAATGGCTTTCACGTGCAAGTGGAATTATGATTAAAATGTCCTTAGGCACACAACTCAAGAGTCAGCACAGAGCAGTATGATGTAGACAAGAGAGAGAAGCTCGTGAACTGTCGATAGGACATACAAGAACTGTCTTGTATGTCGATAGGACATACAAGATTAATGCAAGCAGCTATAGAGAAGGAAAACAATAAAAACAAACAATGGAAAATAAACGTCACACTCTGCATGCTTTTGAGGAATGAACTGACAGCTGAGTGTGCAATAACATTCGTGTGATCTACCATCCTCTTACTTTTTACAAGTTACTATTAACAGTCTGGTGTGCAYGGCAGCAACATATGAGGACAGCTCTTTTGAAGCAAACAACAGTTCGCACTTAATTTTAACTGTTCAGCAAGCCTTAATTTAGGTGCTTCAAAAGCAGACTGACCAAGAAATTACTCTGAAGCAAAGCAAGGAGAGACATTCAAAATATGTAATACTAACACACGGAAAGATTACGCATCTTGGGGACAGCTAGAACATGCAGGTCTTCATCCAAAGAAGACAACGTCAAGGTCAACAACAAAGACAATGTCTTGTAGAGACGAACCTAGACTAGGTGGGAACAAACACATTTTTGCCACCTCTCAGCTGGCTAAGGGCAGTTCATCTACCGATCATGAAGCCCTGGCAAACCCCAGCTCGCGCAGCACATCGTCTCAGCCACGCAGGCTCCTGCAAGCGCCTAAGCCACCACACTTCCCCCAGAACAGCCCCATGGTGTCCCACCACCTTGCAGTCCAGGTGCAAGGTACTTGGCTAATAATAACTACTTATTTGGCTAATATTCTGTTTGGATATCAAATCCAAAGGCCCATGGGACACGCTGGAAAAGCTGCCACTTTTCCTGAGCAGACCAGGGATGTTTGGATGTGGAAGGTGATTTCCGTAGGCTTGCAAAATGCCTGCTGTGCCGGGGCTCGGTTGGTAGCAAACACCAATGAGCTGACTGCCCGTGGAAATCCTGTTCCAGCGACAGCTCCCTGCCAATACGTCTGTGCATGTGCCAACACCCAGTCTTTATTCAATTCCCTCCACTTTATTTTGGCCGCCGACCAAATCTCCACATGCCGGGAATCTGTGAGGGTGGCAGGGGAACAGCACGAGGGTTGATGGTACAGCCGCACCGCTGCCGACCCGAGAGCAGGGAAACCAGCGCCGCCACCGAGCTGGGCTGGCTCCTCACCGCTTCGGGAGGGCTCTGCAGCGACCGCAGCCCGTGAGAACGGAGCGACCTCCTTCATCCCGCCGAGGGATGTACGTGACATCTGTAGGTGCTGTGGTTTCAGGCTGTGGTTGCAAGCAGGCAGGCACGGAAACGGGCTCGGTTCTTTGCAGCGCACAGGCGAGGGCTGCCTGGGCGCGCTCGCGTAGCCGTGCGTGCCGGTGAGCATCCTCTGGCTTTGAAGAGCCATCAGCGCAAACCAGCCCTGCACTGGCAGGGGTTTGTAAAGCACATTGCTGGGTTTGCTTTATCACCGCAGACTAAATGCTACTGCAGATGACTCCCATAAAATGAGATACATTGCTGTAATAAAAGAAACAATATTTACCAAGACACTTAGAACTTTATTTTCAATATATATCTTCAAAGCAATTAACTAATATTAGGGCATTAATTTTCCTCAGACCTCTGTGATGCGGGCGGGTAAGGTTAGGCCTCCCTTAGTTTACACAATTAAGGTGTAATGCTTCAAATCTACTGCCCTGAAGGGGAGCAGAGGTACCGGTACCTGTGACGAAACCAGAGCTCAGAGGTCTTAATGCACCACCCTTCCCTATAAGAAGTGGAAGAGTCGGCCGCAGGGTAAAAAGCCGGGTGCGAGGCACTCCCTGGGCAAAGCCAGCAACACGAAGCTCACCACCACAGCCACCGAGAGCACGCAGCATGAACGATGTACCCAGTGAACGTTTTAACACATAGAGCCAATGAAGGTTGGTTAAAGAAGCAATGCTCCACCTCGACGCCACGCAGAGCGGCTTCACCCCAGTGTACGTACACTGACACCGGGGGCATTGCCCCTTGTTTACACCACTGATGTCCCAAATCAGCCCAAAACTCATCATGAAGAACCAGGGATATCCAGAGGAGCATGCTGCACAGCAGGGGGGCAGGAAGGGGAGCTCTGCTCCCAGGGGGAACGTATGCCTTGTCCAGGCCTCAGGATCTTCTACAGCAGGCGCAAGCCCCCCATAGCATACCTCCAAAATGAGCTGGGAGCCAGGACTCCCACCTCCAGTCGCAGCCTGCCATGGATGCCTGCCTGGCCTCCACCAACCCCACTGACCTTCGCGCGCCCCAGTTTATCCCTCTGTAAAACTGGTGTTGCCATGATGATGGCTTGGTTCAAGAACGTTTGGAAAGCACCTTGAAAAGTCCTATGCTACATAAACCGCCCCCCCCGTAGGTTTATCAATAAAACAATTGTCAAAAGAAACAGTGAAAATGGAAAACGGGAGCTTCATGGTGGGTTATTTAAACACAGGTGGATGGTGGATGATTTGGTGTTGGTAGCAGCGGGGCTCGCGCCCTGCTCCTTGGGTGCATTTCAAAGACAACTCCGCTATGCAGAGGTGAAAATGAAGTGCTCTTAAAAAAAAAATACTCTCCTCACCCAACACTGTGGACTTCAAYGAATTCAGATGCCTAATATTTCAATTCTTAAAACCGTGCCTTGTTAAAAAAAAAAAAAAAAACAAAAAAAACCCCAAAAAAAACCACACCAAACCCCCCTCCTCAAAGTCAAAAGAAAAATGGAAGGAGGAAAGCACACTTTCTTATTCATTGAAGAGCTCACCGAACTGCAGAGCCTACCTGGGAGAGTCACAGGAAAGGAAAAAAAAATGCAAAGTACAGACGTTTCAAATCATACAGATCAAATATTCAAGGGCAGTGAAATGTTATGAAGTAGCTTAGTAGAACTGTTTAACAGTCTCAAAGATACTTTTAAACATTTCATTATCGGGAAATCCAAATGTCAAAAAATCCCGAAATTGGCTTAAAAAGAAATACATTTTTATGAGTAAAACTGGAGTTCCTTCATTTGCTGCTTTATTTCCACAACTTTCAGCACACTCTGCTCTAGTCATGTTGTGAAACTCACCTCTTCAAACAATAAAAACAGAAATTACATTTCCTGCATGTCAGAGGAAAAGTTCTCAAGAAAAYCCAGCATCCCGAGAGCTTTAGGAAAATCATCAAATAGGCAGAGACCTTTACTGACCACATCAGCCATGGTTCTTAACTGGATGCTCACTGGTATCTCAGCCATTCAGTCTGAGATTTTTAAGTAGCACCTTTCATAGATTTACAGGCAATAAATCTATCAGAGCCTTCTGCTTTTCTTTCATCTTTTGCAGAAAAAAAAAATTATAAAGAAGAATGCCAAAGAAAAGCTCGTGGCGTTTGCCAGGGAAAGGGAAGACAGCGAAAATAATTCAGCACTAGGAAAAAGAATCCGTATTGATATAGTTGATAAAAATATGAAATAATGCAAATATAATTCATGGAACAGTCCCAGGACAAGAGATCAATTTTTGTAAGCTTCCTTGTGACCTTATTATTACTTCTTATATCTCTCCAACACTTTGAGCTTTGCCGGCATAAACACAGAGAAACCCCTGCAGGTTTGGGGATGGAGGCACAGCCACCGGGGCTGCGGGCCAGGGGCTGGAGCACGGTCCCACCGCCCCTCGCTGCTGGAGCTGGCTGGTGGGACTGGTGAGCCCAAGTGCTTTGCAGAATGAAGTAACCCCTACCAAGGTCATGCTTTGAATGCAAACATGCCACAAGGAACTTAACAGAAATTAATGATTGTGTAAAACATGGTGATTTTAAATTTCATGTACAGCATTGCAATTTGAAAATTTGGGCTMGGATGTCACAGCATTTCCTTGGTTTCAGCTTTTTCTAAAGGTATAAAAGCACCACCCTCTTGTTCTTAAGAGAAAGTTTAATGAAAACGCCAAGGGACAGTGATAAATGACTTTAACTCGACCACTGATTTAGCAGAATATTCTTAACCAGATGAAGCCCATAGGAAACAGGTTTCAGACAAGGCAAAACTCATACCGATTTTATCGTCAGCACAATAAAGATCAAAGATGGRGGGACTTTTTTATTTGCCAACTCATCTGCTTTTTGTTTTTTTTAAATCCCACCATAAAAATAATGTACCAGATCAAGCTCTCCACCACTACAGTGAAAAATGAGGAGTAATGCCAAGAGTCACTGAGACTACCACTGAGCAAAACACTCAGGAAAATCCGGTCCCCTCTCTCTTTCTTTTTTGGGTATAACTAGATCTCATCAGCAGCTTGCTAATCGCTCACTTCCAAAATCCCAACGGGAAGCGGCGGATGCCAAGGGAGCCGTCCGGAAGGCGCGCAGCCCATCCAAACAAGACCTCTTGCTCTACGGCAGAACACACTTATCTCTGCAAAGTCTTTGTTTAACCACCCCAGCTGAAAACACATGCGGATGACAAGYATTTACAAGTTATTTAACCTAAAATTCATCGTGGGGTTTGTTAGTCTTTGCTGGAAACAACATTTGGCAGCCATACCCAACCTCTGCAGCCTCAGTGACGGGCACTCCCGATAACACAAAACGGAGGCTGGCAACATTTTCCATGGCAAGCTTTCACGCAGTTTGCTCGTAATTTTTTCAGAGATGCTTTTCTCTGTCATTTTATGTAAACTTTACATCAAGTTCAGTCAACTTTTGTTCAGTGAACTCAAGGAACTCATTTTAGTAAAAAACATGAAAGAAAAATATCCATGAAAATCTGAACGAGTGAATAATTTGACCTGAAAGCTCATGTGTTGACCAGATTTTCACTGTAAGACTAATCACTGAAGAAAGCACCGAATGGCAAAATTCACTCATCATAAACTTCAGAGATTTCAAGAAAGCACTTGACAGACTCCATCACTATTCACTCTGGAACATCTTGAAGTGTTAGGCTTGCCAACAAAAATAATTACATCATCAAGCCTTTATACCAAGCTGCAGCTTGAATACTTAAAGCAAATGCAGATTTAAGTACAGGGTTCAACATAAAGGCTGGTGTCAGATCAGCAAGAATTCGCTCACTTTCTGTAGCTGGGCACTGTAATCGACTTTACTGGGAAAACAAACATAAATGTAACAATATACGGTTTAACAACAGCCCCCTTCAAAATCCAGCCATTGCTCATGTCCCCAAGTCTTCCAAGTGTATCCTACCCAACATGCAAGACTGATAAAGGCCAACAGTTGGATCCAGCAATGGAGGAAGATGGGGTTAGCAGCCTGCTACAGAGGAAAAAATGTAATTAAAACACAACTTCCATCTTAGAAGTGATGCAGTTTATACAGTAATTGGCCATAATTCACAGTCAACTGGGATAATTTCACCAACTGAAAAGAGGGTATTTGTGCTTAGCATCTTAAATAGGATTCACCCATTAAAAAAATTATCTACAGCTCAAACTCTTGCAGACTACAATCTCCAACTCAAAATGTTATTCCTGCCTTGATATAGACAAGAAAGCTGAAAATCTGTGAAGGGTACAGACAGACAAACATTGTTAGAAGAAAATATATCAGAAAATCCTGAGTATAGCATAAAATGAATTGATAAAGAGATGCAAGGATTTACTCCAAGGCTGTCTCTTATCTGTAGGGTTACCCAGAAAAGGGGGTGGAAACGTTTAGCAAGTGTGGTAGAGATGCAACTTGAGCAGAAGAAGGTGGTGGTGGGGGGAAACCCTGGAAAAAGTGGAAAGCTTGGCAAGCACAGCTGGGCTTTCTGGAGTAGTTCCTTCTTGTCTTCAACTACACGGGCAGATAAAGAGCTGCATCATTAGACCCTGGCCGAAGCAACAGAGACACCAAAAAGCAGTAATTTTGCTCATGTGGYGGCATCTAGACCCTGGGCTTTTTGCCGGCCAGGCTTCGCCAGCTGGAGGCGGTAAGTCTTTGCTGACGGCCACGCCAGCGGGACTCAGCGKCACCCGCGCGGCCTCAGCTTGTGCGTGAGCAACCGCGTCGTCCCCAGCAACYGCGGGCTGCCGCCGCGCTCGTGCAAAAATACAGCCCCATCTTGCACCCTTGGAAATGATATTCACAGCAAAACTGTCCACAGGTAAGCACACGGGGGAACAGCAATGAATCTGTCCCCTCATATATAACCGATCTTCGCTCAACTAAAGGTTTTACAGAGCTGTGCTACAAAATTGGAGGATACTTAAAAGGCATTGCTTAAGAGAGGAGGAGCTTACCAACGAGAAATGAGCTGTGACATGAAGGGATTCCTTCTTTCTGTTCTTACAATTTCAATGTTTATATATATGTTTAACATACACATACTATCTGTCTTTATTGTAAGGTTGTRAAGTATGAAGGCTGATTTTAAGAAAAGAGTGAATGTTTAAAGCAATGTAAATCCCCCTAAATGGCAAAGGCAGTCTATACCTTATAATATACTGCACCTACTAGCAATCCACTGGTGTTTAAGTGACCAGCGTGAGCATGACCTGGACTAAAATTAAACTCTACAGCCCAGTATTACATGGCTGACAAAAATTGCACATATTTTAACATATGCACTAAATAAAAACCAAAGAATCCTAAAAACTCAAAAAAMCCCCACACATGCAGGAAAATGATTGTACTCGTCAATATATAGATAACAAAATATAGAGATATATTAATACTTTTGGGTTGATAATTCACTTAAGTTACAACATATTCCACACATGACTTAATCAGAAAACATAATTTTTTGGAACAACTTAGTTAACTTTAACTGTATGCCTAAACCACACCAAAGGAAAGTTAAAGTCACAAAGTCAAGTATTCTAAAATTAGGAATTGCCAGATTAAATTTACTACTGCAATTGTAATTTTATTCTCTTGTGCATGGTTGCTACCACGCATGGTTTTATTCCACTGCTATTTTTTTCACAAAACTGACAAGAGACCTGCAAAAACTACTGGAAGTTGGAAGGAAAGCAGAAATAACAGAAGATTACAATGATTAGTCCCTGATACTAGAGAAAAACACTAACAAAGAAACAAAAAGGAACCCGAACACCCGCTGCGTTTCCTTGTCCTCGTGTCATTGAGATGGATGGCTTCACATTGATGTGTTTCCGACGTACAGTTAGCCACCTTTTCTCTGGCTCAACATCTACAGAGCGGTACCTTCTCCTGGGAGGGAAAAAACCCCAGATTTTCCATCTGTAACAGGTAATGTTCCAGAGAATATGGAAACACAGGACAAATCTGCTTTTGTGAAATACTACTTTGCAATGCCAAAGTTTTGTTCACCTTAAGTAGGACAGTCAAACACCCAGTAAAACCCAAAAAAGGAAGCATCTGAAACTACATCTCACCCTTTATTCACTCGGCTTTAAAATGATAACCCCTCAATAAAGGAACATCTCATTAAATAGCCCATCTGGGTCATCCTGCAGGTTCTCTGCTCTAACAGGCAGCACAAAACCCCAGAGAACTCAGGGACAGTTGATGTCCAAGAGCTTTTTTTTTTKCTGCTCTGAGCAAAGATTTGCCTGGTGTCTCTAAGGACCCTGACGGCAAGAAGGTTGGGAGCCTTCAGTTTGTTCTCTCCATCATTAAATCTCCAAGGGAAAGTGCTGTCTTTCATTATCACCATCATTAGCACTTCCTGGCGACTATGAATTCGGTTCCTTGAATCACCTGTCCCAGCTCTACTGCTGAAATCCGCTGGAGGAGCTTGCTGACTCCYAATTCCAAGTACAAACGTTTGCATTATTACAAGTTATTTAAGAGGACCTTTACAAAGCACAAAGAGCACACGTTTCAAAGGCGAGGTTCACCAGCAGCATAGGGTGATGAGCATTTCGGCACTGCTGCGGTCTTTTTTTTTAACACYTAAAGAACCGCCTGCATCCCAAATCTCATGTTTATTTGAGGTCAGAAGCAGGGGTGACTGAATCTAGACTGGYGTTTGTGTTCTCAACTACAATTCGTCAGTCATTTAATGATCYTCTCTGACCTTCCCACACAATCAGTAGCGTAAACTTCACCTCAGTGAAACAACGGTTGAACAAATTGAGAAAACCTGAGAAGAMGACAAGAAACAAAATGTCCTGATGGCATTTCTTTCCCTGAATGCCACTAACACAGAAAACAGGGCCCCACTTCTAGTCCCAAAGGCAACAGGTATCAAACTGCCCTTCTGATCATCTTCCACGTATTTCCATGTGTAGTTGCAAGCTCAGGCACTCTCAGCTAAAACTGAAAAAAGACCGAGTGAAAATTTAAGGCTTCATAACCTTAAGATGGTAAATKCTTCCATACCAAAATGAGGTAGATTCAAGACTGCTTACACCACAACAGACCCTTACGGATGTTTTTGGAGCATGCATGTAGTAAACAAACAGCCTAAATGTCAGAAAAACTGGTGATTTAACGCCTGGAGTAAGAAGAGCGTGCAGTTTCCCAGCAGGACGGCAGCCGGATGCTGCTGCAATGCCAGCACACTTGGATCAGGACATCAAAAGAGCCAAACCTGACACCTACAGCTTTGAAAGCAGGAACAAAACAACACCTTGCTTAAGTAGACAAGGAAGCATAACTTAAATTCCAGCTTCAGATTCAAAGCATCTTAATAAAGCAGTGTGCACACAAGAAAAAGCAAAATGTTTTAAACCTTAGAAAGCGYCTCTTTGAAAACTCTTATTTTGTTTTTGAGAAGATGCACTTTGACTCTCATGTTTTACGCCACCTTAATTTCTTTTGCTGTTTTCTATTTCATTCAGGGAGAACAAAAAGGAACACAAGTGGCTCAGACTTGGAGAGAATTACCCACACCACCGGTCTTTTTGCACCTTCGACAGTGTGCAAGAGCGAATACCCCAGATGTTTTCCATCCCCCCCTCCGGCTGAGACCCGCRAGACGTGCATCCTCTCCTGGCTCCAGCTGGGCCCCTGATGACACAACCGCGCCGGCCTGTCTCCATCTGCTCACGGCAGCTCCCCGGCTGGAGACGGGGACTGCCCGCGAGCTGCCAGCTGAACCCAACGGAGTCCCCCAGCCGCACAAGTGGCCGGCCCCTGCAACCGGAGCGGGCAGATGAGCCGGGCGATTGATAGCTGTGCAGGGGGCTGTCATTTTTGGCAAGGTGTTGTGAAAGCACCAGCGCAGCTGGTGCAGGGAAGGGACCTCTGCCCTGCCTCTGCTTGACCCTCTCAGTAGGTAGCCACCACRCTGGCCACGACTGCCTGCATTCACGGGTCCAAGGCTCAGTGTTGCTTCCTCCTGCCCACACGCGGCATTACACCAGGGATGCGGTTGGCCCGTGGTACCTGCGCTTCATTAACGCCCAAAGCGAGAGCTATCCAGAAGTGCAAAATGTTGCGAGTCAGGCCAAATCCCCCAAGTTGAGTGGTGTTTTTCTCACCACTGCGGAGACTGAGGAGGCCATTCATTAGCTGCAGCCTTCACCCATTAGCTTTGTAATCTGCAAAGGCAAAATACTGCTGAGTACTCACATTAGCAGGAAGTCTTAATGAGGGTAAATGCTGGGAGCATGCCTCAAGAAAACCAATTTCCTCGCTTAATTTGGACAAGGTGAACCTGACAAGAAGATACTGCAGTTATACAAACTYAGGGCAGATGGAGGCTTCTGGCTTCAAACTTGGGGCTCCTCTTTTAAAAGCAGCCCACTCCAGGAGGCCTCACCCTTTTTTCTGCGGATTAGGTTTATCTGCCCCTCGAACGAAGGTCAGGGAAAGGTGAGGTATGCTACGAGGCACAATCCCACACCAGACACGCTCCTAGAGCAGGTGTGCACTGGGAGCATCTTGCTAGGACAAGCAGCTTGCAGAAGTGGGCTTTTCTTAACACTTAGACAATCTCAACTCCTTAAACTAAAGAGCAATTTTACAGTTCTACCTCTTTTTTTCCCCTTGTCCACCTTAAGCAAAATAATTACCCTGACAACAGACATAATTTGCCTTTACGTCCGCACTTACACACGGGGCTTCTGCTGGCACAGATATCCCTGCCAGAGGTAACACAAAATTTAAGGATCTGGAAAATTTAGCACACAGATGCAGCCAGCACAAGACAGACTAGGAAACAGTGGTGCAGGGTTTTGAGGAATATGGTCCTGAATGTCTAAGTGCTACTTGTCACACGTTTCCATCGTCCCTTGTTTCTTCTTCATGTACAGAAAAGCAACTTAAATTATTAGGAAACTTGTTTTCCATGCAAACACAAGGCAGATTCACTCATTCTGGCTACCACGAGACATGGACTCTATTCTCAACTTAAATAAACCCTAAACTTCCAAAATTATCTCAGGAGGAACACACAGGCTTCCGCCCTGCAAACATATGCATGTGTATATCTTTGCTTAATTGAACTGTTACTCATATGTATAGATGTTTGCAGATCTGGGGCCTCCACCTCTTCGTACTCAAGTTGCTTGACAAGTAAAATGCAAATGAGGTAATGTGCTGCAAATGCAAATTATCTACTATCGAGAAAAGGTTACAATTCAGCACGGAGGATTTAAAAAGAAAATATTGAGGCCTATACTGAAAGAAAGGAGCGGRAAAATTATGCAATTTTTTTAAAATGTTTTACATTTTCTGTTTATTCTATTTATTTCCACCTATTAAACATTTTTCTATTTATTATGCCTCAAAATGGAGCACCTCTCCTTATTTGCCAACTTCAAAGCGCATACAGATGCTGAGACACTATTCTGCCTATCAAGACGTGGTTTTCACTACTTTAAATTAAAAAATTCCCACAGAAGGCACTGAAATAGGGCAATGGTGAGAAGGTGAGAGAGGCAGGAGAGACTGCTGTGCTGAAAAGCTCTGTTGTGTTCGGCCACATATTTTTCTCATTTGTTTAGTCTGAAATTCCTCCTTCAGTGACTCTGGATTTGTTACCTTTTCGGAAGGCACCAGGAACATCTGGACTCCATATGGCTCGCACCTACTCCGTGCCAAATGAAGCTATATTCTGTTCTCTAAACCCTTTATTTCTCCCAGCATTGCCACCGACGAGGTTTTAAATATCTCCGCAACGGACTACAATGTAACCTCAGAATCACTCACTTTGTTGACACAAATTCCATGGCGGTGCATTAACTGTGACTGCGTTAGCTAGCATTTTTCGTCGTTTTCATTTTTTTCCTTTTTTTTTTCAAGATTAGGATAATACAAAGGAACATATACTGAGAAGGCAGTTTAGCAGTAATATCACCTGCACTCATGGAAGCTGCCCCACTAAGATAAAGGAGGGAAACAGGTCATCCTGATGGTCCTTACATGAAGAATTACACTTTTAGACAGAGAGTTAAAATTTTCCTTTGGTGTCCTAATTTCCCAGCTCTTGACGGAGCTACTTTGAGTTTTCTTCCAAGAGAGTAGCGATTATTGAAACTCATATATTGAGGAAAGTGGCATATATATATGAGGAAACTCATATATTGAGGAAAGAGGAAAGCCACGAGGCTGGTGAAGGGTCTAGAGAACAGGTCTTATGAGGAGCGGCTGAGGGAGCTGGGGTTGTTTAGCCTGGAGAAGAGGCGGCTGAGAGGAGACCTTATCGCTCTCTACAACTACCTGAAAGGAGGCTGTAGAGAGATGGGTGCTGGTCTCTTCTCCCAAGTAACAAGYGATAGGACGAGAGGAAATGGCCTCAAGTTGCGCCAGGGGAGGTTTAGATTAGACATTAGGAAAAATTTTTTCACTGAAAGGGTAGTCAGGCATTGGAACAAGCTGCCCAGGGAAGTGGTGGAGTCACCATCCCTGRAGGTGTTCAAAAAACGTGTGGATGTGGCGCTTCGGGACATGGTTTAGTGGGCATGGGTACTGGGTTGATGGTTGGACTCGATGATCTTAGAGGTCTTTTCCAACCTTAATGATTCTATGATTCTATGATAACCTTGTTAAAGTATTTCCCTCTCGCTTAGCTAAAAAAGGAGAAATACAGCTCTTATTTGCCCCCTCCCCGCTAGACGTTTCTGCGTCACAGCATCTCCCACAGGTCTCTGTCATATCCACCGCTGCTGGAACTGCAGCTACTGGAAAGACAACAGGCTGAACTGAGGTTTCTGCCAGCCAAGCCCACTAATGCAGAGGTCTGTACCACCTTGAACCTTGACAGAGGGTTGTTTCACTATTCATCACTCTCCAGGAGGGATACAGAGACCCAGAAACACTCCACTAATTATTTGGATACTGTTCCAAAACCAAAAGGGATTTGAAATATTGTCTCCGTTCTAGAATAATTGGCAATCTGTGTATTTTTTCCTGCTGTACAGCAGGTTGATTTGGAGGTGTTAATCTCAGCAAGGAACCCATTCAGGTTCTTTATACTCAAAGAAATAGCAAGCCCTGGATACCAACAACCACTACATTGCATCTGTCAGTGTTAGAGACGTCATGATTTTCCCTGAGTCATTATGTTTTGCTTTGCCACTAATGAAGTCTATCTCAGTATTCAGGCACTAGACTGAAATGGGGAAGACTGGGGTCCACTTCTACAAACTCCTCAAGAGGCCCTGGACAAGCCATCTGTGTGAACCTCCAATCTTCAATCTTCTCCTGGCCCCCATCTGCCCATAAGATACTGGGTGTGCACGGAAAGGAACTAGACTTTCCCAATGCAAAAAACCCCCAAACATGTCTACCATAAGGCAACCAGCAGCAGGACCTTCTGGATAATAATATAATAAAACCACTGATAGTCTCGATAGCACCTAGGTTCAATTGGTAGATGGGTTATTTTCAGTGTTACTCCCCAGGTATAAGGCAAAACCACAACAGCTTATCTCAGCATCCCAAATGCTGATGGTTCAAGTAAAACCCGCCTGTGCTCTCAGTGTGAATTTGCTAAGGCAAATCTTCCTTTTCACAAATGTATCCTTGTCACTAAGGACATATTTAAATTCTACAGCAATCTTTGCATGAATTTACAAACGTACAGAAGATTGCACCTTCCTTTTCTTTCAGACCAAGCACCTTCAGTGCTATTAATCTCCTTGCCACTTAAAGAGGTGTTTGCACACGACTATGTATTTACACGGAGTTGTCTGTACACACGCATAGCTGTTACACTGTGCAGCACGGCACAAGCGCTTGCATCCCCCCACCAGGCATTGCACAGCCCTCCACGCAGTCAGCAGCAATATTAGTTCAGCATTCACGACATGACGGGGAGGTCACCCCGCCGCCTCGACGGTGAACCTGGAGGGTAATGCATGCCACCACAATCACAGCAATGCTCCTGCGTGTCACCGGAGCAAAAGCTCGGCCCGACTGTGACGGTCTCAGCAGCTTTACCCTCCACTTCCCAGCTCTGCCGCACACCAGATGTGGGAGCCAGGCTGCGGTGCTGCAGGACAGTGCTGCAACAGCCGGGTGCATGGGCGAGGGGGGAGGCATGGGGGGCACAGAAGCTGCACCCCCCCTCCACTGCAGGCTCCTCCTGCCCTGGTCCCATCCAACGAGCAGTCCAACAGGCTCCARCTAGGCTGCCCGCAACATTAAACATCTACAGGACGGAGGCCTTGCTAATGAGACACGAATGTCTGCTGACCCTTCGCYGTGTTTACTGCTTGCTAGAGGCTGCACAAGAAATGCTGCTTCACCTCCACTGCTTTCAGCACCCATAGATCTCCTCACCTCCACTCCTGGGGTTCAGACTCAGAAGGTGCTGAGTAATCGGGCTCTCGTCCAGTAAGACTCCGAAGGCACTTCCTTGAACTCTCCAAATCTCCAACACTATTTGCGCCTTATGAGCTTAAAGGCTTTGCCGGGTCAACGCTGCAACTCTGACACCAGGTACACCTCTTTACCACCATCCATGCAAACACAAGCAACGTGAGCTTCTCTCTCACTCACGTTCACGCGTGCATCCCTGTCTTTCCAAAGCACAGAGCAAAACAAAGAGCTGCCCGTGTGCAAACATCCCAAGAGGAGGAACCACATGTGGCAGATGCTGCTGCATTGCTTAATGCATCATTTAAAGCCTTTCAGGGACTGTACCGACTGTACCGTACTGAGTAATTTGGCTAGAGTATTATCCAGAGATCATACTGTGTCGATTAGGGCGCTTTGAAGGTCACTGCCTGGGTCAAAGGCAAGAAAGCCCTGCTAAAACCAGAGCTTGCCATCAGCATAGATCCTGCAATGAGAATGAGAGCAAAAATGGGTTCTGCAATGCTGAAACATTTATTTCTTTTGCTGCCGAGCCTCCTTGTGTACAGCCTATGTATGAAACATGCTGTGGATGTGTCTGTCTGAAAGTCGAGGCCAGCAGCACACTGCCTATTCACATCCACGTCTGACCCCAGCTTCAACGGCTCTGTCAGCTGGGCTGGGTACAAAGTCAAATGCAAGGAGGTTAGCAATCACAAACCACGTCTCCACCACCAGCACCTTTTCGCTGCCCCACGGCAATGCAAACATCACGTCTGAATATGAGATGAGACAATCTGAACTCATCTTTAACAAAAAAAAAGTCTCAGGTCACTGGGGACAGCGACTGCTCAAGTGCCRCCTTGATTTACACAGCTGTAAACTGCGGCCGCATATGAACCCTGGCAGAAAGGCAAGTTCATGAATTATGAACAAATACAGCATGCCAAAACACATCAATCATCATCAGTCACAGGCCAGGCAAGCGCCATCAATTCGTAACATTGACATTTGCACAAAACTTATCCAAACAATCAATCGAATCGTACAGCTGACTGGAAAAGGAGATGTCGGGTTTATGTCATTTCACACTGGACTTTTCACTGAATTTGAAATGCTGAAAGACTTTAAAATAACAGCCTTTGCCCTCTAGAGAAAATAGATGAATTTACCCATTAAATGTTTTCTTCAGTGCTGCTGGTGAAAGCCAGGCCAGTAGCCGCCTCTCTAAACACATGAAAACCTGAAAAGTTTCTTTTACTCAGCAGAAAACCTGCACTCTTCTCCCAAGGAAGAGCACAAGAGAAAAAGCTATGAACATGAACGTTTTTAACTAGGTAACAAATGTTTTAAATCGATAGGATAAGGCTGTACGAAGGACCCACAGGTTGCAGGCTGGCATT
The DNA here is from genome assembly GCA_030449065.1 of Oceanodroma leucorhoa. Lineage (NCBI taxonomy): Eukaryota > Metazoa > Chordata > Aves > Procellariiformes > Oceanodroma > Oceanodroma leucorhoa. Next base: position 736,816 of record JASVER010000071.1, on the reverse strand, counting down.
CCTAAAAGTAGCAGAATGAACAATATTTTCATGAGTTTTTTTAGAGAAAAACTTGCTTATTGGCATGTTGTCTTTAAATTACTGTTATCAGCCGTTAGACATTATTTAGCCTCCTAATTTCCTTCATTTTAGCACTACTGATAGTTACATTAGGACAGCTTGCAAAACTATCTAGCGTCACGCTTTTTGCACCACGGCTACGAACTGCAGAGCTTCCAGCACTCTCCTTTCTAAGGCAGGAACAAGTATTTCCTGAAAGCGTGTTTTGGGCAGAGCGCATTGAAAGAAGAGGAAACTTCTGCGGTTTTCTTTCTCAACTGCCACACAAAAAAGGACTTCCTTGCGTTTGAAATGAAAAGGGAACACATACCTTCCAGAGAGCAGAGCAGCCTTTGCTATTCACAAGGTGAATGCAGCTCTTGTTCTAGAGGCTGTACAGTTACCGATAACAGATTTTCTTGAAGGCTTTTAAAAAAAAAATAAATGCTACTGTTCATTTGCCAGAACGCTTTTGCCCCACGCCTCGGATCTGCCACCGCAGCACGTGCCAACACAAAAGCAAAAGCAAACCATTTCTGCAAGCACAGAAAGTGCCCTCTGGGAATGGGCAACCACCTCGGTCAGGTACGTGATTCCCACCACCCAGCAGAGCATCCCAAAATCTCCCCCGACCCTCAGCAGGATGATGTGCGGCTGTCAGCACTGCAGAAGGAGCCACCTGGCCGCGTGGGTGTAAGGCAGGTGTACCCAAGTCAGTGCAAGCTCGCGGATGTAAAGGTCTCGATGAGATAAGAGAGCATCTGTAGTATTTGCTCTTCAGCCAGCACTCCTCTCCCCTTCCACTACATACATATAAAATTGGGCGCTGATTCGGCCAAGCACAAAAGCACCCACTTAAATTTCAGACAGTATATACTGATTATAGTCACACTACAAGTATGATTGTTGTTGTTAAGGGGAGGCACAGAATTAAATGCAAACGTGTTGCTGAATTGATGTCTTAATCTCTTTTTACATGCATCTAATCCTACGTCTGAGCCAGACCATAAGCCCTTAAGCGGGGAGAGAAAAAGCACCCTCCTGCAACTTGAAGATACACCCCATACAGAAACAGGCATGTGAGAAAAGGGTTAACTATTTGTGTAACATTGGGTACAACCTCAGGTTTCACTTCACACTTGAGTGAGATTCAGAGCAACTCTAAAAAAAAAAAAAACCCTAAACTGTCAGATATCCTCCCCCCCTCTGGGAAAAATAAAAAAGAAGCGGGAGCCGGGGGAAGGCAAGGGATGTGCGTATGCTGGCCGGAGCTGCGTGATGGGGTGGTGTTTCTGAGGTCGGGATGAGGCCCTGGGAGCCTCCCAGTTTTCCAGTGCCACGCTGCAGCGGCCACGGGACCAGCCCGGCCCCACTTGCCGCCCTCCAGCCCCGGCTCCAGGCTCCCCCGGGACCTTCCTCTCAGGGCTGCGGCTCCGAGCATCCCGCTTCGTTTCTGGGCCGGCGGTTCTGCACAGCAAACGGAAGATGCCAACAGCATCTCCCAGACTTTCCTTTTCCCTGGGACATGGGACCTGGCATGCCTGTGAAAGCAGAGCCGGCCCTTCCTCTGCCATGGTGCCGACTGCTGAAAGAAGGGCTCCAGAGTCAGGATCTTTCAAAAAACCTTATCTRAAGGGGCAAGAAAGCTTTGCTGACTGTTTGAGCAGTTAAACCACAGGCGTCCCCGGCCGCCGCRGGGAGCGGGGGGAAGGAGGAGAGCTGTGCAAGCCCTGTGGGACACAGAGAGCGGCTCTTCGCTGCGCCCAGCGCCGCGCAGCAAGTAATTGGTGTGTTTCGAGGTCAATATGCTGCGATTGATTTTCCTTTCACTTACCAATGTAAACTGGGAATAATTCCATCACAGTTGATGTAAACATTAGTATAAAATTGGCTTAAGTCGGAAAAGCGCTGGGTTGACTGTGTTACTGTATCGGAAAGCCGGTTTCAAAAGAACAGTCTTTATTTTCTTGTAACTATGTCTACATCAATAAAATTCCCATGATTATCTTTATTGGTTCTAATGCCATTGCTCACGTTCAGACTGTAATAGAAAGTGCTTTCAAGTCAAAATCCACAAGCTTCCTTGTCATGTGCCACAAGCTTTATTTCTGCAGAATACCCAGGCTGAAGGCATCACCAGCTGTTACGTGTCCAGCACCCTGAGTGATCCTCAGGCCCGGACACCATCATCTGCCCCACCCTCGAGCTCCTCCCTCAACAGAAGTTGAAGTGCTTCTCCTATTTACTGTAAGGATAGTCAGAGAGACTCTCCTTTTGTAGATAAAAGAGGATTTCTTTCTACTTAAGGTGCAGCCTCACCAACACTGATATCCCATAAAGCAAGAGCTGGTGTTTCCTACTAGCTCTAAGGAAAGTACAGATCCTCTGCCACACTCAAAAAAAAAAATAAAAATTGGTGGCTTAAATTTTATATATGAGAGGCAAGTCTCCATGCCAGGATCCGATGCTTGGCTTTTGCTATGCTCTCATGCGGGATACCCCATGCCGCACTCGGATCAAGCTCAGAGCCGTGCTGGGGTCCTGCAGCGAGGGACGTGGAGGGGCACTCGGACGGGGACTGTGGCAGCGGGTCATCCCGACAGAGGATTTGACGAAGCCTGGGTTTAACAGACAGTCCCCACCCCCGAAGGAGGAAAGGAACTTTTTTAAAATACCCTGGAATAAAATGAGAAAAACTTCTTGCCGTACTTCGAAAAGGACACAGCAGATTTTCCTGCCTGGCGCTGAGCAGAGCCAGGGCACCTCTGCCGCCTGAAGCCCAAAGCTCTGTGCAAAGAACGTCCTGCCTCCCACGGCTCTGATTTATCCTCCTGGAAATTTACCTGCAGGTGCTGCCATGAAAAGTTTAAGTCCACAGTTGCCATCAGAAAGAGATTTGTTCTCCAAAGGTTTCTAAAGCTAGGTGCTATTTTCTCCGAGATTATAGACAATAGATTATTATTATTATCATCATCTTTATCCTTATTGTCTAAGTAAACCTGTTCAATGCCAGGCCTGAAGAAGACAGAAGATAAAGCTTGCGCTATTTGGGTCAAGTTTCTCTCAGTTTAAACAAAGCACATAAAAGCATAACAATGCTACCAAACACAGATACAAAGCTTAAGCAAACATTAGATTCTCCCACCAATTATTATCTCTCAGTAAGCCGACATCTGCGGGATCACTCCTGGGCCTTTTAATTTAGCATGTCTTCTAATTAAAGAAAGATTAACCGTACTTCCAATAATTGCTCCTCCTCCCTCTGTCAGGCTCAGGCTTCTGTTTTCCTCCYGAGCCCCCGGGGAGCACGGGCTAACCAAAAACCCCTCCACCACAACCCCTCTCCCACCCGCAGACAAAGCTCCAAGGCGCCAGCTCCACCACAGCCCTGGCTCTCCAGGAGAGTGTCTTCTTCTGAGCATCTTCAGCTGAGTCCCAAGCAGGACAACAGCTGGAAGAGCACGCTTCTTTTCCACGTGCTCTTCTCCCTGAAACCCAGGGGAAGAGACCTGGAGTCCTCGCTGCTTCTCACAGAGCCGGTGGTGGGAAATTTGCTTCCTCTTTCCAAAGCTTTGGTCAGGTGCCTGAACTTAAGTGGGATGAATCTTGACATTTGAGCCAAAGATCGCACAGGTAGACTTGGATGAGCCCACAACCATCTACTCAAGTCCAATCCTATCCCTTATCCAAAGGGACCTGCCATCTGACTCTGCTCATCCATAGTGCTTCCCTGCGACTCCCCGGAGGCTTCCACAGTGCCCCCTGACCCGCGGCTCAGTTTCCACCCAGATATTTCAGGCACCAAGTTCCCATTACAGGCACTGGGGGGGTTACATGCCCACATCAGTTTAGGACCTGAACCTCAAATCAGAAAAGCCTGCTTAAAAACTGGTCCTAGTAGCCATGAAACCAGCCATGCTGGCAGGTGGTCTGCAAACCAGACACACACAAATGCATACCCACAGCCACTCAAGGGTAATAATGAGGTCCTTATTTGCAAAAAATAGAGCTAGGGAAACTATCTATCTCATTCATCTTGATGAGGGAATGCACCTGGTGTTAAGTGAGTTTCGGGACCCTCCTGTGGCCCTGGCACAAATCCCACCCCTGCTAATTTCCCGTGGCAATGGATTTCCCGTCACCTCCCCAGCACGCCATCCCTTGAAGAAAACTGCCGGGGGACAGCTGGAACCAACAGTGACCAGAAGAGGGTCTGCTGAAATTTCCACTTGTGGAAACATCATATAAAAGAGCAATCCCTTTGATAGACACATTAGGGGGGAAAAAGAAACCAAACCACCCTCTCCCATAAAATGTAAATATTCAAGACTTCTCCGACTGCCAGTGCAGTCTCTCATAGATGGCGTGTACGATGACAGAAGAACCGCTACGCTTCAGGGAAGGAGGTTCATTGTCCGTCTGCCTGTGGCACAGAGATGGAAGACAGACAGGCTGCACAGGCAGGGCTGTGTTACACCTCCCCGCTGTGCCAGCACATGGCGGCTCCAGTAGGTGCTCTGCTTATTTATTTTTTTATTTTGTGTTTGGGAAAGTATTTACTGTACACAGCTCTGGCTTCCACCAGTGCTAAGAGCTACTCATTTGGTTTGATTAAGGGTGTTTTTAAGACAAATTTGAAGAACACCCCAGGATGGCTACTTATGAAGACAGGGCTTTCAATTCACCAGGTGCTGAAGCACAGCCCTAGACTCCCCAAATGCTTCCCCCATCCCACACCCCGCATGCGCACCAGCCTCAGCAGCTGCAGACGGTATCTGCTCACTTGCTCCTGCTGATAGACAACTAGGCTTTTTCCCCACACAGTCAAAGGGCCACAAGCACATCTGCTGGGCTCAGCCTGCACCCATGCAGCTTTCTGGCAGCCCTCCATCCCACTCGGTTGCTYCCCAGGTTCACCAAGAGATTTACTTCCTCACCGGGAAGCGCATAGAGCTGGAGACAATCCAGCAAGGGAGGGTTTGGGAAACCTCCTAACTACAAACAAGGAGATGAGCCYGGATGCTGGGAGCAGCTGCGTGCCCATCCAGGCATTCACGCTACAACGGCTGCACGATGCAGGGTTTTGGTAGGCTCACTCCTACCCAAACCTGCTGCGCTCTAATCCACAGGCTGACGTGCAGGTTGGGCTCAGCCTGTGGCAGCGCATGGCCAACCCCACCACTGCGAGGGCACCAGGGCTTCCCTGGACCCAAGGTGTGAGCTGGTCCTCGACTATCTTCCCATCACCAGAGGTCCCCCTGTAGGGCTCATGGCCACCCTACCTCAGTCACCGCCAAACTCCACAGAGCTTCTGGTGTGCAGTTTTTCTGATAACAAGCAATAATAAACCAAAAATCAAAACATATTCAAAACTTTTTCTTCATATGGCTTACCACCAAAATGGTGGATAGCCAGCCCAGGAATACTAGTTCTCCCAGTAGACGGGACATGAACAAGTCACCCCACCCTGTGCCATATCAAGTTTGAGATCCGTAATGACTGCTAACTACACCAATAGCAATGGACCAAAGGCTTAATTCTCATGAAAGCTCTTCAAAATGAGCAATACACCCATTCCACTCAAGAGAATTTGATATCRGACAATTTTTAAATTTCTCCGTAAAATAAACTCTCCCTCACTCTCATTCAAAATCAGAGAGCCACTTCATGAAACACTGCTTTCTCTTCAGACAAGTTTTGCAGAAGGCATGTCGGATCCACTGCAGATTTTGGGTGTGACACTGGTGCACTCGCTGGTCACGGGTCTCACATTTGCAACCCCATGAAATACCACCTTCTCCCTGCCACCCACCAGTTTCCTTCCCTTCCCATTTGATCTGAAGCTCTTTGATATAGTGACTTTACTTCATATTTGCATGTGGCAAACCTAGCGTGACATACCTCCTGGGCAAGGCAAACGCTAAGTCACAGCAATAACAAAGGTGGATCACTTCTGTCCCATGTGGAACAAGACTTTTTCTCCTCTTTTTCCTCCTCCACCCATCACTGAAAAAAAAAAAAAAAAAACAACAACTTCCAGTATAAGACGTGAGGCTCAGTATAGTTCTGCTGCCGGCAGGGCCAGCCCTCGAGCACAGATTACCTTTGCCCACAGATGATGCTCTGCAAAGAGGAGTTTCACCACAACAGTTTAAAATCCGTCTTTCTGGGCCGTCTCCCTGCAAAGCTGAAGTACAAGCCTTTTGCATGTGGGAAAACAGCGCTACTTGTATGCAGACAGCTCCTAACTATGACATTTTAATTAAGGGCTGAATCATGTTCCAGCTTGTGTAGTAAGAGTGTGTAAAATAATCCCTTTAACACACCCGCTCACGGTACCTACCCCAGTGCAGCAGCGGGACAGGGAGAGGGAGGCTCCGCACTGCTGCGGCTCCCCACCACCGACCCCTTCTCTTGCATCGCCCTGCCAAAAAAGAGGGATGGGTGAGGAGGGGTGTGTGGAGCAGGGCTGGGAGCAGGCAGGGGGTCAGCCCTGTCCCCCAYGCACCCGCTGCTGCGTGTTTCACCCCAGGGGCCATCCTGCACTGCCACGGCCTCCCCGGGCAGAGGGGAGACCCCGGGAACCCCCTCCTCCACCTCCGCCACAGCAGCTTCGGCCCTGCTTTGTGCATGGGGATGGGTGGGGAGTGGGACACCCCCCCCCCAAAAGCTGATGCAGAGAGCTGCCTTGCTCCCAGCAGGAAGGGGAGCCGGCCGGGATGCTCCCAGCCCCACCAGCAACACCACACCGATCCCCATGACTTGAATGGGATGTCTGGGTGCCTGACAGCTCTGCAGGCCTGTGTTAGTAACAGTCACCTCAGCACCCCACTCTTCTAAAAAACCAAAACCAACCCAAAAACCCCTCTTTTAAAAAAAAAATAAATAAAAAAGGAAATTTTCTTTTTTTTTTAAAAACCAAAAATGTAATGCCTTCATTGTGCAATGCCAGGTGTGAATATCACATTTAAGGAATCTGAGACTGTTTAAAGGGAAGAGTCTGTTTTACCCTACAGGCACAGAATTCGGAAGGGCAGGCAAGCCAGCTCCAACCTACACCAGAGTAAGTGTGGCTGCGAACAGCATCACCTGTGCCCAGGACATCACCTGCAGTGGTGCTGGCCAATCCCGAGGCCAGTACTTTACTATTATTTTAAAAGGGGGGCGGAAGAAAGGCTCATCTTACCTTGTGACTACAGGCACAGAGCTTGTGGCCTTCATCACACACACGTTAAACTCAGTGAATTYGTATTTACAGGGCAATGTTCATCTTCTCACTCTGCTCAAAGCAGAATGACTCCTCCTCTCTATTCCTTAGCAATTCCTACTCCCCAAAACCTAAATCAACCTGTCTGATATTTCTTTTCTTTTCTTCTTTTTCTGTTCCCCAGTCTTGAAAGTTTGGACTAAAAGACAAAAGGAAAAGGTTGACAGAAGAACTAAAAATGGAAATGTGGAACATCATTAATCAACATGAAGAGCTCTCAGACATGAAGAACTCCTGACACGGGAACTTGTACAAACTCCAGCATACTGCTTCAGACAGCCTCTGTACATGTATATGCATATGTATATCTTCCTGAATGGTCTCAGGGGGCGCACGGCCCCCATGCCTGCATTTGAACTCGAAGGTGCCATCCCTGGCCATGCCTCCCTGCTTCCCCCCGCCGCCGCTGGACCGCCCCGACAGCACATCCCCCCCGCCGCTGCAGCAACGACYAGGACAAAATGTGGCAGCTCCGACCACTGCCTATGTCTCCAATMGGCCTTTTTTACCTATTTGGACTTGCAATTCAGGGGAAAAGGACAGATTATAAAGCTTTACAGTGGAAATCCATCCCTGAATTGTGGTAATCTCGCTCTGCTCTGCCTTACTTGCTCTTACCCATAGCTGGACCAAAACACAGCCATATAAAGATCAAAAATCCTAAAACAGTACCAGGGCAAAGAACGTTACAAGGGCTTCAGTGAAGCTGAGCTAAATGCAACCTTTTATTCTGTGTTCTAACATTGCTGTGTCATTCACTGGCAGCCAGAAACGATGCTGCTGCTACCCTCGGAAACTTGTCCCCATCTGAAAATTGTAAAACAGCAAAGTCCTTTCTGTTATAACCCACCTGAATAGAGCTAAGTTTCACTGTGAGGTTCAATCCATTAGCTGATTAAAAGCTATAGATCACGCTATCTTGGACACATTCAGGCCATTATAATAAGACCCGTCAGAAAAGCTTCCAGCAGAACCAGTATCTTTGAAATTGCTAGGGCTACATTTAATAAAACTTCACGTTCAATCGTTCTTCAAGCCTGCGATACTAACAGGCAAAGAAATTTATGGTATTCTTTGAAATTACATATTTAGAAGTGAATTACAGGTACAGAAGCTTTAATTCCTGAACAAAAACAAAAAAAATTATCCCAAAAGAATACCAAAGCCGTTGTTGCATGCCAGCAAGTCTGCTTATGAGAATTGCACAAAAAAAACCACCAACTGATTAATTCCAGCTCCAATTTGCAGATTCACTTCCTACAGACTAAGCAAAACTTTGACGTYTCTCTATAGATTTTCTTCATATCCATCTGTTTACTCCCATCATTCCTAAAAAAACATTAGAGAAAACACCCCACTAACCAATGTATCTAACTATTACTGACTGCTCTTGAAAGCCATCAGTTTACCAAGAACAGGATTCAAAATAAGAATAATCAGAATAAATAACAGAGTTTTTCAGGGTTTGCAAATAAATGCTGACTGCTAAACAGCAGCCGCTGTTTTTCAGCATTGCTACCAGAGCTCTTTCCAAGTTACCTCCCCATATGCCAAGACTGCCAGGAATAAAGCCCCTGGTATTCAGCAAGGCACTTCCCTCATGCTTAAAATTCACCTGTGCCGCCGAGGGTGGGGTGGGAACCTGCACGGTCTGGGAGGCCCCACCTCTCCCGTGCTAGCACCAGAATACCACTATCTGTAGCTAAATTAGGCAAGTAAATTAGGAGAATGCAACTGGTTTTTGAACACCCCTAAGCTTACTCGACTATCGCCTCAGACATTAGTTCTGTCTTGACAGGGAGAACAAGAAAATCACGGGATCTCCTCTGCCCAGGTACATTCCCCCTCATTTCTGTCAACTGAAAAATCGGTCCTTATAAATGCACTCTATAAATGCACCTGGACATGTTGCCATCTTTTTATTAGTGTCATGGCAAGCCCCCTGTTACAGGGGATTTGCAAGACTTCCTAGAGGTCAGCAAACCTTCTCACTCCTTCAAACTTTGTACGATAAATAAGTCAAGATTATTTGCACATTACAAAGATATTTAAGCACTTGCCTTTTAGAGCAGCAAAACCTAAATCTTGTCAAATTGCTAGCTGCACATTATTTACCTAAATCATTTATCCTTATATGCTTCAAATGATCTTCAAAGAGGCTGTAAAGGTTCCCAGTGTATTCAGTTTTCATGGCCACGAAACAATAATTTATGCAAATATTTTTAGTTCAGTTTTCATTTGCCAGCTAGTTACCATGTCCYGATCCCAAGCTCACGGAAGGCAAAGAAAAGACTCTCTAATTATTTATGACTCCTTCTTCACCTGCCATTCTGCATGAATAGTACCCTGTGAGTATTTGCAAGTGTTCTGTGTCCTTGTGAATTATTTTATTGTAGGATGTAGAAAAGCAGCTTTTCAAAGTGACAGGGAGTCATTTACAACCTGCACAGTCTGGCAAATGACTTAAGTGCAACTCCACACACATATTAGTGTTCTTCACATTGTATTATTTAAAAATGTATGCTTATTGTTAAAACATCCTCCACTTTCAGAAAAGCGAAAAAAAGACAGGGGGAAAAAAAAAAAAAAAAGATTTGTAATTGTGGCTACATTTGCTCTCAAAAAATTCTTACCCTACAAAGTATTCTTGGTCTTACTACCCCATTTAATAAACAGCTAACAAGGGTCAGCAGATCTTGTCCATTCTCAACATCAGAGAACTTAAATAATGGTAATTATTCCACTTGACAGATCAATATCAAAGTATCTAAAACYGTTTTTTTCTGCTGAAACTCTGAGGACGAAGAGAAGTGCTTCTCCAGGAAAGGGGCTTAGGGCCGAGCTGCAGAATGTGAACAGCACTTACCTACTTTAGAAAGGGGAGGGACCTTTTGGGCAAAAGGAAGGGTGGCTTTAACCCTTTGGCACTCTTCAGTTCCTAAAAGCTTTCCAGTAGAACTGCAGATGCACAGGTCAGTTGAGTGCCAATGAGCTCGCTTTTTTAGACTTATTCTTGTAGAGACCTCATAGGTAAAACTGATGAATAGAGGTTGTAAGCTACTGCACAAAAGTAGTTCTTTGTGCTACTACTGCCACTGGCTAGGAACTAAAGCAGCCATACAAGCAAATCCCACGGGGGACAGGTCAGATAAAGTCTGACCACCACAGACATAATTGTAGAATCCAGAGTACTGGATCTTGTGATTTTTGACATTTAGACTTTCCCCCCTTCCTCCCCCCCCATGATTTATATGTATATATTCTGTTATGCCTTGCTGATCACCTACTGTCATCTGAAAACGGAAAGAAAACACAGCATTTATCTTAAAGGGAAACAAAACAAATTATCATCAATACTCCTAGAAGCTTCAACCTTCAAAAATAAGGACTTGATTTTATAGAGTAGCAAGAGTGTGAAATAAGGACGTAAGAAATTGTCGTGGTTTAACCCCAGCCAGAAACTAAGCACCACACAGCCGCTCGCTCACCCCCCCACTCCGGTAGGATCGGGGAGAGAATTGGGAGGGCACACGAAGGAAAACCCGCGGGTTGAGATAAAAACAGTTTAATAACGGAAATAAAACAAAGTAGAACAGTGATAATAACAATGATAACAACAACAATAACAGAATATACAAAACAGGCGATGCACAATGCAACTGCTCACCCCCCACGTGTCCTGAACGAACAGCACGAGCCAAACCCCCAGAGTCCCCTGGTTTTTATACTGGGCATGATGTCACATGGTATAGAATACCCCATTGGCCTGCTGGGTCAACTGCCCCGGCTATGCTCCCCCCTAGCTCCCCCTACACCTGGCAGAGTATGGGAGGCCGAAAAGTCCTTGGTGCAAGCACCACCCAGCAACAACCAAAGCATCAATGGGCCATCAACGTTCCTTTCATTACCAAACCCAAAACACAGCACCCCCTCCAGCTACTGGGAAGAAAGTTAACTCTGTCCCAGCCGGAACCAGGACAGAAATTAATAGAATGGCAACTTGACTGATAGTACCAAGTCTATAAAAGAAAATGTCAAGGCTCATGAGCTACTGCAGTCAACTAAATGTGCTCCTTAGTTGAATTCATATGTATCTAACAAACTAGTGTTACCAAAAAAACCCAGATCTGTTTGGGTGCCATCTGCACTTGGAACGACAAATTTTGATGACTGAAGGAAATACTTTGACGAGAACAAGAATAATCAAAGCTCTGGACCTGTGAGAGAAGAGTTGAAGTGATCAGATTTGCTCTGAGGTCAGCAAACACATCAAAGGTTGCTGCAAATAGAAACGAACTGATTTGTTCTTCACAATGACAGTGCACAGAACAGGAACTCATGGGCTCAAACTGCAGCAAGGAAGATCTAATTTAGGCATTAGGCAAAGCTTTTTTCCAATGGTAAAGATAACCCTGGACAGGTTTGCTGAGGGAGCCTGTGGAATTTCCCATGCTGAAGACTTTTACAAACTGAATAGGCAAACTCTGCCAAAAAAGGAGAAGATATCCTACCAAGTGTAAGGGGATGGACTCCTGAAATAATTCCCAGAGCTATTCTTATGTGCATATGATAGATTCCTGGACTGAGAGATAGTAAACGCCATTATCAAGAACAGAGATTAGGAGTTCCTCCTGTTTGTGGGCGAGGACAGGAGGAAGGGCAGTGCTGACTGAAGGRTGGAAGGACACCATTTGCTTCCAAAACTCTCATTGGTTGGTATTACGCAGGCTCAAGACAATAAACTAATGACTCCGTTATTACACAAATGGTTAGCCTCAGTATGTGCATTGTTTCTTTAGTGCTAAACACAGAATATTAGAGGTGAAAGATAAAGACAACCGTTTTGACAAATACATAGACGATAATGTGTGGATCCTTCTGTCTCAGGACCTCAATGCACTTCAACCAGGCTCCCACTGCRGGTGCTGACATCCCCACTTTACACAGAGAGGTGATGCAGACAGAGCTTGGTTTTCTGCCTGCAGCCAGGTCGTGCTGACGGGAGGTACGGACACCCCAGACAAAGCATTCACGATCTTCCCATCCTCCCAGCACCCAGCACTATTTTAACTGCCGTGAGATTTCCAGCTGATATAAATCCACTGACTTCTTGATGACTACCTGAGGTCGCAGAGCATCTTCCCTAAACTGAAGAAAGGCAGGGACTTTAGAGAATTGAGAAGTAACTCACTGGGGAAAAAGATAGGTCTGAAATCATCTGACCGAAGACCTGAGGTRGATGCCAGGAGCTCCACAGGCTCTGGAACTGCATTAACTTCCAGGTTCATACGTCTGTGTCTTGGGTTTTTCCACTAAAAATGGGGGTTTAGAAGACTAGAAAGCTACCACTGACAAACATGGGAGCCCAGGATATGGGCAATGTTTCAGCCACCTCTGTCTGCCCTCTGTTTTACATTAGAGGACATTTATTTAAAAAAAAAAAAAAAAATTTGCCATGTGGATGTATTCATAAAGAAGTCAAGTAACATTTCCACYCAAATCTAATCCTAAAATTACAAGTACACTTCCAGCTGAAAGGAATGACAGCGCAGTGACCTTTGCAGTAGCATCTGCTCCAAGCACTTGCTCGTGTGTTTGCTGTCCCCAGCGAGAAAGACAATACTGCTCTGGTGCAAACAGAGGCTTGGGAAAGGAGATAACGCCCCAAACCATCATTTCTCAGGCTCACTGAAGAGTTGGTACAGATTCGATAAAGAAACTATTGAGACTCTCTGACAGCTGCCAAAAGGAAAATTTATTCCTTGAGTCTCATTTCCAAGTTTATGAAATATATTGGACTAAAAAAAAAAAAAAAAAAAAAATCACTCGTTGCACACTAGCAATGCTTTAGAAGGAGACCTTTTGAAAGCCAGTAGCCGTAAGTAGCTGGGGTTGCTCACTGCCAGCCGTGGCTTCCTGCTTATGAGGACTTTTTGGATGACTCCAAGGCACGAGCCTTGTCACCAGGAGCTTTATTTATACTGTGCTAAAGAAACCCAACCAATTTATTTGGTTTCCCAAAAGGACAAAGACTTAGCAGCACACAAYGCGTGCCTTGTGAAACGATGCTGAGCTCCATGCTTTTCCTAGAAGGTATCACTTGCTCACACACTGGGTACCACTCTCCTACACAATTTCAAACACAGGTTTCGGCAGGACCCCGAGAACCGGGATAACAAAGGCGTCCAGTGCGCCTATTGCCACYCGCCAACAAACACTCATCCAGCCACTCCATCCAGGTCCCTGCATGCAACGTGACCACCATCCTTGCAGGCATCCAGCTTTCAGGTCCAGCATTCCTCAGCACCAACTTTCAGCAGCAGGCTCTCAAACGAGGACAGATCGCACCCTCGTTTTTATCCCTGGAGGTTTAGCCTCTGATGTCTTACCTTATAAGCATGCACGCTATGTCTTCAGACTAGCCATCTGAAGACATCGTCAATACATTTCAATCACTACATTGCCCACAGARCTGTTATTTTCCTACCTATTTTATCTGCTGAAGTAATCTGACGACATATTTTATCTAAAACCTCCTCCAACCTGGTAAGATTTTACCGTGTGCTGCATTTGGTACACTACAGCCAGGAAACATGGATTTCCCTTAGATATTAACGTCAGCTCTTCCTACCCAAGGGATTGCTCCTGCCAACGTGGTAAAAGACATTTTCCTGTCAATCCTCTGAATATGGAGACATCAATACTATCCTTCAGGGCAAGTCCCAAAGTTTCCAAGCTGCCTAAGAAGGAGCAGCTAGTCATTAAAGATTTTTTCCCCAGGACAAAAAACTTTTTCAAGCTGAGAATTAAATTTAGTTTACCTTTTTGGGATCCCTCTATGCCTGGTAAGTTGGAAGCTTTACAGGCACAACTAGTAGCCGGGAAACTCAACATGGGACACAACAGACTGAACAGGTCAGATTTTCTATTTCTCTCCCCTTTCTCTCCCTTCCTCACCCCAACACGCCTCTTACCACCCTCCTCAGAAGTGACAGGGTGGTAGATGGTAAGGGGGTCCATTTTGAATCTCAGGATCTAATAAAACCCTCCTGAAATCAAAACGTCTCAGCAAAATGGCTCAGCTTCATCAAAACAGAGTTGTTAATTATTTAGAGGAAAAAGTGCCAAAAATATTCCAATTAGACTCAGTCCTATTATCCTCTTGCAGCTGCCTTCACTGAGGAACTTCAGATCTCTTTACCCTGTGTACCTGAGATCTTAAAACTTTTCTAAAGAAAAATGAATAACAAAAAGCATCTGAGTGCCCRTCTGAAAACTGCAGCTCTGGGCTACCTACAAAGATCTGGCACTTTGTGCCCTGTGGCCTAATGCTTCCTCTCAGTTGCAAGTATACATTGAATCCAAGAAATTAATGTACCAGTTTGTGTTTTCCATCATTCTTGCTCGTCTTAATGATGCTGTTGTTATATGTGCTGGTTTTGCACACCAACTCAACGTTTTAAAAAAAAAAAATAAGCTGACAGCTAATTTAGTTTAAGTTTTCATCACCCACTCTGATGGATGGGATCAGGTCTCCGAGTCTGACTTGCAGTACAGGATGTGGTGCTTCCTGAACCTACTCCTGCATCCATAACGGACGTATTATAACCATAGCAACATTAATACTGGGCCTAATGCTACCYATTTAAAACTAAAGGCAATACTACTGAAGAAAGCATCTATAAACTATGGGATATGATATAATCATCTTGGCATTTTTCTGAATGATAATTCAATTGTCTCCATCCTGGAGTTACGCAAGCTTTGCTCAGGTCAATCAACCTGTTATCAAACATAATACAGCTATTTGGACTTCCAATTAGCAATGAAGATTAGGTGAACATCAGTTTAACTTTTATGTACTTACATATAATTGATTTTCATGCAAAATGTTACTGGATAAAAAGATAATCTATATGAATGCCTCTTTTTGATTGCCTTGGATGGCACTGCACCTTGCTTTTCACTTATCTAATACAGCTTTACTGAGCSTTCATGCAACCATTTGCTTATTCTGAATGCAACTTCAACAGTAGCTAACCTCTTCAAAAGCACAGCTAACATCACCGTTCTCTAAAGCTCTTCTCTTCAGATATCATCTATTTATACACACTTAGGTATTGACTCTAGAAAGTAAACAACAAGATTCTGCTTTCCGGGTAGCAGGKTGGAAAGATGAGTGGAAAGCATGCTCTGATTTGAAATCCTGTATTTTCCTGCCTTAGCAAAGGAAACTGGAGGAGAAAGACATGCTTCTCCACTCAACTCTCCCAGCCCCATCGGCATATCCATCCCGTCTGTGTTCCCACATCCCACAGCTGGGGTACCCCAGCTCCTGCCCCACGRGGTGTCCAGCCAGGATGGCTCCGTTCCCTGCACCAGCCTGTGGGCAGGACCCTCCTGAGCCGAGCACCATCATCCCTGACCAGGTCTCTCTTGTGTGGTCCTGGGCTATCAACCACCTCTTGCGAGAAAACGCCTTTCCGARCTCCTCCAGCCAGGGTAATGCCTTTGGGACCGGTTCTTTGGCTACGCACCACAGCAGCTCCCCTTTGTACCTCAACCCCACCATGTGTGCCAGAAAAGCTGTCCCCACAGACTCTTTAATAAGAATGAACAAGTGATGACTCACTGAATTAAAGCACCCTTAGTCCTAGTGGCTACAAATTTAGCACAGAACTGCAAAGTTTTCTGCTTAGCTTGAGCCTGCCCTTGATTTCCACCCAGCCTTGCAGAGAAGCATCCCAACCCGACAGAGGACAGATGCTTCACCCCACGTCACCCTCGCAGGCAAGCGGTGGGGAAGGCAATGGGAGGAGGCTCCACGCAACCCCCTGAGTCTTGGCACGGAGGTTGGGCAGGCTCCCAGGGGAAGGAAACRAAGAAAACCCTCCCTTTGTCTACCAGCTGGGTCCGGAGGGCTGCTTGCAGCCACAAAAACCACTGTTCTGCCCCCGCAGCCTCAGCCCTGGAAGCGRCGTGGGGACAACCGCCCTCAAAGCCCTTCGCCACCGCCAATGGAGAGGACCCAAGGATAGAGCCACTACCCTCTGGCAGGGTCTCCTGTCCCCTTGCCCGTGGGTCTCCGCCACGGCGCTCAGCTGCTCTTTTCCTCCAGGCAAACATTTCCATTTCCCTCATCACACCCAAATCTCCTCCACAGTCACTTCCCCAGCAGATTTGATTAGAGCTACACGTTTTCTCACATCCTCTAAATAAAGAGTGGCTTATTCACATCCACAGTTGCTCTCCTATACATTTGTTTATCCATCTATTTACATTGGCAAGCAGTCACCCTTGTAACCATTACAAACTAACCRTTGGCGAGACCAAACCAGCATGTTGTCCTGCAAACGGCCACGGCCCACTAGTCCTGCTGCAATAACCGGCTTTTTGCACATACTCATGGAAGCTGACATTTCTCCTGAACAGTTTCATTATCCCAGCCCTCGGCCAGCAAGTCCATCCCCCCTTGGCAAAACTCTACCGTCTTGATTGCCTCGTTCCTTTGACCCGTGGCAGGTCTGGTCCTGTTTGCATTCAGCCTCCCCCGGGTCATGTAAAACCAGGGGGTGAGCAGGGGGAACCCTACGAGAGGTGCAGGCTTTATATGCTAGCGGTGCGCGTTGCTGCAGGGCAGGTTTTGGGCAGGAGCAGGTGTGTGGGGCCGAGAGGCACGTGTGCACCTCGCTAATAGTCTTCAGACAGGACATTCCAGCACCTCCGATGTGACCCATTAATGACTTGCAGGATGTGGTAATGAATATAGGGCAAATAAGTCAGCGCACGCCCAGCAAGGCAGGCTATTGAGCCCTCACTTCGAAGAAAAACCTCAGAAATTAGACCTTTGCTGTGTTAAAAGTACTGGCAACGGTACATAAATGTGTTTTTATACATTTATAGACATTTCCCTCACCGCTACCGCCGACTGTGCCTGTGCCTGAATTTCCTGGACCAAACTACAGAAACCACCACCAACCCGGCTGTTCGAAGCCTATGAGGAACTGAATGTGTGGTGGGTTTTAAACACCATCCAACTCTATGCTATTGATTAAATTACTGGGGTGCTTTTCCAGAGACCAATTGTGCCAGTCTTGCTCTTTGCTTCAGCAGTGCTCCAATCAATTGAAAAAATCAAAAGAGTCAACTCTGAGATCAAGGAATTACTTAGGCAAATGGAAAACTGGAAAAGGACCCGAAAAATCAACCAGAAAAAGGACCTGAAATTCTCACTTAATCACTCTTTTGATACTATGATGATAAGAGGCTTATTTGTGCCTTGGAAGGCTGAATTTTTCTCATCCCTTTTGAGAAGCAAAGCAAAAGCAGCAAAACAAAGAGTATCAAAATGAGGTATGAAATGTCACCATGAAAATACGGCACAGTTATGCAAAGATAAGTAAAAAGAAAATACCAAAGATAACAGGTGTGTTTGGCAGGGAGGGGACTGTTTTCACACTGCAGAAAAAAAGCAATTAGAACTATCTAATATCCCAACCATTTTCTAAGGGCTGGTTCGTTTGATTTTTTTTTTTTTTTTTTTTTTTTTTTGAAATGGTGGCAGGGCCGAGACAAATTTTGCCAACATTCAAAACAAGTTTTTGTGGTGCTCATAACACCTTCTCACTGGAAACAGAGGGCAGGTTGCTCTCCATCGGCATGTACCCAGCAAGCCCCTACCAATGCCCGCAGCACCCGCAGTGCACCCCTCTCTCACCCAGAAAAGAGGCGAGAGATTTTTTTTTCCCTAGATAATCTGAGGCTTCCTGGGGAAGCCCATGTATTATTCACTAAAAATTTCTAACACCCATTAAATTATCGCTAAAGGTCAACATCTAATATTCCCCGCGAGAACGGATGTGTTTTGTTGCCCTTCAGAATAAATGTTTGCAGTAACACCTCTCTAAGCGCAGGTCGTCCCCCCCCCCGAAGAGGAAGAACGAGCCAGCTGGAGTGGGGACCTGCCCTTCCCACTGTTTTCCACCGTCCGCTTTAATTGTACTGTTTTAACTCAGTCCTCAGCACTTGCGGTCGTAAAGAAAGTCCTCGACACGACATAGTGATAGTGAGACTGGCTGGGGCACTCTGAGTTTATTTTTCTTCAGAGGGGAAGGGGGACACCTCTTAAACGTCAAAGAAAGGTTGGGGAACACCAGCTTTCAGCCTGAATTACCAGATGGAGTGAGTCATCTCCCCAGTTTCACATCCGCCATCACAGCCTTGAGGTCAGCAATGCTGCGGGTTTTATGTGCAACAACGTGAAACACCAAACCAGGGTTGGATTTTCCTGGGGCACGGAGCCTGCTCCTGCTATATGCTCTCTAAGGGGCCAGCAGCTATGGCACCCTACTGAAGAGCAGCCTAGTCCTGGGCAGCTTCTGCTCCCCCGAGCTGTGGCTACAGGAGAAATGTCCAAGCAGTTCTGCACAGATGTGCCTCCACCTGTTTTTTACCTCCTCATGCTGCCAAGCTGAAGATTTTTTCAGCTATGTGGTGGTTCTTAGGACCTCCTCTCCTTTTCTTATTTTGTGAAGAGCACAGAGATTTAGCACACTTGCCCTAAGCKCTCCTTCCAGAGGAGCAGCAGAAGAAATACCTGTATCGCCTAGGGGAAGGAATGAAGCTAGTACCTCACTGCACGCATCCTTCAAGGTGATGCTGACAATAGTGTCTGACGTTAATGTGGCTGCAATAGTTTATATATATTAGCGCGGGTACCCAGCTGGAAACATTCAGAAGCATCGAACCCAAACTCCCCAGCACTGGCACTAAAATTTATGGCCGAACTACCTCCCGGCCATCAGCRTGCACATGCTGCCTGCCTGAGATATGAATATTTGCCATCAGCCCCCATCAACTACTCTTGCTCCTGCAAAAGTAGTTCATTTAAAGTCAGTGGGATCTATGCAGCAAATTCCACCCTGTTGATAATGTCTATAAATTACTTGGAGAAACCAGCTGTAAAATTGCTAATGACATGAAACTGAAGGGAGTAGTAAATACGAAGCAACCACAAGAGAGATCCAGAGGGATTCGGATCACTTATGTAACTAGGCCAGCACATTGAAAATTAAATTTACTGCGGAGCAAACATAAACTATTGCTCAGTTATTGGAAAACTGCAGAAGCAAAAAACCTGCACTTCTGACCTGAAGCACAAGAGAACAGGACCGTGAAATAGCAGCAGACGCCCATCAAAAATCTCTCTTGAAGGGAGAAAACTAATCTAGCAGAGCCACCGCTGTGATGGGATCTGCGGTAGCTGGGAACAGCACGGCCCTGGCAGGGGGCTGAGCAATTTGCTGATCACACTCCGCTCTGAGACTATAGGGCAGGTAGGAGAGCAGGCTGCACGAGGAGGCTGCAAACAGAAAACATCCTTTCTTAGCAGGCAGAATTGCTGTCTGATTGCAAGCCCCGCCGAGGGCAAAGCAAGCTGCTCAGGGACAGGACAAGAAGCTCCCAGACCCACTGGCCATGCCTGCGGCAGCCAGAGGAAGACCCCAGGCACCTGAGCCCGATGAAAGCTCTGAACTGAGAAACGCACTGAGGCAAGGAAATGCATAAAGGGGTTGTTGATATAAATAACAGCTTCCCAGCTTTTCTAAGTAAGGACTAATTTGTCTCAAAAAGGTGTGCAAAGTCACCTGTGCCTTACTTCATGCACCTGTTAAACCCTTAAGAGCCCAGAGGCTGGAGTTCAGGGAGAACGGGAGCACAACACAGCAGCCTGACAACCCCATCAGGGGCAGCTCCACCATAGCCATGACACCAACACCGGGAGCCGAGGGAGCAAGGCCAGGGCACTCGCCTGCCCCAGGGACCAGCAGCGAGGTCTGCTCCGGTGGGGATGGCCACCGCACAGCAGAGGGGAGGAAACAGGCATACTGATGGGGGGAGAAGCCAGCTGCCGAATCTGGTCTTTTCCCAGCATGACATTTTCCCAAGGCTTTGCACTTCACCCACTTTGTGCAGATCCTCGTGAGGACGGGGAGGGGGCGTGCCTGCCACCGGGCAGCTTCTCTGCCAGACCCCAAGTCCCCGCTCCCAAAATATCTCACCTGGTGTCACGAATGAGTGGTTTAGAGGCCACTCAAAGAACCACTGTCAAAGGTATTAGCAGAAAGTGATCTTAATAGAAATTTATGAAAGCGCGACTTAACAGAGTTTGATGGCAAGGTTCACTCTATCACTTACTACAGGGATGAAGCATACAAAGGAAAAGAGCATGGAAAGCTGAAAAGTCCTTGGCTCGTGTAAACACTACTTAGCAACAACTAACATTATTCTCATACTAAATCCAAAACACAGCACTATACCAGCTACCAGCAAGAAAATTAACTCTATCCCAGCTGAAACCAGGGTATCGTGTTAGAATTGAGTTGGAATGATTTATACAGAAGCCAAGAATAAGAAGGTTAAGGGAGATCCTCCCATTGAGGCATGAGGTTCAGAGAAGACCTGGCTGGATCCAATCTTAGTTTCAGACTTGGACAACAGTTTATATCTAATACCAAAAGGGTAAGGAGACCCTCCCATCGAGTCACGAGGTTCAGAGCAGACCCAGCTAGATCTACCCCTAGTCCCAGACTTGGTCAACGGTATATGTCTAAGGGATTATATGCGTTTATCAGCAGTCTAAGGTTCATTCACAATCTTAAAATAGATCATAAGATTTTAGCAGACACTATTTGCTAGCAGGTACTTCCATCAATTCACACACACATGCACATGGATACAAAGATAGATAAATATAAAAAGATATACCTGTTAAAAATCCCCCCTGAATTCAGTGAAATACTCATGTCAAATGTCTTGGCATTTCTAAACGGGCGAAGGGTTGAGCCTCGAGGAGTGTTGCAGCCCAGGTGCCATGCCAGCCGGCGACAGTCCTCCAAATATTGCAAACTCAAGAGTTTGCAAACTCTGAGGAGCGTTCCACTCAGAAGGAGATTCTGGGCACAGCCCACTGCAGTCCAGGAGAGCTCAAAAGGCCTCACTTGGGACTGCTGTTTATAGGGTCGCAAGATGATTGACTTCAGTCATCCRTCAAAATTCTCAAGGTTTCAGTAACAATGGTATCATTCCACTTGAGCTACAACTCAGATAACAGTATCAGGCGATGACAATTATCCCCACCCTCGTCCTCCACTTGGGCCAGGTGGTGGAAGCTTCTGGTATGATCAGTACGTTCCCCAACCTCAGCTATGCAAGAGTTCCTGATACGGTAAAGGGACGCTTCACCACCTGACGCGTTGCACCAAGGCCAAGGTTTAACAGAAGTTTCTGAGATTGTGGACCAGCCCAGGAGAGGGTGGGGGAATGCACCACCACACCTGGGCCACACAACATATTTCCCCTTAATCTCACTCTTGGAAATATCTGAGCTATTTTGGTCGAAATGCCCTCTCACTCCGGAATTAAAATAAAATACGCAAAACCATCGGTTTTGCTAACCTTCTTGGGAAATTTCAGCACAGGGATTTACAATTTGGCAACACGACAAACAGTCAATAAAGTCCCAAAGTGCAAGAAGTCAGTCAAGGGACTTGATTTGCAGAGATTGTTACCTACATTGCATATTCCACAGACATTTTAAAACTACAGAAGCAGAGACAAGATCCCCACTGTAAAACATTTTAGAACTGTCTAGCGGCTACAGAGAAGTATGTGCTTCACTTTAACGTAACAGATCACCAGGTTCATGTTCCTGCCTCCAGCAGCGAGCAGTACCTGACACTACAGCAAAAGGTAGAAGTCTTCAGGCTTCAGTGCTGCCAGGTCCTGAGCAATCCGGTAAGGTGCTGGGTGCCCCCACCTCCCCCAGCCTTCACAGGGTGCCCAAAGATGCTCAACGCTTCCTCGGCAACTTGTGAGACCAAGGCACCCAGGCGACTGTGCAATGCGGCAAACCATCTCTCCTCATCTCTGGAGAAGCAGTTATATCCTGAAGCATGAAATTTGTTTAGTTCTATTTCCATATGCATAACAGAGTATCTGACATAAAATTATATAATCCCTAAACAAACAAAAAAATATAAATCATTTTGATACTTGACGCAACGGCATCTAACAAGCATGAGGGAAGAGAGGAAATTTAAGAAAAAGACTAATTTTTAAGTGGAAAGCACAGAATGGCCACAAAAGGTAAAACCATTACGATAAAGAACAATATTGAAAAGGTAATTAAAAATGTTATTAGACATAATTTCAGGAGAACAGAAAATGAAAAAATAATCAGCTTTGATAAGCCAAATCTCCCACTCTTAGATGTTCTTTCACACATGAAATTTTATTGTCTATAAATCTGTACCATGTTTTGTGATACAGAACAGAAAAGCTCAGTTGTTTGGTTTTTTTTTTTTTTCATTTTCCATTTTCTTTTCAGAAATGTAATATACCTAGCTGACTGTGTTAGCTTAATCATTGCCTCTCGATCCAAACAGGAATTTCCCAAACGTCTTTCCCCTTCTGTACTCAGGCTGTGCCCCAGCCTGCTCTCCCAGGGCAGGGACGCTCATGTCTCCCAGGTCCCCTGGGGTCCCTTTTGAGCCCATGGCCACCCTCAGCCCCATTTGAGGGAGGGAATGAGGTTTCCAAAATGTTGAGTCTCTCCGAAATGAATGAAAATTGACAACGAGACACAGAGTCAGGAGCCAGCGGGCGCGCTGCCTCTCGCCTGCCCGCAGCCAGGGAGGACGGGAGGGGGCTGGAAGGAGCCTGGGGACACGGGGACAAACAGGGGGCATGAGGGGCTTGGCAGGGAGGGATCTGGGATTTCCATGCTTGAGTGACACAGGCATACACAAATCCATTGAGAAAGCTGCTTTTAACAGCTAATCACAAATTACTCGCTTTCCATCTGGGGCTCTGCTGGTTTTTCTCCCTCTGCCTGATTTTAGCTCCTAACTCCACACCAAGCACCAAGGCTTCTGCTCTAGGACCGCGCTGAATCACAGTGCTAAATTGGGAAGTGTCCCGAAACGCATTTTGCCTTGCAGTGCCTATTGCGGGATTTCTACCAGCAGCACCCAGTAGAGATAAACAACCCAGGAAGCAAATAAAGAAACTGATAGGTTGTTTTTTTTTTCCTCCCCCTCTCCTAATGAGATTTTAAAACAGACATCAGTTCATGAATAAAGAAAAGGTTGTTTTGGTTTTGTTTCTAAGATAAGGAAGTTTTGTGTATTTTTAGTGCCAAGGAAAATAGACACATAAGAAAAGGCATGAAAGCAGCGTGGATGCTAAAATTTCCATTTTCCTGAGCTCCACCGCCTCTAGGCTGTGGCTGTGTCTTCCCACGTCTTCACAAAGGGAATGACTGGGTCTTCCTCGGTGCCTACATATGTGATTTTAAATCATACTGAAGTCAGTGGGATGAAGGCACATGCTTAAATGCTAAATGTGAACAGCTCAGACCCTCAAGGACCTTAACTCAGCCCAAGGCCTCCTTTCAGAGGACAAAAATCAAAATCAAAGGACAATCGTAGGACCGTGAGATCTCCCATGCTGCCACAGTAGCTGATGGGGATTTAAAGGCTCTGCAGGGGAGGAATAAAAAGATGATAGGAGAGGGTAAATGTCTGTAGAAAGGCTTGAAATGTGGCAATCAGAATAACTGCATTTGGATAAGAAATGCTAAAGATTACAAGCTTCGAGCTTCGCCTTCTACAGCAACAGTGTTTGCATTGCTTGCAACACGCAGGTGATTGAGTCTTGGTTCTTTGCAGCTTACAATGAAACCAAAGAGAAAGGCGAGATGGACAGTAATTGCCAGAGGCAAGAAGTCTGGGTGTAGGTGTGAATATACTGGGTCAATACTGATAAACACACCAATCTATATGGTTTCTGACACGAGGCACTCTACTCTTGTGTTTGATGAAGCTGAATTACTACCACCTCTCACCCATTTGTTCTCTCCCCAGAAGGAGCAGCATGCAGGAGGACACCTTCATCTGAGCAGGGCTGGTTTGTTCAAACACACGGCTATGCATTCATGCCAAGGGACCTAAAGACATGCTCCTCATGAAAGCTCCAAATTCACCCCACGGCACAGGACAAGCTCCCAACTCTTCCACGAGCAGACTTGGCTTTTAGTGTGGCAGGTACCAACAAAATAAAAAGTCTACCCCAACAAGCAAATTCATGTTTAGGATGTTAGCTAATACCTTTTCAAGTCTGATGTCTACTCAAAAACTGTCCTTACTGAAGGCCTGACCTTACCAGAGCTGAATGCATCCAGCTTCAAGTGAAGTCAACACCTACCTTGTTGGCAACTTTAGTTTAGCAGCATTAAAGGTGCTTGTGTTTCCCCAACAAAGAGGCAAGAGCCCTGTGAGAAGAGCTGGTAGACAGGTTTCTGAGGGAGCAACATTAATTTCCGTAAGTAAACTGCACTTCCAAAAAAATAACACCAAAAAAATCTGTGCACGTGTTTGCACGGAACATGGCTCCCACCTATGGTCCCAAGCCCATAAAGACCTCTTTAGCTCTTTCAGATGATGGCATATCTGTGGGAGCCACACTTACAGAAGAAAAAGAAAAGCTCAAAAAGTACAAATGGAACCATTAATTTCTCTCTATCACATTTTCTCATCGCCGAAGAAGTCAACGTCTCAGTAACTATTTATTTACACCCACAGCATCCAAGGATTCATTCCAGAGACATTGGAAATAACTTCCAACCCCTTGCAAACAACTCGTGCTCCTCCACTACCAGGTTACCCCAGCTTGAGGGTCTTTAAAGACACAGCTCCTGACCTGGAACGAACGCC
Organism: Oceanodroma leucorhoa; assembly: GCA_030449065.1. Classification (NCBI taxonomy): domain Eukaryota; kingdom Metazoa; phylum Chordata; class Aves; order Procellariiformes; genus Oceanodroma; species Oceanodroma leucorhoa. Next base: position 711,736 of record JASVER010000071.1, on the reverse strand, counting down.
TCAAGCTCCAGCTTCAGCTGCCACTGGAAACGTCTCCTTCAGTGCTCTGGGTCCACTTCACCATTTAAAAACTCACTTTGAAATGATCTAAGCTTACAAAAGTTGAAGAGTTACATTTTTGGAGGAACGTCACTTGGGCTGTGACTCAGGAAAGCAGGTACTGAGCTCCTGCTGCCACCACTGGGACTCCAGCACGCAACTCAAACCCAGCAGGTGCTCAAGTGTTTCCTTGATGCTGGGACCTGGGCTTAAAATCATTTCTGGCTGCTGAGCCACCCATGGTGGCGTCCACCAGCTGTGCCCAGCAGGACACGATCACCCCACGAAAGGCAGTCTCTGCCACCAGAAGCCTGCAGCATCTACAGCGGAGGTCCCATGGCCCTTTCCAAAGTGATCTTCATCTTTTTCCCGTTAATTCCATCTATTTTTTCCCCTGTTGCTGCATTCATCACTATTTATGTCCCAACTGACCGCAAGTAATTGATCCCCATCCGCTCTGAAACTGTTCTTTATGTATTAATAGATACTGTGTCTCTTTGCACATCCTAAGGCTAAGGCTCATCCTTAGCCTTTTCTATTACAAGCCTTCTGCTTCCAAATCTTCTCTTTTTTGTTATTCTTCCTTGATCCCCTCAGACCATTTTCTGGTATATTCCTTTAGATTAACAATGGTACCCAGAAGTAAATATAGCACAGGAAGGAGTAATGGCAACAGAGCTAAATTACTCTGCTTTGCCCTGACGTTCCCACTACTCATTAGCAACCAGAGACTTTGGATGCCAACTCCGAGGGACCTGGGAGAGGCTGGACTTTCAAAAAGCACAATACATCACCTCTTTGAAGTGATGTACACTTGAAGTGATGACAGGGCTTTTTTGCACAAGCAGTACCCAGTATCAAGGATCACTTCTGAAATAAAAACCAAAAAAAACCCCAGCTGGTTATTTCAAGCAGACCTCCCACAGCTGGAGATGGAGGTTCAAACCTCAGTCTTCTCTGAGGACCACATTGCGGGAACGCTCAGGTAACCCATCCTGAGCCCCTGACTCTTCTCTGGGCCACTAACTCTGTACTTAACTTGGCTTTATACTCCATATATTTAAATATTGCTTCCTGCCTGAATCATGCTGTGTCTTTGCTCATTCTTTTTTCATCAGCTTTAAGCCATTTGTCCAACCRCTCCGTAACAGACTTCATTATAAACAAAATCAACCAGCACCTTTTTAATTTATAAAACACATTTTGTAGCATACAGGCCTCTTCCAGGGCTGCCCACGTAACCCAGAGATAACTCACAACTTTGCATGGACTTAAGTCCAGCCTATTCAACTAAGTTTTTCTCCAGTTTGAATTCCAAGCACTCCCTTACCCTCACTGAGCATGGTGTGGACAAATCGGCAAGCCAATGCACAGCCCAATAAATGGAGAGGGGAAATCCATCCCTTTGCTCTTTGTTTGACTTATAACCAGAGCTCCTAACTACCAGTAAAATTAAACCAAAATTGAAGCAAAAATAACCTGTTGTGGTTTTTTTCCCCAGGTCTTTGAGAGGAAGTGAAACATTCCCATCTCCATCACCTACTTTCACCAAACTGTGCACCCCTGCAGGCACACTGCGCCGCACAAGCGCAGCGAATCCCACGCTCCTGGGAAGCTCTGAGCAAGCTGTATGCCCGCATCTCTGAATGGTCCACACTTCAGCTGGACATCYGATGTCCACAGACGTGCAGTACAACACACGCGCACTGTATATTGTACGTACCCACTGTAACTTCTCTGTATCCGCTACAGAGATGATCTCAGCATGCACAAGAGACATTTCCGAGCATCAGGACATGCACGGGAGTGTCAGGAACAACGACAAATTTACAGTTCTCAAATCCAGCACGAATCCAGAAAAAAGGGACACATCTGGGAAAATCTGAATTTAAAGTGACCCCTCACTAGTGTTGATAGAAGAATGTCACAGTGGGATCGGCACCAAAGAGCCTTCCAGAAAGACAGAAAGGCCAAAAATAGTACCTTTTCCCTGTAGCCATGAGGCAAAGAAACACACCTACTAAGAAGCACCAGTGCATCTCCAAAATCGCAACACAGGCTATGGATAATATGTACTTCCAAAACAGAAAGCATCATGCTAAGGACCACATTCTCCTGGAGTAAATCAAGGGGTGCTGTACACACGTACCACACAGACCTACTACTGCAGTGAGATTCTGGAGGACCTCAACACTACGCAAAACCTTGAACCACAAGTACTAGGGAGCCCCTCCACGTGCCAACAGGAGGTAGGACCTCTTTGTCCCCCAAAATGAGACCCTACCAATGGCTACTGCACACAGTCTCAGCCAAAAAGTCGCATTCACATGCCTCCCCCAAACCAACGCCACCGTGTCCACCTTAAATCAATAAATCCCAAGAAGCAGTGCTTCTGCTGGTGAATCCCACCGGGCTGCCAGCCGAGCTCAAAAGCCCCGGCACTCGGGGCCGCTGGCATCGCAAGGCTGTTATGACATTATGCTCAGACATAAGATGGAGAACAGWCTGACCCAAACACAGCAGGCAATGCCAACGCCATCTCGGAGCAACCCTGTGACTTGCAAACTCCAAGTGCCAAAGTTTGCTCTGAATATTCAAGATGCCTAAAGCAACTGCAGTCCAGAAAGGCTTATTAGGGTACATTTTCCAAACTGCTGCTCACTGAGTCTCCCCCTTAAATGAACACCATGGATAAACTACAATTTTCTACAGAACCTTTATTGCCTGAAATGCACTTTTCCCACAATTTACTCTGTATATTTTTAGCTATCATGACAGGTAGAAAATGCTCACCTCCTTTGGCAGACTCATCTCCATCATTTTTACCACCAACGGTCTTGTTTGTTTTAAATAAAGACAAGCCCCAGGTAAAAGCTTAATTATAATGCTGTATGGTAACCTGGCATCTCATGAGATTCCTGTATTTGTAGACTCAAGACATCGGCTTGTATAGCAGGTTGTTAGTTCTTCAGATAACAAATATATTTCATGTCTTTGATTACCAGCTACTGCTGCTCCTTACTTAATAAGGATTTGGGAGAAAAAGGGAGTCCATGAGAAATGCACCCATATACACCAAGAACATCAAGCTGTGTTTTGGTATTTCAAGTAAGAGTTTAAATGGTAAATCATCCATCAGCTGCCTCCGCAAGCATCAATTTATCGCTGGCATACGAGGGGGTAATAGGGACCCACGTCTTCGGGTGATATGGTGAAAGCAAGCTTCTGCACAGGTCTGGTCCTGAGCCCACCCAAGTCAGCCAGGTCTCGACAACCTCTCCAGAATGAGACCAAACTAAAATCCACTCAGCAGTCACAGCACAAGCAGAAAAGCCCTGCCATATCCCTTCATATATTTTCTCCATGACCTGGAGGACCTGCTTGAATAAACTAGATGATACTCCAGTACATCTTTGACCAGTTAATCCTCTGGCAAAGCTCATGTTTTAGGGGCAACTGTGGCAACAGCATTAGGATGCTAAGGCTAGTTATTCAAATAAAAGACCGTCTGAACTGCATTTATAGCAAAATGTGAAGTTCAAGTTTAGTATGTTCTCCAACACCTTTCCCAATGTGGTGTAGTCACCTGGCCAAGGCTCCTTTGACACGCATAACCAGTACCTGGGGTCAGGGGCTCAGATCAGTCGACCACAAAGATTTGAAGTTCATCTGCCAGCCACCCTCTTCCCCCCTAACGTGTGACTGGCTTAAAAAGCCCAATATATATATTTTCAAACCATAATTCATTTTATTTGCTGTCAGGTTTCTGAGCCTCTGGAGCACACATGCTTCCGATTTTTGAGCTCCTTTGCGCAGCCATGGCATGTAAAAACTGACATGTGCGCGGTGGGGGTGGATTTTGAGGGAAGGAGGAAAATTAAACGAATGCAGCAATTCTTCTGAAATCCCACTGTAGTAGCTGGGGCTTTACAGGGAGTAAGGAAACAGTCCCTGAAACACTAGCAATAAAAATCACAGCAGCTGGCAATAGCGTTGCTATTTGAGATGCACAAAAGCACCAGCATCCGGACCTCAGTAAACTGGAGGTCTACGATCATCATCACCACACAGCGCTGAAAAAGGAAATATCTGTAGGTTATATACCAACAGCAGCATGCTTTCAGTGCTGCTTTCTTCTGCCAAAAATGAAAGCAGGTTTAAAATCCACACTCAAAGACAGATTTTGTGGTCATGTTTGCAGTCACACCRGTTCTGTCCCCAACACCATCCGAGCTGATCTGAACCAGAACAATGTCAAACCCTTCCATTTGTCTTGCTATTTCTTCTTACTCTGAATTTCTAAACTCTCCCTCGAGAGGCCAGGAGTAACTGGTTAATCAAAAACACCCTGTGGTTTGGGATAAAAAAATGCTAACAGCAATTTTTTTATGAATCTAGCATTCCTGCTTGCAATCCACAATAACCCCACTTTAGTTACATGACAGTATCACCCTGCTTTGGGTGGATGAGGAACTCATGTTTTCCTGTTTACATTCAAGTTATCAGCTGATATTCTAGAAATAAAAGAAGTATTTAAATCCTTCCTACCCAATTCTTTTAAAACACCACTATATTAAAGGTTACATCATTAAATAAACAGTGGCCCATGGCCCCAACTAACCAATGCTTTCCACTCAAAAATTCTGCTTTTTTTGTTTTGTTTTTGAAGACAAGTATTTAACTATTAGCTCCTTGGTTTATCCTTGTTTTTAAGAAAAGTCGTTTTGAGTAATCAGATTAATAACGTTGCAGCTCTAACTTAAATTTCCATGGGAAAATGATTTACATGCTTCCACTGTTGAAGACCGATGGAAGATATGAACCAATCTCTCTTTCAGAGCTGCTGAATATGCAGCTCATTAGAACTGGTCTACCTGATTATATATCAATTTATGTTTATGCAAAACTTAATATGAATGTATCTTTGCCTTAAAGGCAATAATCTGTTCCCCACATACATACTTCATTCTGTTACTGAACACCTCCCCTAATGAATAATTGCAATAATTCTTATAAATAATTAAATAATTTTTATAAAAATGTTCTGGAAAACTCTCAGGCCATTTTTAACCAGAGAATTTTGCCATTACATTTGCCACATACAAATGCTGCGAAGAGAAATACTGTTCAGCTTTCAAATTGCTACTACATGCTTTGTAAAGCATTGCAGTGGCTAACTCCTTGCCCACCCCTTTGGGCAAGGTATTTCTGTAACCTCCACAACCTTTACACAAAAGAAGGCAAACTATTCCTGCAGGAGGTAAAACAGGGAATTCTATACAGGGTTCTCCTTACTTTGAGAGTCTCCATCCATTCAACATCCATGAAAACCTTATTATTTATGATTTCTCCTTCAAGGAAGGATCTTTCTGAAAATGTAAGAATATCCTTAAGTACTGTTTTAGAGGAAAAACAATAAATAGAATATTCAAGATCAGTAAAGTAGCTTTATGCACAAAACTCACATTGATTTTATTAGGTTACAACCCAAGGAAATTTCTGTGTTGGGGAAGAACCCAACAACGACACAAGTGCTACTGATAGCCAGATGTGCAATAGCTAATTTTTAGAAAACAACAGATCCTCCAGAAGTAGTGGCACGGAAAAATAAAGTATGGGAAAATAAAAAAATAAAGAATTGACAGACAGATATAAAGCTGAATCTAGCTGACTTTCATAACGTACGGTTTTAAATTTTTTTTCAGAATGTGAACAGAATACACATGTAGTAGAAAACATTGACTGAATACAAATTGCTTTTTTAAAGGTAGCAAAAGTGATTATTACAAATTTTTAAAAAAATTAGGTGCTTAAATCAAAATTTCCTGTCAGCTACAAATGGTCTAGCCCAAACTTTCAAGATGCCTCATTTTTTTTGGCTTTCTGACAAATTCTCTTATTCTTTCTTGTCATCAAGCCACGGTTTTCCTTCTACCTCCTTGCTTGAGACACATCTCACAGAGCTAACATGTAAGTGGCAGCCAACGTCCTTCCACATGGTTTTATAAGGGTCACTCTTGACATAAATGAGCAAGAAGACAGTCCTCCACCATCATTCCCTCTTCCTTTTCCCCTTCCTTTGGCCTGCCTTCCCGCATCCCGCTTCTCTGTGCTGCAAACTTCTCCTTCGATCTGTCCTCACCGTATCATCAGCCACTGGTTGCAACTCCGTCATCATATCTTGAAAGTTGACAACCAAATGGGACAGACACAAGCTATCATTCAGTCTTCTGCCTCTCAACGACGCAGGAGGGCAAAGGGGGAAATGAAGACGAGCCCAGCAGTCAGCCATGTGGAAGGATTAGCTTCAAGCACTGCCCACCTGCAGGTCTCCCATGCGATACCCGAGAGACTGCCTAGTGCCTGAGTTCTGCATCTGTACAGCACATCCTAACAACAGCTCCCTCCTTCAAAAGGTTGTTTTGCAGCTGAGAGTAACACCTTCCATGATGAAAAGCACTAAGCGCTTGATAAAGGTCAACACCGCTGTGCCCACGGTGAAACGAGCTATTTGCATGACCTTCCTCCAAAGCACCGTCAACACAGAGCTGTCTGACTTCTTGGGGTTTTGCAGGTGCGACAGCTCACTTAGACATCATACGTTAAACTCCAGCACTACCGCACGGGCATTACCTTTCCCTGGGCTCCACAAACGAGACGGAGTACCCTTTCAACTGTGCAGCACACGTACCTCTGAACCCATTCCTCGTGCCTACAACCCAGCAGAAAGCCATCGCAGACAGAGAAGGGACTCATGTCAGCAGAGCTCTGCTGAGCAACCTTGTATGAGGAGTCCCATGGACTATAATTTAAAGTAAATTTTGGCCAGAGGTGGCTCAAGCTGTCCTCCCCTCCACATGCCCTGAGCAAATCCAAGCTGCCATCCTGCAACAACACCACCACCACTCAGGTTTTCCGCTTCAAAGCGCTTCCCAAATGCTCACCCATTAATCCTGCCAGCACTTCTGAGAACCAGACACCTCTTATCCCCAAATTACTGGCTGGGAAGCCAAGGCAGGGAGTTGGAGGCTTGAATATTCAAGGGGACCATGAGGCATTAAGGACAGCATTCAGCTGCCCTAAATTCCCAGGTTCCTGCACCTAGACACCAATGGCCCTGGAGGTTTCTGGAGGGCAGCTGAGAAGGAGTGAGTGAAGGGCAGGGCAGCCACAGGCACCTCTGTGAAATTAAGCATCAACACAGTCCTCAATGTCCAATTCCCACCCTGCTTTTGGCCTTCCCTTAGGCTCCTTCGAAAACTCCAGTGCTGGAGATGTCCTCACAGGGATGCAAGGACCAAACTTCTGAACAAGAAGCCCCCAGTCTCAGCCTTGCGCTCAGGACCATGCAGCCGTCCCCTCTCCGCACCGTCACACTGCAAAAAATAACACGGGACAGACAGGCCTCCACGAGACAGACACAATAACATACCAAGATCAAACAACCAGGTGAGCAGACACCTGTACGAACTCATACCAGTAAATACAGGCTGCACATCTTCAGGATTTTAACCAAAGCAAGAATATGAAAGCTCTTCCCATGGCCTGAACAATTCACCTACGCCAGCCAAAACAGGCGAATTACACATTTGCTGAGCAGGAACACAGGTTCTCTTTCTTGTTCTTTCTGTTTAACACCCTCAACCGGACAGCCCTTGAGCAAAGTGATCTAAATTTGAAGTTAGTCTTGCCTCCAGACAGGTGTTGGACTAGACGCTCTCCAGCAGTCTGCTCCAACCCCAATTCTTCTCTGACTCTCTCCGCCACAGCGCTGGGACACTTTTGGCACCAGCGATTTGCAAGGCTCAGAGTGCAATGCTACAAACCATGCACCCGTCCACAGCCCAATCCTCCCTTCACGCTCCTTTCTGGTCTTGAGCTGCTAAGCTCGTGCTCCCCTTAAGCTGCTACAGGGAACCACTCGTTCAGGTGAGGCTGCACCAAGGGATCCGCATTTGAAAGCAATCCAATGCTTCTGAGGGTTGTCTTAAATCACCATTAAGTGAAAAGCTGGCAAAATGATGTATTTTGGAGAACAAAAGCACATGCGCCACAAACCCAGGGAGCTGGAGTAGCTTCAGGCAACGTGGCTCACAGGTGGGCAGCAGACTGAAGAGCGTACAGCTAGGAGGAAGGCAAAAGGAGCCAGTGCAGAGAAGGGTGGACAACAGGGAGACAAAAGGAGAGAGAAGAGAATTAAGGAGGCTGCAGAGAAGAGCGAGGATTTTCCTTGGTCACTAAACAGAATAAGCCAGATTGTCAACTGGTGCAAACTGGTCAGACTTGTCTCCATCTGCAGAGCTGGTCGTGCTGGGGATGGATGAAACACAACCGTTCGTGATGTGGCTCTAGGAAGGAAAGCCRTTGGAGTGACTGGTGTTTTGCCAGGACACACACCCAGATGCTGACAACGCTGACTGTGGGACATCCAGCACCATTTTTTTCCCCGTTCTTATTTAAAGCATTTCTACAAGTACTTAAGCTCCAGAGCCCGGCGTTCAGAAGTCTCAGTGATGAGCACGATACACAAGTTTTTACAACAAAGAAAGAAAAAACAAACGACATTGATGATCTTCTCTGGTCTAACCTTTCCCTCAGGCTGCGCTCATTACTGCCGGCACATACAAATCCGGCCCACGTGAGGCTAGAAGATCTACTGCAACAAGTTTTCTATAGTCCTGCACTAGTTTAGTATTTCCAAGCAGTCTCTGTGCCTAGTGACACAGAGTACTTGTCTTCTCGTATCGCACATAACATGGCAGGCAGCCGCTCCTTAAAACAGTGTACTTAAACACAGCTGATGTGGAACAATTACTATCCTGTAAGATGTTATAATGGAAGAACTACCAGAGCCTTTTAGTACAGTTCCAGAAATGATACAGCTCCTTCTGCCTTCATACACTAATTGCACTGAAATTGCATCCAGTGAGTCCATGCATATTTAATCAGGTCTGGGGCTGCTGAACACACTGCTATTGCATGGGGTCCTATCACCCAGAACCATAAATTATTAACTTCGCCAACTAAACTTCTGCTGAATAATTTTAGGTTGGCGGTGCATTGTTTGACTGAGGCAAAGCTTGCTCTGTGTACCCCTCTATCATTAATATTCTTCCCGGGTTTCCTACGGCACGGAAGTGCTGGGAAGGGTCACTGCTCAGTTTGAGACGAGGCCTCCAGGGAGGATGCAGTGCCTCAGACAGACCATATTATATGTCATCGCCGAGTATTTTCCTAAGCAAAGCACCTCCTCTTGGGTCATGTCTAATCTCATCACTAATTATACCTCTTTGTTAAGGCCAAAGAACATATCTGGTAGTCATCTTTATTAGGCAAAGATTAATAAATAGACATGATCCTGCTTTGCAGCCTTCCAAGTACCATGTAAAGCACAGCTAAGTGTCAAGAAAAAACACAGGGAACAGATATAGAAGCCAGCACAGCCCTCCTGTCCAGTAAACGAACCCATGCCTTCATGAAGCTTCACTCATTAAATAAAACGAGGTTCTGACAGCTCCGCTTTGCTCCAGGTACTCTCCGCCGAGCTCACAACCCGCAGCCTGTGGCAGGCGTGTGCAGCTGAGCACACCGGCTTTGTCCCTGCTGCGGCAGGCAGTGCCGGGCTCCATCGCCACCTCCGCCGCCGGCTTCCCGAGCTGCCCCCGCCATCACACCCCACTTGCTTCCGTCCCTCTCACTGCCGTCCCACCGAACAGCACCCGACTTCTGCAGGCACCCGGCGGACATTCGCAAGCGGGGTGCCAGCACCGGCTGCTGGCAGGGCTACACCGGGGCAGCCACATGCTGCTTCTGCGGAGTGGGGCTGCTCAGGGCTGCGATCGCCTCCCGTTTACACTTCGCTCTGCGGGGAGCATAATGGATCTCTGCCGATGCTTGCAAGAGCTATTACAAAACATACATATAAAATAAGATACTTAACAAGTGGCCATGTGTGGGTATAGGAGGGGTGCTACCCACAAGTGATGAGGAGCAGAGTTGTCAAGCTCTTCTTCCCAGCTTTTCCACACTTTTCATTAGCGACAGCTGGGTTAAAGCCATCAACCCATTTGTTAAAGTCTTTTTTTCCCAACTGCATCAAGATTTATTCCAGGCTGGCAGCCCGCAACTACATGCATTTTTGAGATTCTCAAAATAAATGCACTGTAGAGGTACAAACTATCTCTACGCAACACTAATTATTATTAATGCTAATTACTCACTAACATGAAACACTCCCCACGGAAGATGCAAAACATTTATCTTTAGCTGTCGGCCTGCTCAACAGCTGGTGGAGCTGAGCGCGGCAGGCATCTGCATATCAGGGGTTTCTCCTGACAGGGATGCAGCCTTACAGCAAGGGTCTCACACCTAGCATTACAGATCAGTGGACCATGGGGAGAAAAATGGAAATTATGAACCAAGGAACAAAGCCCAGATTGCATGCAGACTAATGTTTGCTAAGGCGCCATTTACTGAGCAAAGCTGTATGTATCAGCTCATAGTTGCCGTATCTCCCTATAAACAGGCACTCTTTACCAAAAAAGCAAAGGCAATCAATGTTATCAGCATTGTTAAATACCATACGAAAGCAGTGCCCAACCTACTGCTCGGTGAACTGAGCTCAGTGGAAGTCCCATGGAACTTGGTCCCCTGGACCATAAACCCCCATGTGAATTCCCATCACAAGGTTTACATGTCATTTGTGTCCAAATTCAAGGAAACCAGCAAAAGGAACCACCCTAGCTCAGCTGATGCAAATCTCCTGGCCTGGGCAGCCCTCAGTCAGCCCAGGAACATTTACATGCAAATTTAACTGGTTTGAAGTCAYGCTTTCGGTTAAACAGATATAACTTGGGGTAGGACCAGCTCCCACTCTGCATCCAAGTGACTCCACTGACCTTGGTGGAAATTCCATGCAGAGACCACCAACCCAACCCTGGCCCTGGGGAAGTCCCACATACAGTGACGCTTCCAGCCAAGCTACTGCTACATCAACCCGCCCAGCCTGCAGGTCGCAGCAGAGGCTGAGTACGCAAGAAGAGCATAAAACCACATTTCTGGCACCTGGCAGCCTACAGAAAGGGATCCCATCGATTAGTGTCGTCGTCATGCAGGCTTGCACCACCATCTCTTTTTCTCTCAATGGCAGCAAACACACCATTCATCAGCTCTCCCAAAAGTCAAAGAAGAAACTCATCTTATTTGCCACCCACAAGCCGTATTGGATCAAAGGGTCAAAAGATGCTGGCAGAGCAATTTGGGTGCACGGCAGCGGAGATGCCCACAGGGGCAGCAAGCTGAGAGCCAAGTGCCCCGAGCTAGGGGACAACACCAGAGGCTGAGGCAAACAGGGCTTCCAGCTGTGTTCAGCAAGGAGGGAGGTTTCTTGGAGGCCGGTGGTGGTCCAGGGGCATGACAGCTGCCCCCCATGCTGTGCATGGTGGCCACAGAGCCCCAGGGCTGCCCAGGGGACAGCAGCACAGCAGGCTTCCAGGGGAAGAGGGCACGATCCCTTCTCCTGGCCCTCTCTGCAGCAATTTGGGATGCAAACGAGGTCTGACAGGGAGCGAGAAGAAAAGGTACTGAAGGAAGAGACATCAAGCAGCAAACTGCTGCAGGGTCTCACCAACCAACCCCACCGCCTTCCTGAACTCTGCACAGATGAAGACCACCAGCGCCAGCTGCAACTTTTCTCCAGCTGTTTCCTGCATCTGGGATGTCACCTCGCCTTGAGCTAAGTTGTGACACGGTGCCTCAACAACCACTCTGAAATAAATGGACCTCCCTACCACGGGATCTGATGACAGCCCTGCGACCTTGCCAGCAGCCGCTGCTCATGCTCTCCTCCATGTGCGGTGCCAAGAGCCACGTGTCCCTTAATAACCACACGCTGTGACACAAGAGTGCGTACGCTCAAGTCCTGCTGCACTAGACGTCAGATTTCGCGAAGTCATCACCGAACACAGATTGGGTAATTTGCACCACTAGCTAGTGCCGTATTTTGCATGTAGATAAAATAAGTTCACAAACTCCCAGCCAAAACAAAATCAGCGTTTTGGGAAGAGGAAAACAAGGAAGGTGAAGACCAAAGGGCAGGCAGGAGCTGCTGGAGGAGATGAGCAATGGGAAGGTGTTTAACTGGAAGCACAGGGAAGACAGCTTCCGCGCTGAGCCCTCTGTCGAAGTGGGGCCATCACAGCAGAAAACACTACACCAAGAGTATACAGTAGCTGGAGACCGATACTGTACAGGTTTTGCTCCTGATACTGAAACGCAGCACACGTTCAAGTCACTCTTGGATGGAAGAAAGGGAGGGTTTGAGACCACAAGTAAGGAGAAGCGCAAAAAGTGAGCTGAAGCGATCGAAGTACAACTGGTTTAATTTTCAAATACAACCATGCAATGCCTCCCATCTGGGGCATGTGGTGAGAAGCCATCCCAAGCCGGCTCATGTGGTTCATGAGGTCACCAGAAGCCCTGGCACAATTACATCCTTCTTTCGGAGCTACTTATTACTGTTACACACCACATCTTCTTTTCTCTTAGCTCATAAGTCCAAGCATTTTAAAACGCTTACAACCACACTGCTACTTTGACAGCTTTCGAGAAAAAAAAAAAAAAAAACAAAAAAACACAAACAGGAGAGAGAGAAGGACAATCGCCCACCTAACAAGCTCATCTCCAGAACACAGGTTTACAACACAGAGCCCAGTTTCTGCCCTGACACACATCTGTGCTCTTACATGGATTTCTTTGGAGTACTGTGGCGTAGAAGTGGTGATGACTTACCCCACAGCGTTACACTTTTATATAGAGGCTGTCCTCTTTCCATTTTTCAAGAGAAGGGACTGCTGTTTCAGTAGCCAAAGGCTAAGCCAGATAAATGCAATGTCTTAAGTCCTGAATTAAAGATCTTGGACAGATAGGACATTAGGTACCCAGGGGAGGCACCAAGACAGACCCTCATGGTCGCATGTGAGAGCCGCAGTCAGGATCTAACTAAAAGCCTTTGCGATAGAAAAAAGAAAGCACTAGGAAGCAAGGATGAACACCTGGTTCAAAGCATGACCACTGTCTTAAAGGGAAGGGTTAAATTCACATACATAACGAGCTCACCCTGAAAAAACCTACCCTGAGGTTTTTATTCAGGCAAACACCTATTGATTTCATCTTCAGTGCAAACTTCATGATCTGGCCAAAAGACAGCTTACGAAGAGATTACAAGGTTTGATTTGAGAGCGTATCAACGACAGCATGAGTTGAGCTTGTTTAATTTAGGAGAACGGGAGCAATCCCACCCCCACAAGACTAAAAGGCTGAAACCCAAAAATCTATATAGGAAAATGTGCTGCAACTGGAAAAGACAGGGAAAAAAGTGGACAAATCATTTATGGTTACTTGGGATACGTGTAACTATTTCCCACTACTGCCGAAGGGCTGTGAAACCATGGGAGGGGGAAGCCAGCTGGATAGGTGGGGCAAAAACATGCTCAGAAGAGCACGTGAATATGTGGTACAAGCTGCAGCAGAACGACACGACTCCTAGGCTGCTGCTTCGTTTTCCAACAGGTATTTACCTCTGCTAAGTACAATACAATGATATTTGGGTTCCCCAAAAAGAGTAAGGGGAAGGATGGGGGAGCAGGGAGGTGGATTTCTTTATTATGGCTGAGAAAGGGGACAGAGGGAAGCTAGATTGGTAGTGACAACATAAAAAGCTGCACAAACATACACAAATAGCTCCTTTTTAAAAAAAAAAAAATTATGTGCTTTGCTCATGGCCACGAAAAGCACTGYGCTCAGCATATTTATGGTCTGTGTGTTAGTTTTCCACATTAAGATGACTGCCAGTGCCTTCCAGGGCTCTGAAAACTTAAAACTCTCACTGGAACCCAGCTTTTGCTGATTTATGTTTGCATCATCTAACCTCTGTGAACCTACACTGGTATCAATGACTGAACTGCTCTGAAATAGGATTATATCATTTCTAGCATGAGCAATGTGTATAAATATTGGACTTAAGTTTCCAGAGCAGTCCAGTCAGAAAAACTAACCCTGCATTTGAATCGTTGGAACTGGAAATACCATGCAATTTTTTTTTTTAATAATGCATAGAATTTACTGTCACAATTTGCTAAATTTACACAAATATATGTGTTTCTATACACATTTGTATGCACGCGTGTGTATTTACTGTATCTTTATGTAAGACCATTAAGGATGCTTATGTCTACCCCATACCTGCATTTTCAGAACCCTTGCAACGCCCCCAGTCATCTCATACAAACACCAACTTGTACCAAATACAAAAAAGAAAAAAAGAAAATCAAATCACAACAGCCTCATCTTTCAATGTAAAAAAATCTTGTTTGTAATCAGATTTCAAGCATGTCAGCCTGTTGAATGTAAACCTGTATAAAATTCATTTTTTGGAAATAAAAGTATTATCTAGTGCCTGCAATAGTTCTTGATCTATCGGTTGTCCTTGGTTCTGAAAGAAGGAAGAGTTTGCCCATGGCCGCAGCATGCTCCTGGGAGATTAGACCTCCGGGGTTCATCTGATTCACTGCCTGACTTCTGCCAAGCTACGTCCTCTCTGTGTGCCCATCAGACAACACTTCACTGGCCCAGAGAACTTGCCTGCAGAGTTGCAGTATGGCATATACTCTCGACTCTTCATACCTGGGTCCTTCTCTGTTGACCTCTAATTGACTTTTCTAATGGAGCATGGCTGTGGTCGTCTCCAGAGCCATCACATTTCACATCGGGATGGAGAGAGCAGTTGGTTGCGTACCTTCCGCTCTTGCACTATTTTGGTAATCTTGCTGGGACTTTTATCTATCAAGTGGAGAGGGCACTATATATGGAGGCATCTACCAATGCATTCAAGTCTTCCAGCCCATAAGAAGCAATCTGATCCCCACCCCACGGCATCAGCAGCCAGTAAATGTAACTCCTATTACAACAGCTGACAGACTAAAGCAGAAGTAACAGCACACCAGGCAACGGGATCCCCGGCAGGTGCTTTCCTCTGTCAGTTGTTGCACGAAGGGCAGGAATGTTTCCCCAGCCCCGGTCCGCTGCTGGTGAGAAAATACTTCCCATCACTCTTAAGAATGACGCATGCAGCACGGCTTTGGATGTCAGGCTGAAATAGTTCATTTCAGTGTGGAGTATTAGGTCCCGTCCCGCTCCGCATCCAAGCAACCCTGCAGTATCTTGAAGCGTGGGGCCCAAGCCGCTCCAAACGAAGTCAACAAGAGCTTTTCCAGTGACGTACCCAGGAGCTGGCTCAGACCACAAGTGACCACAAATGCTGTCCCGAGAGGCTGGAGAAGTAGGTGGACATTTGGTGGTCGGTCATGACCATTCAGGACCAAGCACTAACTCAATATGTATATGTATACAACCTTCTATATGTATACAAAATGTGCTTCGCCTATTTTTACAGCTGCGGTTTGGTTTCAGTTACTGGTAACAAGCAGGTAAATGTAATATAGCATATTAAGTAAAAATAAACCAATCTTTTCTTCAGTTCCCCTGTTGGTAAATTTTTTCCTGCGAAGTGGAAGGAGGCTAATTTTCGCTTCATGTGGGAATTACAAAGGCAGGCAGACTAACACTTTTACTCTATTTTCTTGCAAAAGCTGCCGTTTCTCACAAGCTGTATTAAACCCTAGGCTCCGAGTTTGAGAAGATGGTGCTGCTCAACGCTGTGAAAACAATAAGACTGTGTGTATGGCTGTGCAGCATCCCCTGCCCTGCTGGAGCTAAGTAAATTATAACCTTCACTTCTTTCAGAGGAACAGTCCCAGCTGCAGAGAAATGATTCTTTCAAATGACAATATAAAATGATACAGTCAAGCTGCCCGACTTCATTCCCAGAGAGATTTTCTCTCAGGATGCTATCTGGTTTGAGTGGAGGGAGTTATCTGAACACTGCATCAGAATACAGAGGATAGAGCTGTTAGCAACGGTTTCAACCTCTTGCAGAGAGCATTCCTCAATATACGTGGAAACACGCAATTATTGAAGAGAGTCACCCTAAGTGTCTTCCTATGTCCCTGAAGGGCTCCCTGAATGAATAAATACTCATTCATTATGTTTCAGCTGTTGCCACTGCAGCAGGCTCTAAGGGCAGGATTTAAGCTCAGTGCTGGGGGAGGAAGGAGGGGAGCACCCCACCACAAGGAAAATAAAATGTCATTTCCAGTGGACAGTATTTGGGCCCTGAGGAACTCAAGGTAGTCACTCCATCACTGCAATGTTCTGCAAGATGTGGTCACCAAGCCTGGTGTCTATGGCTCAAGCCGCCAAGAGTGCCCTGCAACTGAGTGCTCTGCGACTGAGGCCTGCCTCAGTACCATAGAAAAGTCCTCATGTTTGGGTGCTACAAAAACCTTCAGTCTAGCTGGGATGCCACATCCTGGCCTTGGCTTGAAGATAAGATCAAGGAGCTCAGGAAGATGATAACAGATAGAAATATTCATTGCAATTGGAGAAAATGCATGGGAAGCAATGTCCTGTGGAGACTGTGGCTGAAGGAGCACAGACCCCAGCACCAGGCTAACCCGACAGAGTTTCAAGGTGCTGGACAAAAGCTGCCCAGCAAGAAAGTCCATCCTGCAGTGAAAAAAACCCCACACATGGTTTGAAGAAGGAATAAGTTCTGCTGTTGTTGCTGGGGGTTTTGTTTGTTTGTTTTGTTCGCGGGGGGGGGGGACGGGGACTGGAGGAAAAAAACACACACACAATCAGCCTGTATTTATGGGAGCCTCTTAGAAGCAAGGCTGGCTTCTAGTTTCCAGTATAAGACATGAACCAGCACCCCAGGGACCGGGCTACTGTATAGTGTGAATAAAACCACAGTAAATCTACCTGTTTGGCATGTGCAAGAAGGTAGATGCTATCAGGTCCAAATTGGAAGCCTACAAACTCTATTAATCCATGATTACCTTGAGTTACCCTGCTGCAAATGACTGAGCTTGGGCTAACTCTTTTCCAAGAAGAACTCACTCACTCATCACTTGAACCTTYACCAGCTGTGAACTTCCAGAAACAGGGGATGTGACCTTTACAAGGTGCAAGCACACAGGAATGACTGAAGGGGCCATAGGGCACACTTTATCAGCAAATGCAACTGAAATGTAAGGTAGTTTGAAAAGAGAATAGCAAGTCTTTGCTGGGACCCTTGCCACAACCCTCAAGAGCCCTACCTTCTGTGCTTAGCACTTGCCTCTCAATGCTGTTGATGAGCAGGTAGAGGACCTTTTAGTTTTTTTGCCATGTGAGCATAGCAGGGAAAAAAGCAGCAAAGCTTCCCTTGTCAGGCCATTCATCCAATACAGGCAGCAAGAATTAACCCCTGACAGCAGTGCTAATGGGTTGAGAAGGGTCTGTGAGGGCTGGGAGCACACCCAAGCACCAAAGCAATGGATCAGCAGGGTGCCCCCTCAGCCAAGAAACAAAACATCTAACATCATTTCCTTTTCCACTTTCCCAGAACCTTTGAAACATGGCATAAAATGAAGAAAAATGCCATTGCCAAAGTGATTTCAGTTTCAAGCTGCTTGCATGACAGAAGAACGTACAATAAGTTTAAGTTTGACTTCCAGCCAGRGCTAGTTCCCAATAGCATAACCAACATCAAGAAAGAAATCCAGGTCCTTCCTCATGCTGCCTCAAGTACAAACCAGCTTATTTTACCCCAGCGCACATGAATGCTAAGCAGGTCCACTTAAGAATGCATTATTTGCTCTTGGACATAGTCTCTTGTAGTCCTGGAAGGCAAATAACATTTGCTTTCTGTAACACATCAAACTGAATACTCGCATTTGATTAGCTAGTTATGTGAGGTATCCTCAGGCTTTCTCTGCTCCTCTGCATTTTAATAATCTTTTTAATTTCTGGCTGATAGTATTTTCACCCCAAGTGTATTAGTATTTCCACACACCTATGCTAATTCCAACACCACAAGCAGCTGCCTGTTCTCCTTCACTCTCCTGGTCTTCCTACACTTACCATCTCGCAGCTGCTGCCACTATGTGAAAAGCATGCCCAATCTCCCATCTTCAGATAACTGAACACCTTACTCCTACTTCGTCCAGGCTACTCTTTAATGCATAGAAAACGTCAGAGACGGCATCAATGTTCTTTCACACTACACAGCCACGTCTCAAGATTTTTCATATCTTGAGCATAGATCTATCTGCTCAAACTATGTAACCAATCCATTATTGCCATATGACAACCAATTTTTTAATCTTATTTTTCTGCAGAATGAAAAATATCATAATGCTAAGCTTGAAATAAAATTATGATTTGTACTTTAATTTTGTAAGTATGTGAGTTTTTTTCCAGATTTTGCTTTAAGCCCCCGCTGGTGCCTACAATTCCTTGAAGCATTCTTACACTACACCATATGAAAATAAACTGCATTTATCCCCCGCAGAGTCAATCTGCGCACCAGCAATAAACACCCTAAGCCTGCCTCTTTTAATATGCGAAACTCTGACCTCAGATGTATATGTAAGGTTGCCACTGACTTTGATGAAGACAGGAAAGTATATTTAAGGGCAAAATTGGGAATATAGTCTGGTTTTCCTCAATATTTCATATAACAACTCCATCAGATCCCTAAGGGCCTTTTTACCCAGGCCTCTGTAATGAGCTTTTGTGAGCTACATCTCCCAGTAAACCCTTTTCTTCCTTGACTCCAAATTTCAGAAACCTTAATTTAACTCGGAATATAAACAGCAACTCCAGAGACCATTTCTAATCCCACATATTCTTGTGATGCCGCTTTGTAACACGTTGCTCTTTCATAGCCTCTGCTCATCCATTTGCTGCAGCATGCTGAAAACAACCGCAGCCGGGCATTTAGGCACAGGAGCAGGCTGTCCCCATGTGCCACAAGAGGAGCTGGGGGGGAAGACGACTGGCCTGGCTGAACAGGGAGCTTTTGCTGGGACTCAGGGAAAAAAAGGAGAGTCTACCGCTGTTGGAAGAAGGGGCAGGCAACTCAAGAGGAGTACAGGGATCTCATTAGGTCATGCAGAGAGAAAATTAGAATGGCAAAAGCCCAGCTAGAACTCAATCTGGCCACTGTCATAAGAGACAACAAAAAATGTTTTTACAAATATATTAACAACAAAAACAGAGCCAAGGAGAATCTCCATCCTTTACTGGATGCCGGGGGGAACATTGCCACCAAGGATGAGGAAAAGGCTGAGGTACTTAATGCCTTCTTTGCCCCAGTCTTTAGTAGTCAGACCAGTTATCCTCAGGGTATTCAGCCCCCTGAGCTGGAAGACAGGGAGGGAGAGCAGAATACACCCCCCATAATCCAAGAGGAAGCAGTTAACGACCTGCTACGCCACCTGGACACTCACAAGTCTATGGGGCTGGATGGGATCCACCCGAGAGTACTGAGGGAGCTGGCGGAGGAGCTTGCCAAGTCACTCTCCATCATTTATCAGTGCTCCTGGTTAACAGGGGAGGTCCCGGATGACTGGAGGCTTGCCAATGTGACACCCATCCACAAGAAGGTCCGGAAGGAGGATCTGGGGAACTATAGGCCTGTCAGCCTGACCTCGGTACCGGGCAAGATCATGGAGTGGTTCATCTTGAGGGCACTCACAAGGCATGTGCAGGACAACCAGGGGATCAGGCCCACCCAGCATGGGTACATGAAGGGCAGGTCCTGCTTGACCAACCTGATCTCCTTCTATGTCCAGGTGACCCGCCTAGTGGATGAGGGGAAGGCTGTGGATTTGGTCTACCTGGACTTTAGTAAAGCCTTTGACACTGTCTCCCACAGCATTCTCGTAGAGAAGCTGGCGGCTCATGGCTTAGGCGGGTGTACCCTTCGCTGGGTAAAAAAACTGGCTGGACGGCCGAGCCCAGAGAGTTGTGGTGAACGGCGTTAAATCCAGTTGGCGGCCGGTCACAAGCGGTGTTCCCCAGGGCTCAGTTTTGGGTCTGGTCTTGTTTAATATCTTTATCAATGATCTGGATGAGGGGATCGAGTGCTCCCTCAGTAGGTTTGCAGATGACACCAAGTTGGGCGGGAGTGTTGGTCTGCCTGAGGGTAGGAAGGCTCTGCAGAGGGGTCTGGACAGGCTGGATCGATGGGCCAAGGCCAACTGCATGAGGTTCAACAAGGCCAAGTGCCGGGTCCTGCACTTGGGTCACAACAACCCCAGGCAACGCTACAGCCTTGGGGAAGAGTGGCTGGAAAGCTGCCCGGCGGAAAAGGACCTGGGGGTGCTGGTCGACAGCCGGCTGAATATGAGCCGGCAGTGTGCCCAGGTGGCCAAGAAGGCCAACGGATTCCTGGCCTGTATCAGGAATAGTGTGGCCAGCAGGAGTAGGGAGGTGATCGTGCCCCTGTACTCGGCACTGGTGAGGCCGCACCTCGAATACCGTGTTCAGTTTTGGGCCCCTGACTACAAGAAGGACATGGAGGTGCTGAGCGTGTCCAGAGAAGGGCAACGAAGCCGGTGAAGAGTCTGGAGAACAAGTCTTATGAGGAGCGGCTGAGGGAACTGGGATTGTTTAGCCTGGAGAGAAGGAGGCTGAGGGGAGACCTTATCGCTCTCTACAATTACCTGAAAGAAGGTTGTAGTGAGGCGGGTGTCGGTCTCTTCTCCCAAGTAACAAGTGATAGGACAAGAGGAAATGGCTTCAAGTTGCACCAGATTAGGTTTAGATTGGACATTAGGAGAAATTTCTTCACAGAAAGGGTTGTCAAGCATTGGAACAGGCTGCCCAGGGAAGTGGTGGAGTCACCGTCCCTGGAGGTGTTCAAAAAACGTGTATATGTGGCACTTCGGGACATGGTTTAGTGGGCGTGGTGGTGTTGGGGTGACGGTTCGACTTGATGATCTTAGAGGTCTTTTCCAACCTTAATGATCCTATGATTCAGCTCCCCCAGGGTCAGGCACATAGGGATGCTTTAGGGCACATGCCAAAACCATAGGTAAAGCAGGGATTTAGGGCAGCAGCACATGCTACTGCTCTTAGAAGACGACTAAAAACCTCGGCTTAGGTGACATACCCATCTCGCAAGCCCAGCTTACCAGATGGGGCTCACCTAGATGGGTAACGTCGCTCCAAGATCTTGCCACCAGTCAGCAGACGTTTGCTAGTGTAGTTCCCAATGTATGGAAATAACTTCACAGATGCTGGATTTTGAGAAAGACTAAAGCAAACAAACTAAAACATTCAGCCTGATGGAGTAAAGTCGCTTTCTTAAAAGAGGCACTGCTGGATTCATGTTCCTTCGTAAACCAAATCCACGCTAGGCCTTACCGAGTCCAATTCTACCCCTGTGCCGAATGACCCATGTAAACAATGAAGCCCAGCACAAACCAAGGATAACACAATGCGGAGTTTCCTCTCAAAGGCGTTAAGCCCGGGGCCGATGAAGGCAGAGATCAGTGCTGCAGGATGGCAGGGTCCACCTCCCTGCCAGCACCCACGGGGGGACAAGGCTACGGTTATTCAGGGGAAACTGCGGTGCATCCCCACCTCTCCTTCCTTCGGAGAGGTCTGTGGTCTACGGCATAAACTCTTAAAATTCACCACCTACCTGCTTTCTGCCTCCTCCCCTGCTTGCTGCAGCTGCCTGGGGGGCTGGGCAGGGCTCAGGGCAATTCTCCCAGACAGCAGCTTCAGTCCCCGGCCCATGAGGAGTGTGGTCTCCCAGGGCATCTACCTACATCCTACTCCTCCCCTGGCCCCCAGAAAACATTCCCCTCCTTCCATAACACAAGAATAACAAAGCTTCACGGGCTCACAGGGCGATGGCAAGGAGGCAAGCTAAGTTCCCCCCAGCGGCAGGGACCAGGAGAAGCCCCTGGACATGTCCCAGGCACGGGTGCGGGGGCAGCGCTCGCTTTAGGAGGGATTTCAGGTTTTGCAGATGCCTGCTGCTGAGAAAGCATTTCTATTGTGCAGAGGGGTGGGACGGTGAGTAAGAGCCCTTCATGACCCAGCACAGCTTTGCACTGCTTCCCTGTTTTCTGGGTGGAAGGCCAACCAGAGATAAACTGGTCTTCATTACATTGTAAGTTATGATAGTGACGTCGCAGAAAAAGAAATGGTTTGAGTTTCCTCCGGCTCCCTGCTGTAGCTTCCATTAGGCACCGAAAAATTCAGATAGCACAACCATTTTCAATTCAAATGCTCCTGCTGTGCCCTCACCAGGACAACTCCCCAGGGAGAAGTTTTGCTGTTGCCAGCAACTGATAATGAGAGAGTAAACACCATACTACTCCACTTTCAGGTGTTTGGCCAGGTGGTTACCTGAAAATAAAATGCAAACAACATTCAAAACTGCACCGCCTTTTTCCAAAATGCTTGAAACCTCTGCATCTGATTTTGCACGTGCTCTTTGAGATGAAGGTTATTTGAAAGACTTACATTCCAGGAATGGTTGCAAAGTGTACAGGTTATCTACGGTGCTGCTTGCACAAGTTAAAAATAGCAGCTGATAACACGATACAAACACTTCTGTCCTGTTCTCAAAAACCAGAAGTGACAGGCAAGGTGAGAAAAGATTAAGAAAGTGCAACTGGATTTCACATTTTATTTCATTAGAAAGACCAAATCCCAATCTCACATTCAAATCCTAGGAACATCACAGCCTCAGGGCATTGCCCCCTTGAATCTGACATGGACATGGCTTCAAACTCCCCTTGCATAAAGGGCCTTCCACAAAAGCCGCGAGATTCGAAGCGTTACTAATCTGCTGCCCTGTTAAGCTGTGGATAAGCTAAGGCACAGACAGGGCTGGTAACTGGTAGGTGTTAAATGAGTTGAGCCCCTCATTCATGCCTCTAAGAGCAAGTACATTGCTGCCACACTGCCACCCTACCGGCAAACAGGGTACGGCCCCCGCGCTGCTATGGAGTGAGCACTGTGTCCACTGAAGCACAACTTCCATTCACAGACTGGGACACACACACACCCCCCACAGGGGGTGAAGCGGATGAGATGACCAAAAAAAGTCACTTAAACTAAATAACAATTCACTACTCAACTACTTACACATTTTTTTTCAGCAGGTCAGAGCCTCCAACAAGAACCTCAGTGACTGTATTTCAACTCCAACTGCAGACACGTGCAGAAAACAGCGCTGGAGCTCCCTGCACTGAAACCAGGTGGATGCCCTCGGTGCAGCTACAACACAAACCTGCTTGTTTTCATCACCAAAACATGTGGATAAAAAATAAACTTCCAGCACCAAGCACCTCTTCTGGTTTCAGGGTAGTGAMAAAAGGAAGCCATGCAAAGAAGGACGAGCTATGAAAATAACAATTTAACTCCCTCTGAAATAAACGAGCACACCAGGGACAATTCAAAACCATACAAAAGGTGTAAACCAGCCAGATTTCAGGAAAGATCTCACCTGGCATTCGGCAGCCTGCTGGACTGAACAGCGGCCATGCCAGGATGGCTCTTGGTCCTCAAATCTCATCCCACCCATCAATAATGACATCTTGTGCTGGCCTCTGGCATGTCACTTAGGCTGCTTTCCTGAGCTTTTCCATCTATAAAATGTGAATAATCACATTTAATTTCCTTGCAGAGCTGTTATTAGGGTTAATTAGCTAATGTTTGTACACTGCTTTGAAAAACGTAGGAGTGCTTGCTCTCTCTCCTTCTCTCTCACTTTCTCTATATATAAATATATGATGTCCTATTATCATAACCATCTGTGCCAGTGGGAAATTTTAATTGCTGAGCTAGCTCTTGGGGAAGACCTGCCATTCTGCAATATATAGGTCAGAGGACTTTGTGAACTGTGAAGGTAACGATAACATGTTTCAACGGGGAATGCAATGAGACATGAGGTAATGCTAAATCTGGTGCTAGCAGGGAGGTGTTTACTAAAAACCTGGAAGAAAAATCTTGGTGGCCCTTCTGCATGAACCGAGTACTAAGGAAGGGACTTACAATCTCTCTTCAGGAAAACAAATTTATCTTCAATTAAAAAAATTGAGAAAATGGTGACCTGCATTTTGAAATGCAAAGGATGGGATATCCTAAAGGCTAACCTGGAAGAAATACATGTGAAAGCAATTCCATTGCTAGAAAGAAACAAGTAGGTCAAAATAAATGGCTCCTCTGGCTCTTGGCATGAAGCAAGCTCATTACTTAAATGAGAAAAGAAATGAGAGAGGAAACAGAAAAGAAGTTACTAAGTCTGAATATACGCTGGAGGTAAAATATTACAAGGCATAAAGTTAAGGCGACAAACAGTAGGGGTTTTGTTTTGCTTTCAGCTTGAAAGGATAAGGGGAAGCAAGTATATGTTTTTATAAATATAACCAAGGAAAATACAGGGGAGAGAATGGGTCTATTGTTGAACAAGGCAGGGGATCACATAACAAGAATCCAGATGGATGAAGCACTCAGTAGCTATTTCCCTGTGTGTTCTGTACAAAGGACACAGAAGTATTAAGCAGGAGATAAAATTCACTATCTAGATAAGCCTGTGAAAAAAAAAAATGAAGAAATGTGAAAGTATATCCATTTAATCAATGTGCCAAATTCTTTCTATAGCAAACATCTACTGAAGTCAATGGAGTTAAACAACGGATAAATTTAGCCTACATTTTATAACTCAATAAGACCAAATGACATGCACAGAAGGGATCTAAAGAAACCAAATATAAACTGAGACCATAAAAGTGCTGTTGAGCAGTCTTGAAGCTCATATGGAACTAGCAAGATACGAGCAATCTGGAGATAAACAGTTTGTAGAAAAGAGGTACGACATGGGGATGGGGTAAGACAGAGAGTTAGGAAATTCCAATCAACTGCTTTATTAGAAGAAATAAAATACACAACATAAAACAGCATGATGAGTAAAAGAAAGGTTCAGTAAAGAATGATTCTGCTCAGAGAAATCTGAATATCTTCCAAACATGCAAGTGTCTTGGAGGGACTGAATCCTAAATTAATTAAGCAGTTTCTACTACTTATTCCGATGGGATTACAAACATACACGGAAGAGTATGCTTTCAACAACCACCCCACAAAACCAGAGAGAATGGGCAAGTCCTAGGTCATAGTCTACGCTCATCTATGCCGGTGTAAGTCTGTACAACGTTCACCGGCTGCCACGGATTTAGTTCAGTGGAGCTAGAAGCCAAGGCTGAACTGCCTTGGACCCAATCCCTTCACAGTATGAACTAATGCTCTTAGGAAAGGTGGTAACTTAGCACATGGGGACAACAGCATTCTCTGCTCATCTTGGAAAGCAAAGCTGCACAGCATGCCCCTGTACACTGCCACTCCACCAGAGGAACCATAAATAAATCACTGAGCATGGTCAGACCTCAGGCTGTTGGACAGGGGAGCGGTTATGAAGACTGATTCGGATGTACTCAAAACCAAATTCAGATCGTTGACTCTCTCCACTGGAGACCAGCGTTACCACTGGGAACCTGCCTGGAGATTCTCAGTCATCTATGCAAATCACAGATCCACGTCTTCTGTTAGTGTGCTTACTGTGAGCTTAAGTAACACAGATATATCAGAAAAGTGGGTAAACTAACCAGTTGGCTCTTTAGAACAAATGTATGTCTGTACATATACAAAATTTTTTTTTACAATATTTTAATGCAAAATTTTGCCTATTCACATTATCGCTAGAAGAGGAAGAAATTCCTATAGCACCCACAACCTTTACACAGAACCACTAGATCTCCAAATGCTATCCATGTGAAGAACATTGTATCAGTGTTTTTACAAAACAATGACTTAAAGACCAGAAATATCAAGCAAATTTCATGATCAAATCACATTTACGAAATGTACCAACCAGCACCTGATGACAGGAAGAGGACTGATGTGCATCTGCTCCAGCCCTCCTCTTGCAGCCGACTAAGAAAACCCATTTCGCTTTGATAAGCGCCAAGGAGGTCACCAGGCAATGGAGAACCACCAACTCGGGGGAAGACCAAGTGAAACCATGCAACGAGCCAGCAGGCCAGGAGAGACAGACACACTCAGGAAGGGTAAGTCGGTGTTCAGGCAAAATGCACAGTTAAGATGATCATGCCAAGGCTGCGGGCACATCAGGGGAGAGAGACACAATTGGGGAGGTGCCACCAAGAGGATCTGCAGGTTTAGGAGGCATGGGGGCTTTGAGGAAATTTGTTTATAGTTCAGGGAGTGAAGAGGAAGTGGAGACAATTTACACGTAATTGCAAAATAGCAATATATAGCAGCAAGGGGATGGATAACGTACAATAGATGAAAAGTCATAAGCAGCTTGAAAGAAAGATTTCTATAAGTTACGGTAAAATAGCAAACGCAGCTGCCGGGGTGTGGGCTTCCTGGCGCTTACCTAAACAGCTCCTCTGCTGGCACCGCACCTCAAAATCGCGTTTTATTTGACATTATCTGCCCTGCCTGTGGGGGTACTTTATAAATAAACCATCCCTAATAACACACCAGCAAGCAACAGCTCCCCACAACATTATGAGTTGTTCCCTTCAGGGAACTCCCCATCATGGCCAACTCATCCTTCTGCCTCCCAACCAGCGCCTAATGGACACGGGAGGGGACGAGGACCTCCACACCATCGTGCCCTTGGCTTTGAAGGGATGCACTGACTGGAAGTCCAACGCCTTACGTTTGCTACGGCTTCTGCGCAACCCGCTCGATAGGTCCGGCGAGCTATAGGGGATTTCAAAGCCAGGCCAGGGCTGCCACAGCAGCTGTCAATCAAAAGGCCCACAACACAGTAATTTCTGTTTCTTGCAGGGGTAACTACAAGTGCCTGTTGTGCACTTTGTGTTTTTTAAAGCGGCTTACCTTGTCGAGACAGGAACAGGAAAACAGGTTTATTCAGACTCACCCATTCTTTATGGAGTTCACGGCCCTTGTGAAAATACCTTTTTTTTCTTCACGCCCCTCTTGCTGCTTGGAGATGACAGGCATTTCCAGAGCAAAGGCTGAGGGGGTGCATTTGCAGGACATCTACCCTTAACCTGACTTCATAGGAAGTCCCAGGCCTTGCAGAGAGGCTATTTCCAACTGTTGTATCAGCAACGCAGGAGATAAGCCTGGTGCCAGGTGGCTTAGTCAAGGATTATCGAAAGCTGGGCTGCTCCCCACGTCTCTTTTTAGCTGCCTCTCTCCACTCTCGGTGAAGTTCCTGGGACTCCTTCTGCTTCTCTGAAAGCAAACATCAAGTGTCCTTCCCACAAAGCCAGGCAATGGGGGCTTAGAGGTGATGCATCAGGACACACTGGCCCCATGCTCTTAAGAAATCACCGCACAACGGTGCCGAAAGCCCAGTCTTTTGGTGGCAATGAGCCTCGACATGTCAGGCAGTGTCACCAAATGAGCTGCAGGCGGAGGGCACCCCCTTCCCATCAGCCTTGATGTTGTCTTTGCAATTTCCCAGGGCTCTGGTCAATACCGGGACCTCTTGCAGGCCACAGGTCTGGGAAAGCTGAGTGCTAAGAGGAGGGGAAGGTCTTTGGAAATACAGTTTTAATAACTTTGGGCCTGTATGAGCATGTATCTTCCAGTGACAGTACATGGAGTTATTCAAGATGGTCACTGTTCATTTCCCTTTTAACCAGCTGCACAGTTTTGAAGTAACTTGGTGCATGACACATATTCAGCAACCATTTATGAAGCACAGAAGTAAGTAAAAGAGGAGACAAAAACACTCATTCTTGACTGTTTGCATCTCCTCCACTGGCGATGTGGTGCTGATTTGCTCTGTGCCTTAACCTCCCAAGCTAGCGGGATGTTATACATGTTAAAAGTTTACATCTAACCCATATGACCATGCTCAGCAGATCCAATTTACCAGAGTAAGATTTGTGGCCCTCCACTGGGTTAGGAAAGAACTTTTGTGGATCCTCCAGTGTCCCTGCACAACACAAGTTCCAACCCAGCCAAAGGATGAGATAGAAGAGAGCTAGAGAGAAAATGGATGCGAGACAGCCAACAGAAGCCAAACCGCAAAAGCTAGAAGCTGCAAAATGCTACAGACACATTTCATGTCATCCCAAAGCAGCAGAACCAAGAGTATCTGAAGAATAAACTATTTTCAGCAGCACTGATAGGAACTTGGAAATTAAAATACCAGACTATGAGTGCATCCACTTGGTTTGCCGGCCCATATGGCCGAGACAATTATCTCCACTCATTTCATCTCTCYGGTCACTGGAAAAAGGAAGGATTTGGAAAGAAGGATGGAAAAATACTGCTTAAAAAGAGCAACAGTTTTTCACGCTCTCTTAAAACGTTTAAGTATATATTATCTCAAAAGGATATAAAACAGTATGATCATAGGCCATGCTAAACTGTGCCATCTCATCATATGCAATCACCACCGCGCAGAACCTGTATGGGGTAGATCAATCGCCCAGCGGGGTACCAGGGACATCAGAGCATTTTGGGGCACCACAGCACAGCGGGGACAGCCTGCTGCTGCAGTTTCAGAGAACTTCAGAGATTTAAAAAAAAGAAAAAAAAAAAAAGTATGTGACTAAATGCTCCCTTTCCTGTTGCTGTTTGCATATTGTTAAAGGGACAACTCCATTTTTAAAGCACTTTACAGGTCACCTTCAAGAATTCACCATGTATACCCATGCCTTCTTTTGATTTCCTAACCAACCTTTAATTCTTGATAGGATTGTACAGCACAGCCTGGTGTTCCCAACCTTCCTTTGCATCAGGTTATGATTCATAGCAAAAGTGGCTACCTGTACTTCTCCACAGCTATGCTTGTAGGTATTTCACACTTTTAAAGCCACGGAAGTCTCAAACTTTGGGGGAATAGCAGGAGGGGGGAAATGGCTGCTTAGCTCTAATTCGAAGTAAACACCACGTTCTGGCAGATGCCTACCCTACGGACGATACATGGGGAGCACCAGAGACCACCAGCAGCACGATGACTTCTAATTAGTAACAAATGGAAATGAGAATGTATGGAATGGGGCTGCCTGCGCCCATGCGCAATAATTAGTAACACGCTGCACCATGCGTGGTATGTGACACTGTCACTCCAGCAACCTCCCGTTCAGTGCAAGAGGAATGAGGTTAGACCTCCCAACCCAACACGCGGTTTTAGTTTTAACAATTTATTCGAAGGATGCATCACAGTGACGGTCGAGGAACATCCAAGCTGGATGTTACGACTCAGGCGAAAACCCCAAATCAGCCCCACTACTTCCGGCAGCCTGTGGATTTCAAAACCTCATGATCCAAATTTAGAAGTAAAGCAGAAACCTTGTAAAGAAGCCGCTCCCTGGGAGAGTCTGGGAGTGCTGCCTCGGACATCGTTAGGAAGGTGTCTAGCACCAATGCAGGCAAAAGGCCATGCGCAGCGTGCCTTGGAGGAACGATGGCAGAAGGGACACTGCTATGGGTGCGTTAGGAGAAACAGCTGCCGCTATCGCAGTCAAATGCACCGCAGCTCCCGTTACCGTCAAGTAGTGGAGAGCACTTTTATATGTCATCTTCACGATTAGCTTTCACACCGCTTCCAACTCCACTATTTACACGTTGAAGAAAGAGAGGGGTGCTGGGAAGACAATTCACTCAGAAATGCCTGCTTTTTAAGCACTCATCCTACTTAATTTTCCCGCAGCGTATGCATGGGTAAAAATAGGCAACCGGCCTCGACAGCTGGTGAAGTTCTCAAACACTGAGCAGATTTGCTGCAACCTCCCTGGGCACCGCGCAAAGACCATCCCTCCAGACACCCCTGAAAGGAGTGGGAGGAGAGCCGCGCAGCGGACATGCTGTGATTTCTAACTGCACTGCTCTAGGGATATTGCATTAGATAGGAACGGAAGGGTTTTCCTCTCCTCCCCATCCCGCAGTTCTGTGTTTCAGTCTCAAAATCAACCTCACCATGAGTTTACTGATGAGGATGAGGGAGGAGTGAACAAGGCAGAGGGCAGCACCTAATAGCTTATCACCCGCTGTAACTGCAGCTGCAGAGACTTGTAGTTGGCACAGCATCATCCTAACAGGAAACATGGGACTATCAGACTCAAGATACAGCCGCTACTTAAGGAGGAGCAAGACAGAGGGAAAGTAATTCCCACAGAACTCAGTCGGTGCAGAGTCACAGAAGCGGAGAACTGGAAGAAGCCTCCAGAGCTCACTCCACACATGAATTCAGCAAGTGCTTTTGTCACAGGAACATTATTCACCCCTTCCTGCTTCCCTTTTATTTTCTTACAGATCACAAACCCAAGACATCTACTATGACTAAAGAAGCAATTACGGGCACGCCACTGAAATACTGCAAGCACAGAATTACTCCAGATTCACGGTACACCCTCACTGCTTGCTGACGATTGTATTTGCTACAGGCCTGACTCTGTTCCCATTGAGGCCATACCAGCACACACCCCATGAGGCGGTGGAGCAGCACCGTGCCCCAGGTACCATCAACACCTTGCAAACCATGGAGGCAAATGCTGAGCCCGATTTTCAAATGGGGGCAGCACAATATCATTAGCCAAACCTGTGCACCTAACAACTGCGTGCTTTTCTTTGAGGCATATCAACTGCTGGCCCCACTGAAGACATGATCTAAGACATCCGCTACCTGCATCTTAAGGGAGTCCTGAGCTGAGCAGGTATGGAAGCTACTCACTGCGGTGTTCCTGAGCAACCAAAACTGAAATTCAATTTAGTTGGTCAATCAGATCTCTTGATTTCCACAATGCTCCTGGCTAGATGCATTTTCTCTTCCACATGCACGTGCAATTCCAGCTGCTTGGCCTCGCAGTAGACAGCAAGCAATCAAATACAAATGCGGACATTTAAATCTCAGGCAAATTCAGATCCAAGCAATGCAAACATACATACCCTCATACAGGAACACGCACTTTCCAGCAACTTAATGATTCATTACAAGGGAAGAGTCTGTTTGTTTGTTTGTTTTGCTTCAGGAACAGATATTGATCCTGACATCCAAATGGCATCTTCTCAGGAAAGCAAAGTTATTCCTCCTTGCCTATGTCTTTTTTTCTGGAGAGATGCCTTGGCCTGACATGTTATAATGATTCCAGGTGTCTTTAGAGGTTCAGCGCACGTGTGCAAGAACAGAAGGAGCAACATCCCATGTTCCCACAGCACAGCAATTGCTACTCCTGTGGGAATCTGCCCTTCTTTGCCACTTTCCCTAGCCCTTACTTTCTCTCAAGGAATTACTCAGGTACATGCAGGACAGCAGATGATGCATAAATCTCCCCTCAGTTTCCACTGAGTTTAGACATTCACTTTGCACAAGTCAGAAAACGTATTTGGCTTTTTATTATTTTTATTTAAAGTGCTACAGAACAACATAAATCCCTCCTTCCTTTCCTGGAGGAGCCAACAGCACTCGTTAAGCCTTCTGGTTCCCTCTGCTGCCATAAAAAGGTGCAGAGTTTCTGAATGCAATCAGCTGCTGTGCAAAGGCCCTGCTGCGGTCTCAGAAAAATTTCAGAGTTCATGTACCTCCCGACGGAGCCTCCCATGGGATCGCTCCAGCCTCCTGGCACTGCCGAGCTGAGGCGGGAGCCGGCGCTGGCAGTGAAGGTCACCTCTGAGCAGAAAGGCTTTCAGAAACCYTCCTCTTTGGCTCCGGGTCTTTGGAAACAGCTAGGCTTCAGAAGTGACTGTCTATACAACACACAGGGCTGAAAGGAGCAGTCTGTCTCTGCAAGGAAGATCAAGAAGTCAAAGCACTTGAGCTTTTGCTTTCTACTAGGCTTCCACGATACTGTACTTGAAGACATTAAAGCTGGGCATTCTGCTAACAAAGACAGAAAAAGTTAGACACCAACCAGAGCATCTCCTTACAGGCCGGTCAACCTCCCCAGACAGACTCACTAAGGAAAAGGGGAGCACAGAGACCCCAACTACCCAGAAGCTCCGCACTGTTTCCACTTGGCAAAGCCCAGGGCTGGAGCAGGGCGCTGAGCCAGGCTGGGCGTGCCAGGAGACGTGCCATTTCCATATGTGAAGGCAGTACCCACCCCTGCTTTACATCCCTTCCAGCTTCCCAAGAGTCAGAGAAAAGAGCTCCCACAGTCAGGCAGCTGATGCTACGCTAAAATGAGAGGCATCAAATTGACTACCGCCATAACTAGCTACAGCTGCGCCTACTCACAGGTGCCCTCCTGCATGAACAGTGAGATGACGGCAAACCTCAACATCCCCAGACTACATGCACAAGTACAAGGTTGGTTTGTGCATGCTCAAGGGAGGTGATGCTTCCCAATGCTACATTTACACATGTAAAACAGAGCCAAATTGTCGACTAGCTGACAGCTTATCCAGCACCTCAAGGCAGTAAGACTGCCTCAACCGACTCCCTGTCGGAGGATTGCTTGCGTTCACCAAGAAAAGGCATCAGGCAACCTGATGGCAACGGGCTACGGCATATTGGCTGTATCTGGATAGCATCCCTTAAGCTGCCCTCACAAACAGGTGGCATGCTAAAGCCGTGACATACTATGCACCAATGTCCCTGATAGTCATTCACTTTGAGCTAGTTCAAGTGCGTGTGTTGCAAGGAGAGCTTCCATCAACAATGGTGCTTGAAACACAAAGGCTAGTAGCACTGAAAATTGTCTAAGGAGGGAAGCGCTACATGAAATTTCAAATATAAGAGATGTATTTCTCAGACAAGCATGCTCCAGGAATAGAAACCACAGTAAAACATGGAGATTAACAGAAGGATGTATGTATCTTTTCTAGGTCAACTCTCAATAACTTGAGAAGATACCAGGGCACAGACTCATTTGGCGGGTTGGTTTTTTTTTCTTTTTGTTTTCTTTAAAAACACAGCTATACTGACTTCAATGGAACTTTTCCATTCTTCAACCACTAGATCTGCCTGATAATATATTTGACCTAAATGGAACTGAAGTTGCTTTCACTCACAATAATAACCCTAAGGAAGATCGCTGCAGCATGTCCTCATCAGATATTAACAAGCAGAAATTTAGGAAGGGTTTACAGCAAGACTTGAGGCCATGAAACTAAACTCTGCTTTCATTACCAGCTGCTGAGTTTTAAGATTGGACCTGCAGCTCAGAGTCTATGGACTGGGTAAGGGAAAAATCAGCCAGTCTTTCTATGCTTCTCTGTAATTTGAAACCACCAAGACATATCTTGGGGTATAAATCACATAGCTCTATAAATAAAATAAATTATGATTTTGTACTCCTTGGAAGAAAGCTGACACCAAATTCATGTAGCAAATGTAAGAAAAAATAAGCCTGGCTTGTGGCCCAAGCACATAAGAAGCTCCCCCTTGTTCCCCGGGAGGAAACTCCACCACCACCATTAGTTGACTATGCCCTTGGGAGCTTATGGCTACAGGTAGTCTACAATACACTAAACGTCTGTCTATACGTAGCATCTTCAGGTAATGAGGTAAATGTTTATTAACAGAAAGGGCCACCAGCAAAATTCCAGCGAACTCCGGTGAAAGGGCAAGCTAGCTCCTATTCTCAGGTAATTAAATAGTGAATCTTCCCAGTAAGTCCCAGTCCCAAGTTCACGTCACACAGACACTTATGGCTGCTTCTCTATGCTACATAAAAAGAAGTGTCCCACTTTTCAAATGCACACTGCCGCTTCTGTGAACTGAAGTATGACCTCTCTCTGGCACAATCTTTTTAAAACAGAGCTGCTACATATATGTGAAAAAGCAAGTAACCCACTACCAGAAAACACTTAGTTTTGTACAAACCAATTATCCTCTGCAGCAAAAAGATCAGATAAATAGAGTTTTGAAAGTGTGTGGTTGTGAAATGACTGAATGTATCATTTTGGCTCTTTTATAACAAATTAAAGATAAAATTGAACAATTCTTTCATTTCATAATAGGAAAGAAATCTTCTAACAGACAACTGTGACTTAAAATCCCTTCAGAAACATCCTGTTCAGTTTCAAAGTGGAGACAAAGGTGCACTATAAAGTGCTTTAAGAGATGTATTCCCTCCTATTCTGGCTCCCCCCCCTCGATAACACATAGCAAAGAAAGCAGGACACATCTTGGAGCCCATTGATACAAAACCAGTGAGAGCTTTGCCTGCCAAAGACACCAGGATCCTTGGGGGTGCCTACAAACCACCATGTTTGCAGCCCGAGCTGCAGTTCCTGTAAGTCTTCCGTCTTCTGTACGTGACACGAGCGTGACTGTTAAGTGAGTTTACAAGAAATATAAATGAGCACATGAAGACCATTTTTCAAAACCCTTGCAAAATGGGAAGTTGCATTTCATACCTAGTTTCTAAGAGAATGAGATTTATGTGGTTGGATGTGCCTGCCAGTCCCTCCACCGCCCTCAGCAATCTTCCAGTTCACGGGTAGATTTCAACTAACTCTGGCCAAAGACTACGGCACAAGGGATGGCCACTGACAACCGCGTTTCTGCAAGTGTTATGGAAGCAAAAGATCTAGTACAGACTATACCATTTTCCCCCATGGAGGGGAAGGCTGGCAGCAAGCTGAACCTCTATCAGGCATTGGAGAAGTGACACAGGAGCGTGCTGAATGACACAAAGATGGAAAAAGCTTTCATCAACCCAACCCAAGCACGAAGCCCTCCTCATCCCTCCACCCCTGGATTTTGGCCACAATAACAAATAACTCAACAACTGAATAAAGCACGGAGTCTACTCACTGTCTCGGCAGCCCATCCTGCCTCACAGCTTGCTCAGCCCTCCCCGTGCCATGCTTGAGTACCACACAAGGGGCCACCATGAGCCAGCTGCCGTTCTCAGTGAGATCAAACCCTTCCCAGAGGGTGCCGCGCTCAGGCAAGCACCGCCAGCCTCTCAGACAAATTCAGTGCTGTTAGAAAGATGACAGACCTCCACCAAGACCTCAGTCCTGTTATTCACAGTCCCACAGGGAAAGAGACGGCGGCAAAGCCTTGAAGCCCACAGCCCCTCCACGGCACTTCTCCCCCCAGTCAGTCCCCGCGGTTATCAGGGAGGCACAAAACACAGGCCTGAGAAAGCAGAGCACCAGCCTCTTGCATGCCGCTAGATGAGGAATGGAGAAACCCACTCCCATTATTTTCAATTAACGAGCCACATTTTTTATTTTTCTGCGGATCCTCCCAAGGGAACAGGGTAAGGCTACCAGCCTCCTTGTAGGGAGGAAGTTAAGCTCAAATGCCCTGCATCCACTTTTAAGAGAAATTGTTCACAGCACTTAATTCCAAGAAACCAGCAATTAATTGTGCTACAGTATCAGTAAGCACACTGGTTACACCATTACAGCCCATTATTTTCCCTCCAAGACATTACATTACTACATTATTGATGCAACAGCCCAGAGTAATGAAGCGGTGCTTTGCATCCTTCTTCATACCGAACACCAAGTTCACAGCGCTATAGCACCGACGCCAGATTTAGTGAGGGTTTTTTTCCAGTAGGTCAAAAATTCCAGTTAACAACCTAAAAACAGCTGTGCAAAAAGTTAAACACCTGTCCTTAATCAAATGCAAATGCTTGGGTTTCTATTTGATACAACTCAAAATTACAGCTATTTCTAAATACTCTGCTTTGACAGTGAATATTTTTACCTCATCTGGACAGACTATTTTCAGAAAGGCATTCAAGACAGATTAAGCCAGAATGCAGTAAATTAGCGAGCTGCTTACATAAATACTGAACTTCTTTGAAGTTAAGGGGAAAAAAAAGCAGCTATATCTAGAGGGTCACCACTGAAAGCCAGGGAAGGAAGATTTGCCCGTGTCAAAATTCCAGAAGAAAACCTAGAGATGTTACCATGAAAGGAGCTCAGAACAGTAGATCATTCTGTCCTGCAGCTCTTACTCATTCACAGGACTACTGAAAGGAATAAAGTTTATTCGTGTGAAGAATACTACAGGAAGGAGCCTCTGTTTGCAGAGCACCCAGTCAGCAGCAAATGGTTCTGCAGCACAGAGGAAGGCCAGGAACGCCTGCCACATCTTGTGCAATGCCTGGGAAGGCTGTCCAAGCAAAGCTTGGGCTAAAACATGAAACGGTACTTCCTCTGCAATTACTAATATAAGATGGAGTATTAATATAATATTTAGAAACAGTCTCCTTCATGTGCATAACCCCAGCACATCGCTTCCCAGTCATTCCCTGCAATATTCAGCTCCACAAATCCCCAGTAAGTTGCAAAAATGAGAGGGCTCTTTAGAGTTATTTTAAATTTACTCTCTTTCAGTTTCATTTAATCTTCTTGCATCCCGGCTCTCTGCAAAAAATTAGGCGGCTGATCAGTTCCCGCTTTGCCACTCACTCTCTTGCACGGTGCAATCACAGCTTCCCCTGGGTGCCTTCTTTCTGGACCAAATAACACCACTCCTGTTGACTATAGCCATACTGGAATATTCCCCTTGGGCCCCCCCGACTTTCATTATCTTTTCTGCTGTTTGCTCTATTCTTTCTCTTTCTGGAAATGAGGCTACTGGAACTGAACTAATTACTCCAGGCTCAGAGGATGTTTTATGGGGGTGCTGAATTGTTCTCATTTTTCCTTATGCCACAGCCAATACTCATGTGTTTAAATATCGACAACTATTTCAGTGTATCAGTGCAATGCCAGCAGCACTGTGAACCTTCACAGGGAACAAGAT
The DNA here is from genome assembly GCA_030449065.1 of Oceanodroma leucorhoa. Lineage (NCBI taxonomy): Eukaryota > Metazoa > Chordata > Aves > Procellariiformes > Oceanodroma > Oceanodroma leucorhoa. Next base: position 675,063 of record JASVER010000071.1, on the reverse strand, counting down.
CAGAACCCATCCCCATGATGCTCCTCAAGCCACAGTCAAGGGGAGAAGTAAACTAAGAAGTCTTCATTTTCTCAACCCCTCTTCCCTTAAACGCTGTCCTTACCCCCAAAATGGATGTTTTCCCAGGGGCTCATCCAACTCAGACCCTACCAGATCACAACAGGTATGAATCCCAACCCTAAAGACCCCAGTGTAACCACAGCACCTTCTCACTCCAGCCGGGGATGTCTCGGCAGCACTGTCAGGAGTATGCAACATGGATTGCACAAGCTGCCCGTGGGCCTTGCAGCTCCTTTCGATGGTACAGGTCTAACTCTACTCAGCCACTAGCTTTGTAGCCAGTTTGGGTGTGTTTGCACTGTTTGCATGAGAAGCAGCTATTAAGCAGGTAGCAGCACTTCAGGTGAACTCCCAGGGAGTCTCAAAGCATAGCCCTAGGCTGGGCAAACCAGAGCCATCTAATCTGAAGGTGACAAAGGCGGGGGTAGGGATGGCAAGGTCCCTTCCAAAGGAAAACCTTGCCATGGCTGTGCCTCCTCGCTCTGAACGAAAGAGAAGTCACCTGCGATAGCGGCCAATGCCTGAGCATCGAGGGCCAGCCCAAAACCTTAGAAAACACGTTATGACTCATCAGTTCCTGCCTCACACTGGCACAGTCTGTAATTAAAAGTGTCTCAATAGAACCTCACCAGCCCCGATAAGGCAGTGTTTTCCCACCCATCTGATAATGGCCAAGTCTCTCCACAATCTCAAGCTCCGTCTCAAGCCCTTCTCTCCGCATGACAACCCTGGTCAGCGGAGAGGAGGCAGAGCCGGCAGACATCAGCATCCCCATCTGCTCTGGCGGTTTGATGGCTCTCATCACCACAGGTCTCCTTATAAAACCCACCAATTATCCCACGCATACGCAGTTTCTATGTGCCGAAGAGAGGTGACAGCCCATATCCTTCCTGAAAATCAATTAGACTATCTGTATGCTTAAGGGAGAATAAGCTTTGGCTAGGGTATTTTTCTCTTGTATTTAATCTTGCTTTAGAAACATTCAGCCACCACAGTTTAACTGCTGATGTATGTCAGACAGACAGCGTCACCGACTTATCCACCTTGACTCCCAGCTTTTGGCTGCAAGAACATCGCCACGTAAGTTCAGCATCCTTTGCATTAGATAGGTGTTTATCTCATTCCTACATTTAAACCTGTAAAACGGTTGAAATAGTTGAAGACAAATCCTGCTTGTCTTACCTGTGGTTCACAAAACATGCTCTTCAAGATGGAAGGCAAGGCATCATACGCATTCACACAGGCAGGAATTTTTCATTAAAAAACAGTCTCCACGTTGCTGGTGTCTGCCCCTGCATTCACTCAGCTTGCAAAACTGTTTTCACTATCCAAAACCATTTGATGCGCAAGGCAATTTTCTGTGAGCACAGTGGTATAATGAAGAACTAGCTAATAGGTAAAGCATAACAGCAGGTCCTAACTACTGAGGGGCGGGTTGTTTGGTTCTTTTTTTTTTTCCATGTTAAAGGAATTGTGTATTTTGAAAACCTTCCTCCTTACTGAAAGCATGCCAGATAATTAAACTGAAGCTCTTATTTTTAAAATCTAATTTACTTTTGAAAACATACGCTGCTGGACTATTTTTAGGATTTTTCTTATGTGGGCCAGCGGAAATAGGCTAGCCAGTTAGCACAAGGGCTTAGAGGCTGCGCCAAGCAGTCTTTAAGCTGAACACCATGAACCAGTAAAACCATGGAAAAAAAAGAAAAAGAAAAAAAAACAAAAACCATTTTCCTTTCAAATTAGGAATAAATATCTGCAGTGAGGTACTGATACTGATCTTCAGTTTTGAAAAAGCTTATTTTTAGCAAAAATAAATCTGGGCCTACAGCTTTGACTCAGGAGTTTCTTTAATTTGTTACCAAATGCGAGAGCTCATCCTGGTGTTTGAGAGGCTGCCCTCACCACCAAAATCAATGGGAATGTTGCTCAGGTGAGGACTACAGGATTGGGTTTAGCAACACCTTTGGAATATCTTGTATCATAAGATATATCCACACAAAATGTACGCTAGAGAAGTGAAATAACACCAGTAGCACAAGGATAATTTTTCTTAAGTATTCAGTTTTGTGGCCCTTATTTTATAAGCATCAGGGGAAGTATCGGAGCATCGGAGGTACCTGCATCTAGCCCCTAGCAGTTTTGTACACTATACTGCAACCCAGAGCAAAATAATCTACCTACCCAGACTTAGAGTGAATGATTCAGTGAAACTCATTTCTGTGATAAGCTGGCATGCAAAAAAATGCCCCTGTATTACAAAAAAAAAAAAATCTTCTTAGTATCCTCCACAAAAAGCACCTCAGTGGGTACCCAAAATGACTCCGACCTCTGAAAACTCTCTCTGTTGGCAGCTCTTCCCACCGAAGAGCTGCGAGTTTGGCATCAGTCCCTGGGCTTCTGGCCCACCTCGCTGGTGGCAGCCTTGCTACTGGCCACATCCTCCACTTTGAGGTGATGGAGAAGCGAAGATGCTTCAGCTGGGGTGAAGGACCTGCAGCCTGGAGAGTGGATACGGTCGACAGCCCCACAACCTCTATTTTTCCAAATCCTTTCCGGATAACATCCCAGAGAGGGATTTGCAAGGCTTGCTCAGCCCTCTGCAAGGAAAAGACGACCTTTCCCAACTTTAGCTCCTTGTTCACAGCCAAACACAACATATTAGCAAAGGCACTACAGCCCAGCAGTGTTTATCCAAGACTACCACGGGGCCAGAGAAACTGCAAAACACTGCAGGATGCAAAGTTTCCTTCAATTATTTGACCGCCTTGAAAATGCAAATGTATTCACCATTCCTCTGCTGCAACCCCAGCCCTGCTCACTTCCCCCACCTGGGAGCAATATTTCATAGCAGTGCAATTTAAGAGCAGGGTGTTTTTATTAATTTTAAAGCCTCAGACTCTGGCAGGTCCAGGTGCTACTCCACAGCACTCAAGGACAGAAATCCAGTCCTTGAMGAGGCCTCTTCTTTAAACTTCTCGGGGGTTCCTGTTCGCCTGCTCACTCGCGAGTCTGTCCCGAGACCTTTATGGCCGCCTGAAGTCCCTGTGCCATTCACATGAGCGCAATCTATCCACGTAAGGGCTCTGGGAGCAGGCTGCGAATCTGCTGACCCAAAGGTATTACCCGTCCCTGCCGGCTCGGCTGCAACGCCTCCGTGCACTCCTATCTCCTGGCGAGCATCCCACCTCCCACACGTCCGTCCTGCAGCACTGATCCCTCCCTGCACTTTCGCTTTCAGCTGCCTTACGACACCAGGGAAAGAGAGGTTGTACCYGTCTCCTCTGCTTCCATACACTGGGATCTTTTGAAAGATCCCCAGTATCAATGTCCATTACTGCCTTAAGCACAACCGCAGGAAGAGCCCAGTCCCGAAGCGTCACGCCAGTGACATCCCACCAAGCAGATGTGACACTCACCGGCAACAGCCAGCCACGTGCCACCACGCAGATTTACACCAGGTCTGTGTGAGAGCCACCAGGACTAGAATCTGGCCCAAAATTTTTGAACAAGTAGGATGCCATTTTACACAGTGCTTGTAAACCGCCTGGAACCGCCTGGGGTGAACAAGTCCTTCCTCCCTTACCCACCTCTGCCAGCTCGGTTCAGCAGGAGCACGATCACCTGGCCTGAGGCCTGTTGGTACAGTGGTGTAATTTTCTTCCTCTTCCTTACTACCAATCCAGTATCATTTAACTCCAAATCAAATCAAAGCCGATTTTCTTTATCGGTGATGAGCCAAGAGAATCCGTGTGGGAAACTGCAAGTGTCCCAAGCACCTTCTCAGCCCCCAAGCTGGTCCATGTATTTACCACAGGATGCCAACAGCCCTCTTAAAAGTACCATATTATAAAACCTCCTGGATTGTTTCCAGGAATAATTACACCAAAAAAGGGTACTGCTTACTATGAACTGAGCGTAGGAATCAAGAAAGAGAATAAAATACCATCAAGACGACAGGCACCGCTTGAACAGMGACCAAGGAAATGGTCACGTCCCATAAGCCATGCTGTGCACCTTCCTCCTCACCCACGAACTGCCACAGTAAGGGAGCGTGATGATTCAAAAGCATCATTCAGTGTAACAGGTTAAATTAATTAAAATAACCAAGACAAGCTTCTGCAAGGTATCAGCGTAAGTGCCTGTAACCCATCCATGCTGCTGAATTGATCCACACCAACGACGGCTCCTTGTTCTTCAGCTGCTCCCAGAAACATACTCCTCACTCCTGCTATCAAAATGAGCCTACAGCTGCCTTCTCACTGACTCATTTCACCTGATCAGTGGCCTCCTCTCTTTTCTTTTTACAGAAGAGAGATGTAGCTTTATGGAAAGCAAAAGGAGAGACTGACCACCAGATTGTACCTCCTCACAGTCCGCAACAGCAGGATTTCTGTATTACCTTCTGGGAAAATGGGAAGCTTAAGCACTGACAGACAAACGTGGCCACATGGAGCCCACTGATAGGAACTCTTTGTTGTAGGAAATCCCTGAAAGTAAGGACAGATCGAGAGCCGCATTTGAGGCTTCAGCTGGCATAGTCCTCTATAACGTCTGTGGGKTTTTTTCAGGCTGTCCCCACTGAACACCTCTGGCAAAATAACTACAGGTTAAGCTGACTGCACAAGCTCTGGGGTAATTTTGACTCCATCTGTACATCTTTTAAAATCTTTAAAACACTTACCAGGTGCATAACAATTATAATTACAGATTTATATGGAGATGGTGCAGTAAGTTGCTTTCGGTGAGGAAGAAAACAAGGAGAAGAGCAAAGGACGAAAAAAGCCCCTACTTTTTCCTTACGCCCTGCTGAAACCTCCTCTGCCCGGGGCAAAGGAAAACACCCTGCAGACAGAGCCACGGGTGGGAGCGCTGGGACAGAGGGACTGGCAGGACGGCACCGCTGCCAGGGCTGGACCTGACGGCCCAGCCTGGGAGCCTGAGAGAGGCACCAGCAAAGTGTTGAAACTGGGAGGAGACTGGGAAAGTGAGCAGGCACTGATGCACGCTCTGAAGATCATACAGGAGATTTGGGAGGCGACAGCACTGGAAAAATTAGCCCACAACACCGAGCAGCTGCTCATTTCACTGACCAGCAGTTAATGCTAACACTTGGTGTTAAAGGAGGTAACAGGAGCAGTCTGCTGGGCTCCAAGCAGCCGTCCCAGGGATGCAAATGGTGGCAGTGCTGCTGCTTGTGATCCCCGCAGCAAGAGAGCACGACACAGTGACAAACTCCCCCATCCACCCCCTCCTTGCTTTTTCTGTACAGTCGCTACTGGGCCAGCAATAGAGCTATTTTGGGTAGAAGCCGCTAGTTTCAGCGAGCCATCTCAAAGGAGCCCCTGCTCTTTTTGCGCTACACATTGGCCAGAGGAAATTACTCCGGACAGAGGATTTAATCCCCGGCATCCACACGCTCCAGGAAACAGCTCTCTTCTCCTCTGGTGTCATCTAATCGAGCACGGCTTTCTCCTTTCACACCTTCATTGGGGGTAAGGTGGGGGGAAGACCATAAAGCTTTCCTCTAGCTTCTGAGAGAGGAGAACTAGGTCCCTGCCCAGGACGAGGGAGAAAAGGCTCAGGCTTTACAAGCCCCCAGCTGGTGCACCACTGGGTATTTACTCTGGACAAAGTGGAAGATTTCTGACTGATAACCGACAGCTTGGTTCAATACGCACTGCACGAAGGCCGACACACTAAATGTGGTTACTCAAAGTAACTTTGAGCAGCCACAGAAGAGAGAGCATTTGCAGTAGCATTAGGGAAAGGTGCAAAGTTGTCCCTATATACTTGCCCCTTGTCCCTATGCTCCTTGTATATACAGTCATATTTCCCAGTCTTAAGTCCAAAGCCTCATTTATATCAGAAACTAAGTGGTATAGCTGCAGCCYTAACTCCCTAGCGTGGCCACAGCTATAACTGCTATTAAGGTACTTTCCAACATGATAAAGGGAATAATCATATTGGCATACATCATCTTTATGATTATTCTGGGTGTTTCTGGTATAACCATTTCTGGGATTTTTTTTTTTTTACGTTATACTCATAACTGAAACAAATTATATGAATAAAAATGTCCAGAGGGAAACAAACTTTCATCAGCCAGTCAGTCAAACAGCAACCTCCCACTGAGTCTCTACTTCCCAGTCCCACCATTGCTCCTCAACCCTCACAAGGCAACGGAGGTCTGCAACGAGCGCACACACACTGAGCATCCGTCTGTCCCACTCCTGCCAACACCAGGTGTTCAAGCAAGCCACCCCATTCCAGGGAAGGAGCATGGTTTCCCCACCGCGCCACCCCAGCTCCCACCAGCTTCTGTGGCCACAAGCCACGACCAGGCACAACCTTCTGCCCTTCAGGCAAGAGACTCTCCCTCCCATCCGGAGAGGGTACAAATGCACAACTTGTTTAGAGAGGCTGTGGAAGTTTGCTTGGGAGGTTGTCAGGTAAGAGAATCGAGCAAAACCACACATCATTTGTTGCACCGCTACTGATGTCAACCTCTGGGCGAGGGACTCAAGCGCCCAGAAGCAGATGGGAAAAATATAACAGCAAAGACTCCTAAGTATAACATATAGGTGCATATAAGAAACTTCACACTGTATTCCAAATTTTTTTTTACTAGCAAAAAATAAGACTGAAATATAATGGGGGGAAAAGGATGTTCTTAAAACTGTAGTTAAAAGAAGCCCAGGAAAAAGCCATGAAATTCTATTTTGTGCTCAAATATTCCTCTATCACCCTAGCTGAAATAAGTTTTAGATTGATTTTTACGTTGCCCCTAAAGCCATAATAGCATCTTGAATGGTTCAATTACAATAGAAAGCAGAGAAGTAACAGATAACATTATGCTCGCCAGTAAGGGAAGGGAATGGTCTCTTTATACACACACGTATGTATACATATGTATCAGAACTTAAAACCATTAGCTGATTTGGTTAAACTGTGCTAATGTATTGGTATTGCTCATTTGCTTGGAGTCCCTCTAGTTCGCCTGGATTAGGAGAAGAGGCTGAGGTTAAACTGAGGTTAGCTGACACGTGTCAGCCAAGCCTGACCTAATCCTGGGTTTCTTCCTAGTTGTTGTGTCTTCCTCTCTAAATAATATTAAGAATAGGAAGAAACCACAGGGACGCAGTTGGGTTCCAAATAACTAGTTTTAGTAGCTGTACACAAACAGACAAGGCTGAGTTGTGCACGCCGGCTGCTCCGCGAAAACCTTCTCCCCGCAATCCCCGGCTGTCTCCCTCGCAGCCCCTGCCCTTCCCACCACAAGTCCTGCAACACAAGATCAGGAGACCCCCAAGACTGAAATGAAAACAACCTGTTTTCTAAACTCTATATTAATCTAAGTGTTGTCTAACACGATTCCTCCGCCTGGTAAAAGAGGACCTCTATAATACAGTGTAGGTGAGCTACTTGGGCCTGCCATCCAAGCATCCCCTGTGAAAATGAAATACAGGGACTTACTCCTATGATTTGCGCTGGATCCAAGACCTGGGGAAACTTCTTAGTTACCTCAAAGCAGCTCTCAGATCTGGCCTAAAAGTAGGGGTTTGATGAGCAATAAAGAAACAAAAATAATATAGCTTAAACCACAGAGGTGTCAGCTTTTACTGCCTTTCATTGAGTACACAATATTTTTCTCCCACTATTTCAAGGGAAATGACACTCCGCATGACTGTTATAGGATGTAAAATGTGTACTGTGCTGTTCAGTCGGAGCTTGTAATTGAAACATTTGAGTGCCAATGAAATCCCAAACGTAAAGTTTTTAATTTTCATTCAACCATGACATTAAAATTCTGGTTGTACAGAGGGGAAAAAAAAAAATTACTACCTCGGAGTGCTTTTAAGGTCTGTTCTTTCTGATACAGTAACCGGGATGAGCTCAGCCAAGATGCCAGCAGCTGCTGGCACGCTCCAGCGGCTTGCTCCCAATGCTGCTGCCTGCTTCTCCTTTGTCATCCCTACTCCCAAACCACAGAAGAGGTTGTCAAGAGGCTTATCAAGGAGATGTGGCCTGCTGCCTGCAATGCATGAAGAAGTGCCACCACCTTCATCCATGTGCCTTCAACCCTGCATGAGAAATGAGCAGGCACCTGTTGGAGAGCAGGGCTCCTGTTGAGGCAGCTGTCTGAGCTCAGGCCAGACGTACCCGAGACAAACCCAGCAGSCTGAAGCACCCACCAAAAGAACCGCCTCAGACATCTTCTTTGTCTGAAGGCACATGACTATCATTTATAGGAAGGAGAAGGTTATCTTGCAATACTGATCTTATTCAGCAGCTTCCAAGATGACTGGGTATGACACCAGGCTAAAAAACCTCAGCTGAAACCACTAAATGCTTTGCACAGCTGATGGGGAAGCCCTGAAAGGCTGGTTTGTGTCTTGCAGATCCTCAGACCATCTTTCCCAACACTCACATTCACAAAATATATTAGGGCAACCTCAGACTACATCATGCACAAACCCATGTTCTTCTCATACTTGCATCCCGTGATCTTAATGCGTTGCCTGTTTTGCTGTCCGGATGGAATTTAAGGTGTTGAATTTAGCCTGGAAAATTTTTAAAGGTTTGACATTTGCCTGCCAGAGAGACACTGCCTCTCCCCCAAAAAACTGCCTGCAGAAAAGGTACTGCTAGGGGTCTGCTTTTGCACTGCTTTTCTTTCCCCACCTTCACTCAAATCATATCAGCTATGGTACCTCCAGAAAGGACCCTGCACTGCTTCCCGTCCACGTCTGATGGACCATATCCACTGATTTCAGTGCCTGTGTGTCCACATGCCACCCAGATTTATTGAATCTCCAGAGTACAAGACCTGTCTCTTCTCCCCACGTCTCTCTGCACTACTCCAGAAGTCTGCTATCTATTAAGTTGCTTTATCGCGGTGTTTCAAGTACTGGGTACAGAGGAAGGATGAACTTGTGGCTATGCCACTATATAGTGAGACATAGCTTCCAGCAGTCCTAGCCTCCTACCACAGATTACCCAAATAGTTTCGAGCAGGTCAAATAATCTCTCACATCAGATTTCCCCACCTTTTAAGTGCCTGAGAAGGAAGCATTTGCAACCAACCATGAARCACTCAGACATCAAAATGGTGAGGACTATATAAACAGATACATATCTCACTGGTGAAGAAACAGACTGATGTGTTTAATGGTTTATAATGGCTGTTTTAGTTGCCATGAAAGTACTTAAGAGCATGCAACGCGTCCTCGGATTAAATCTAAATAAACATAAACAGCAATAAAAAATGGCTTTTATTACAAGAAGGCCTGACTCTTGTTTGCACCTGTAACTCTAAATATACACAACAGGATGTCAAACTACATCCTATAAGATGCTAAAAAGAAAACATCATTACAGTCATTTGCATAGAAAACATAACGACACAGGGAGAGAGGTAAAAAATGGACAACTTGCTTGGGTCTGATTTGAACATCTTAGAAAAATGCCATTTGCTCGAGTCAGGACTGAGCTCCCAAGGAGAGCTGTGCCAGGTAAAGCTACAACAAAATGGAGATGAAAACTCTGAATTGGGTCCCTGGAAAGGAGATAAATGAGGGTCAGAATGAAGTTCATTTAAATACACCGAGCTGATACAGAGGGAGTTAGAGAGAGCCGCAAAACAAAATGAAAGGCTCAGTAGGAGCCTGCACAGCCAGTGCTGCAATGTCAGAAACGCAACACAGTGCCATCTGAAACCTACAGGCACAGTACCAGGACTCGAGGAAAAAAACAACGGTGTCACCCCTGGGGCAGACATGCCTGCCTGCAACGGCCCTGGAACAAAGCGCGGGGGCCCTGCAACACATGCCCCCGACAGCAGATGCATTTCGGGGGGAGGTTCAGCGGAGCCTCCGGGGAGGACATCCACGGCTGGACTAAAACTGCCGGAGGAATATAACGGAGCAGCATCTATTTACACCAGGAAAGAGGATCTGCCCCTTTCTTTTGCTCCTGCTTGGCATCCTCCTTTGGGTCTCTTATGGGAGGGAAGGTGTCTTAACACAATAGATAATTAGCTATAATGCATCCTCTGTGGCTATAACAACTTAACGGAGCTTATCTGTAGACCTGATCTAGACTTCCAGTTATCCTTGTTCTCCCAGTTCCCTTTTTTCCCCCAATATTTGCATCTCAGCTTGACAGGTATTTTGTATTTAAGCTTAATAAAAGTGTTTGCATGTGCCTGTGCACGCTTAGGAGAAGGTAGGAGAAAACCACTCGGTTTTAACTCGGATTCCCTGAGACGCGGCTCGTTCCATTTTCCTTCCCTGACAAACAGAGGGAGCTGAAATAAGAAACGTCAACTTTGGGATCCTGCTCTCCTGAACGGATATTCATGAAAAATATCGGACTCTTCGTTTAAAAAAAAAAAAAAAATCCCCAGGAAGTTGATGCATCACCGTGTTGCATCTGTGTCAAGCTCTGGGTAAACAAGCAGCAACATGAATGAAATCTGTCCAGAAAGACTGCATTTCAGCGCCAACCACGCAATCTCTGGCCAAACCGCTGCATATGTAACAAAGTTTGATCTCGCTTGCGAGCGCTCAGCTGCGCTTCTGCCATTTCCTGTGGAAAACTGAAGCTCTGAACGACGTCTATCACCCAGCGCTCGCCGACACCCCTGCCAGCTGCCCCTACATACACACCCCCCCGCAGGCAGGCAGCCAGCCCCGGCAGAGCCGGGATGCTCGGCAGCTCCCTCCCCGCGCTCCGGGCCGGGCACCGCCGGGAAGGAGCAAACACGCCGCTCTGCCCCCTCCTCCCTCCTCGGCCCCGCGGCAGCCCGCACCGGCCCCGGCGGCAGGTGCGGCGACCCGCCCCGCGCCCGGGGGGACGAACGGACGGGCGGGCGCCCTCCGGGGCGTCCCGCCCCGGCGCAACAGGTGGTCGGTGGCGCCCGGTCCCGCCCCGCGGCCGCACTCACCGCTGGCGTTCTTGCCGCAGATGAGGTGCTGGTAGGGCTGCAGCAAGCCCCAGAGCTCGGGGTCGTTGTTGACCGTCTGCTCCAGCGCCTCCAGGGTGAACCGGGGCGCCTCGCCGCACTCCTTCTCCTTCTCGGCCGGGGCGGCGGCGGCAGCGGCGACGGCCGGGGGGCGGCCGGGCGGTGGGAGCGGGGCGGCGGGGCCGGCCAGCACCCGGGCGTGGATGTCGCGGAAGAGGCTCTCGGTGCCGGCGGTGAGGTAGATGGCGGCGTGCTCGTGGATGCGCAGGGCCACGCGGCTGTCCACCATCCAGCGGTAGAACTTGCCCACGGAGAAGGCCAGCCCGCACCGCGCCGACTTGCCGCGGCTGAAGCGGTCGCCGCCGCTGCTGCTCATGTTGTAGAGGGAGAGGGCGCCGAGGGCGGCCGCCGTGCAGCGGGCCGCCAGCGTCCAGCCCAGGACGATCTCCATGGCGCTCCGCACCTCGTGCTTGGTGCACTTGGCGAAGCGGAGGCTCAGCCGCTGCGCCTCCCGGGCGATGCGCACCAGCGCCCGGCTCACCAGCGTCGAGAGCCGCGCCGCCGCATCCCGGCTCCCGGGGCTGGCAGCAGCGGCGGCGGCGCCCGGCGCCCGCGGCTCCCGGCGCGGCGGCGGCAGCAGCAGTGCCTCCACCTCCTCCAGGCTCCAGGGGACCTCCTCAAGGTCGGGCAGGAGCCGGGAGCACTGCTGCCCCGCGCAGTCCAGCACCTCGGAGTCTTCCGCTAGGACGGTGTTGACGGTGTCGAAGCTGTTGTGCCGACTGTGCATGGAGTCAGTTAGGTGCGGCCAGCAGCTTCCTCCATAGGGGTACGCGGGGTGCGAATCCGAGCAGCACAGCGACAAGTTGGAGGAGCGCACCGAGTCCGCCGCGCCACCATACCCGGAGTCCAGCGTCAGGTCTTCCAGCGTCCTCACCGCCGTCTTACCTCTGCGGGCCATCGCTGCACTTCATGCTGCACCCGCGGGACCCGGGCGGGGAGCGGCTCACAGGAAAGCGGGGGGAGAGAGAGCAGCGAGGGGGCGCGGCGAGACCCGCCGGCCGCTTCGCCCCGCAGGCTGCTGCCGCCCCGCCCCGCCAGACGCCAGCGAAGCGGCGGTGCTGCCCGCGCCCTGCTGCCGGCCGCGGCCCCGCTGCCCGCCCGGCTCCGGCTCCGGCTCCTGCACTGCGCCGCGCCGCCGGCCCGACACCGCACCGCAGCGCAGCGCCGGCCAGGCGGCGCGGGGGGGCGGGGCCATGCAAAGCGCCTCCGGCTCGCGGCCAATGGGTCGGTGAGGGGGCGGAGACATGCAAAGCGCCGCGCCCGGGGGCCAATGGGACGGCATCTTGCGCCTGGCGGCACCTCCCCTCGCCTCCGCGGGGCGCGGAGCCGCGGCGCGCCGCACCGCGCAGCGAGGGGCGGGGGTGGGCGCGGTCCCGCCCGGCGCGGCTCC
>JASVER010000071.1:598109-662462 GCA_030449065.1 Oceanodroma leucorhoa | reverse complement strand
GCTGGGGCTGCAGCACCCTGGTGCCTGCGCCGGGCCCCCCCCGGGCCGCAGCCTGCGCGCAGGCAGGACCCCGCGGTCCAGTCCCGAAGGCGGGGGTTGGCGTGCTGCACAATGCAGCCTCGGCCCGGCGGCACCGCTGGCAGCCGGGTGCGTGGCGAGGCTCGGGGAGGGCTGCGGCCAGCCGCGTCCTCTGTCCCTCCCGGCAGGGAACAGCAAGGTGTGGAGCATGTCTCTGTTACAGCCACCACCGCGGTCCTCAGGCACATAAACTGGAGTCCTGCTCCAGCCCTCGCTGGTTTTTCACACCAGCGGTTTCCTGGTGTTGCTCTAAACAAATGAAAGGGAGCGCAGGCACACACACAAATCGCATGAGACAGTCAAGATGTTTTGAAACCGAGCAGAAACTGCCACGTAAGAATACCAGGCATCACTCGAGTCAGGAAAAACAATTTCCAAATAATTAAAACGAGTACAATAAAGCCCTTAGACGTTCTTGAAATTAACCTCCTAAGTATCACAAAGGGTTTGACAAGTAAGATTTATATTGGGCTTAGGGTGCATTTCCTACACACGTTAAGATTTCTTGTGCAATATGTGGACAATTTATCCCCAACCAATGTATTTTAATCTTACATTGCCAGGCTTTAGCGTTATTAGGAGTTGCCTGGCTAATATCCCAGGCAACAGACTGAGAATGTATACGCTTGTGCATTCTGGTTTTGAAGAAATGTTATATCCTTTTAAGTGTAAAATACCAGTGAAATTCTATCCCTTTAAGGATAAAAGCCTAGCAAACACATTTCTCTATCATGCCAACAGAGGCGGCCAAAATTCTTGAGCAAGACAAGGCGAGTCATGTAAGAGATTTCCCCGTCCAAGTGAGCGAAGCCTGGCGATCCTTCAACATAAACTTCCTACAGGAAAGGCACGAACGCWACTACAGGTAGACTCATTTGTCAAACAGGTTGGGGAAAACTATGACACCACCAAAAACACGGAGAGGGGGYTGCCTTCCAAAAGAAGTCAAGTGCTGTCAGAAACTGGTTTCTCAGCATAGCCTTGGTCCTTCCACAAGACACACACTAGGTTTCCACAGGAATCCTGAACGCCGCCATATCCTGATAAAAAATAGCAGAGCTGAGGACAGGAGCGACCTGAACTAGAGCCAACGTCATGCTCCAAGTAAGAAGTTGAGGCCCACGCTGCCGGCAGCAGCTAGTCTTTGGGGGGACCATAAAAAATAAGAGCATGCCTCGACAGTCAAATCCTATGGACTTTGTGGTGATGCAGCTGTASATCTCACAGTAGAGCCCTCTGGTGTCTTCAGCAATTCAGTGCAGTGGCTGTTCAAAATTCACATTTCCATTTGGTAGAAGGAGGAACGCACCACCAGGACCAAAACCCTCAGGATATTTATTTTTCTAACAAACTCCATTCACTTGACTCTGTCCCTACGCTTTCACAAAGTGCGGCAACTGCTCGCGCTGAGCGCACATGACAGCAGGTCAAACTCAGGGAAAGTCCAAGTTTGGGAAGTTTTGTAGCAAACAGTTTGTYGGGCTTCACCAAGACACAAGGTGGGTGTCCAGGCAGGGTGGAACAAGTGARCTGGGTGGTTTGTTCACCAGCCTTTGTAAAAAACGGTGCTTCAGAGGTCAATGCCAGCCTTAGGCTGATGTTGACCTCTGAAGCATCGTTTTTAGGCTACAGCATTAACCACACATTGAGATGAACAGGAGAAATGAGAAGTGGACAGTTGTTTCAGGCTGCATGCAGACTCAGGCATCCGTATTACTGACTCAGAGCTAGTTTGTACTTCAAAAGAGGTTGGGGCTTTTTGTTTTAATTTGGAAAGCAAAATATTGGGCTTTACTAGAGATTTTGTAGTCGCAGCGAAATGTGCATCACCTTGCACATGGCGGTTTGACTCCCAGTCATGCTACCAATTCGGAAGAAGTTACGACACTTGGACACAGCAAAGGCATGTCAGCAGCACCGGCCTGGTCTAAACTTTTGAAAGGAGCAGCAAGAGCTTCTGACTCATTTCTTCAGCAGACTAATTACCTTCTCATTCAAAGGGCTGGAAGTTCGGATCAGTGCAGAGTGGCCATTCTGGATCTCTCGTGATCTTCAGCACCTAAAGGATCTCGCCTGCCCAGGTGCGGATACTCCRGCTGCTGCATCCCGGAGCGAGCTTCTGCGCAATTTGGAAGGACATCTGAAAGTCCTCCTGAGACAGGGTGACTTTGTTCTTGAAACCGCCCTGRGAAAAGACAGGATCAAATTGTTTGGAGGGAAACACACCCCTGCAACAAGTCCGGTGCCCGCATGGGGTGAGCTCCGGAGACAGTCCTCTGCTTTAATCCAGAAAGGGCACCACACCTCTCCTGCCCTGGGCTGAAAGTCAGGTGTCTGCAGCTGTACCCCACTCCACAAGCCTTACAGTCGGGGTCATTTGCCTATTACACACAAAAACATCCACTGAAGAAAACAAAGTCCCTTTATATGTCAAAGGCTGGGGGGAAACAATTTTCAGCTTGTTGGAGACATGGACATCAATTATCCTTACAGAGAATTCAGACAGGGACTGATTAAGTACCATTCCAGGATGATAAGTGCCAGCAAAAACTCTGAAAGAGGGAAATTGAACCACATTTTAAAAAGGTGCTTAGGGCAAATTTAAGTGAATGGGAAGTTGGAGTTTGTATGGGGAGAGCAGTGAGTGCACAATTCTTCCCTTCCCCACCCCAGTCAACTGCCTGCAAATGGCATCTTCTTCAAAGCTGTAGGGAAAAACATGACAGCAAACAGGCTGCTGGACAGAACAGGAATGTACCTAGAATCAGGCCACTCCATGCAATTTCTGTATTTTCGGAGTGCTGCACTGCAATAACAGCTCAGATCAAAAGCAGCATTCGCAGGATCTCTCAGTGCTATCTCTGACTGCTAGGAACAAGCAGCGAGGCTTATGAGGCTCTTCTTATGTTGCTGGCAAAGTTGGAGTGCTAATGTTTCTAATCACAAGGGGTTAATTTACAAAGCAAGGCTGTAATCCTGTACCTGTAAAGCAGGCGTGAAATGCACATCCCTGGCAGAGGAGCCTTTGGGGCTGCAGCATGTGTACAGTCTGCTGCGAAGAGACCGCCCATCAAAGAAGGAACGGAGCGCTGGCATCAGGTAGCATCGTCCCTGCAGGGCCACTGGGCGAYTGCTGCCAACTGAGACAAGAAGGCTCAGGGAGATGACTCTGGTGTTGCTCCTCAAACACATACAACACCGAAAGGAGTGGGGATGAGTGACACAATGAGGCCACCGGCTCGCTAGCTGGAAGGGAGGCACTGGTGGTGCCTCCCGTGTGAGTGGGAGGGAAGGACACACGGCAGCTGGATGCCACACCACCTGCTTTTGCCCTATCAGCCCCATCCTGCTGATTTCAGCAACTGGATGCTTTAGGACCCCCGGCAAGGACTCAGCAGGAGCTGTTGCCCCACGGAGAGGCAAGGTTCAGCTGATCGGCTTCTCCTCTTGCAGACACTAAGGAAAAGGGCTGCCCCTGAATTTCCGCCAGCTATTGCTTAGCCAGGGGCAGCTGCCCGGCTGTTCTCGTCTGCTGTGCAGAAGCAGCAGCTCCTACTTCCYGCTGAGCTCAAAACCCTTCTGACTTTCTTCCTGCAGCCCCCATGACCCCGTGCACTGAGAGTGGAGGTCAGGTAGAGATGGGTAGACTTGTGCCTGGCGTGGAGGGGAGCGATTACTCTGGATTTCTCAGAAGCCGCTAACYGGGGACACTCAGAGAAACCACCAGCCAAAACCAAATCTCACCGCATATAAGGAAGCTGTGGAGCCCACGAAGTTTTGGAAGCCAAAAGCATAAATGAATTCAGAAAGAGATCTGACAAATTCCTGGAGGCTAAGACCACTGGTAACTATTAAACACAATGATGCACATGCAATCTTAATCTCAGAAAGTTTCTCAACAGCTGTTTGCCAGAAATGGGGAGGTTATGCCAGGGGAAGGAGCACTTCGTAATCACTTGGTTCCTCATGGGTCTGTCATTGGCAGCTGTGAGAGACGAAAGACTGCGCTGCAGAGACAGGCCAGAGCCTCCCAATGCAGTCCTTTGGTTTAAGCCCTTACTCCCGCACCAGCCAAGGGCATTACCACCAGTTCACAAGTGCAGCTTGGTTCAGAGGGCTGCACAGCCAACACAGCAGCACTTACTGTCTTTACAAGATGTTGGACCTTGTCCTTTCTTCCAAGGAAGAATCAACTACAACATCTACATGAATCCTCACAGGTTTTAATATCTTCTTTTCTTAAAACCATCCATGATGAAGACTCTACAAGTTCCCTGGACGGTCTGTTTCTGAGTCCAAATAATCTTACTGCCCAAAACAGCCTTCCTAACATCTAACCTAACCTTTTCGTTGCTACAAATGTAAAGAATAAAAAGATGCTCCCATACTTTGTTAGTGGAGTGGACTGGCATGTCTGTCTCATTTTATCTTAGGCAGTACTAAAAGCTTATAGAGCCAAGCAGAATATATATGTCGTTATCCCCCAGCCAGCAGATGCAGGTGCTTCTCACAATTCGCTATACTGCTCCAAAAAGCGTAACAGTGTTTGCATACTTTACATGCAATAAGATTGTATATACATAGTATGTTTTGATCAGAACTAAAAGAAACAGGAATAGCAGKCTTCCCGGAGGATGGAGACAAGAAAAAACTCTGTTCAGCCAGTGGCGATTTCCATTCCCAGCCAAGGCACAACAAACCTGTGTAAGGGATATATGCATGGCTATATGAGTAAACAATTTAAAGGTGAAATCTAAAATGACCAACATGCTTGAGGTCAGCAGTGACTGTCGAATTAGCTGGCCCTTTACTCTTTGCTTGAGAGGACATCCAGCATAGAGATGGTTTAACCTACTCTACCATTTTAAGTAATTGCTCCTCCCTGTCTCTCCATCACCACTGAAATCCTCTTCATACTTGGGAGTTCAGGAATGACAGTTTTGTCTCCTCAGGGAGCGGAGTGCTCAAGGACTCAGCCCCGCAGTTAGGCAACCACACTTGCTGCATCTTGATGCTGCGAGGGGTTGACAAGCTGGGTCCGCGCTCACTGGGACACCCGTGTGCCACACACTGCACCTGCCCTCTCCTGCGGGGCTCTATTCGTTAGTCCTTGTTTGCAATTCAAGAGTCAGTCCTGATTTAAAAAGAAAATAAGGCGGTTTTCGCATTTTAAATACAATTCTTCATGGTACTCTAGTCCACACATAGTCTTAAGTGCAGTTTTAGAAGGTAGTTTCTACAATACGACCTTTCCCTCTGGCGAACGTGCGAAGGGAAGGGTGAGAGAAGGACGTGAGCCATGCTCTCCACTCTCCCCACTCGTGGGGATTTCTTTTAAAAGAGAGAGGGGGGAAATGGACTGCAGAAGGTTATCTTAAAATCCTTTCACACCTCTGTCTCTTGCCAGTACTTAGGACTTACCTACATTTCTGCTATTAAAAAAMCATGATGTCAGTTAAGCCTATTCCCAGCCAGTGCTATCTGACAAGGGAAAGTCCCAGGTAAAGACTTTCTCAATTTCCCCATCTAATGCTTTTTTTTTTTCTTTAAGGGGGCATTTGCAGATAGACAAACCTTGCGATCCACGTAGAAGATCTCTTTTGCACCACAAGCTCCCATCCCCACCATGGATGCCGCCATGGCTGAGGTCCTGCTCCAGGCATCTCCTCGGTACCACACTAACTCATGGGTTGGGGGGCGGGCAGCAAAACGGCGAGCCCCAGGCTGCGGGTTAGCCCGTGCCATCTCGGCGGGGAGCAGCTCTTCCACCACCACCTTCCAGCCCAGTTCCCGGAGAAGGGGCTTTGCATACAGGTTCCCAACCTCACTCCTTTCTTATTTAAGCAGGTAAGGATTTTTTCCCCACCCCCTCCCACTAATTGTGGCAGGCATTAGTGAGCCACAGGCCTACACAATTACAAAGCATAATTAATATGAGAGACTAATAGAATCCCCTGATATTAAGTGAGAACTTTCTATTTGTAGGCAAATCCTAAGAAAAGCACACAGAAGTCATTTTAATATGAAGGGGTTTTTTTCTTCCCTTAAAAATAAGAAAACAAAAACTAGACATTTGGGCATAAGATAACATTTAAGGAACTGAGCAGTATTGTGCCATTCCCTTTCCTTTGTCCTAGCACTTACAACTCCTTTTGCATGTTTTCCTTGCAGTTCCCTTCAAAAACTGATTAAAGCTCCATTTTTTTTTTTAACATTACAGCATTCTGTTCATTCCTTGACTGACCAAAAGTATTGCTGAAATGCCCATAAATAAATTAGCAAAAAAACCCACTCACAACTCACCTCAAACCTAATATGAACTAACTCCGGAAAAACTCATATTGCTGTCAGTGCTTTTCCTTGCAGAGAGATATTACATCACTGCAGTCTACCAGGTTCAACAACACACCATATCTTCATACATGGGAGAGACAAGGGAGCATTCTTGCTAGAAGTTTCCATTAAAAAAAAAAAAAATTAAATCGTAAATATAGCAACATATAATAAAACCTCCTTTTTTTGGAAGATTAATAGTAATTTTTTTAAGATTAACAGTAGAGAGCACTGGGCGATGAGAACTGACATTTCCCAACTCCCTCAGGAGGTGCGTTTCATCACCTGTTTCATCATTCCGTGGGGCCCCGACGTGGTGCTGCGTGGTCCAGCATAGGTGGTGACTCGGAAATGGAGGGTGCAGCAAGATGGGAAGGGAAAGGCCAGCTATCTGCTTCAGGGAAGTTATGATCAGTTTAATAAAATCAAGGACTCGCCCCGCGAGGGCGGTGGGCTCCACGCGGGAGCAGACACCTCCTGTGAACCCACCGCGGCTTCTGAATCGAGTAATTGTGTTTTCACGAATTGGAAAGTTATTATAGACCCCTGATGTCACACATGGTGAAGGTCTGAGCAAATAAAAAAATATTTGTGGGAAATCTCTCCTCCTAATCGACCCATAATCCCCACTTTCTCCACCCTCTCCCCCTCTTTCCCTGCCATTGCTGGGAGTAGACAAACTATTTATGGTCTACACAGGGATTATGCTTTATCCAGCCAGCGACCTACTGAAGTTTCATGTACTTTAAGAAATATGAGCTACTAAACTGCCTCTTCCAATTTTTGTAATTTCAAGTATTTCTTGCATTTGCAGATGCCTGAAGGCTCGGGAAGCAAGCACTGCAGAAGCAGGGGGAAGGGCTGGGAGCCATTTCCGCTTCACATCACAAGCTCTCAAATGACCTGTATCTCATTTAGAAACCTGCCAAAACACCTTTCCAAACAAACAACTTTTTCTCCTTTCAGAGTCCCCAGCTGGATATCTTGATGCCGGGCGCACGCTGATGTCAGCTGCAAAGGGAAAACAACATTTCCAGTACCTGAAGCAGGGGCTAGGAAGGGCTGGCACTTGACAGCTGCTGGATGCTGAAGGAGACTGTAAATACAGGRCAGAAGTCCACGCCGGGCCTGGGAGGAGGTGTGGGTTAAGCACACACACAGTTTTACCCTGTAGTTACAAGGACTGTGGAAGGTAAAACCTAATAACACACTTAGCCCGTGCTCCTGTCCCCTGCGGGCAGGGCTTGCGCGCAGGAAAGTGCCCATAAGTAGCTGTTAAATAGATGCTGCAAACACAGCACAAGCTAGGTGGGGCCCAGCTTGTAAGCACAGATGGTTTAGGCCCTATTAAAGACTAATTTTCTGATTATTTTTTTTTTTACTGAGTTTAAGGCAGTAAGATAAGCAGACTGAATGTGCAAAGCCTGTTACCCCCAAGCCCAGCCCACCGCCTTCATCTGGGTTCAGATCTTAATTTCAGCTTAACGTTAGGAGACGCCTGTATTCTCGCACCCCGTCAAGGAGCTGCGGGTGGGCTGGGAGGGATGGAGTTCTCACAGGTGGCCGTGCTGGGCTCCCAAAGCCCCTTGGACTTGATGAGAGAGAGGGTGAGGAAGGACAGGACCCGTTTCCTCRGGCCACCGGAGGAAGCGGCTGCAGGAGAGGTGAAGATGCAGTGGTCAGTGGAGAAAGGAGCTGCCGGGACAGATATCCCRGACACCGGTAAGGCTCCAGTCAAATCTCAGTGACGGGATTTCCCAAAGAGAAAAGACAACGGGGGGAGGGAAGACACAGATGCTTCCCTTTTGCGCCCACCTCCACGTAGTTGTTGCAGTGACCAAAGGAAAGAGCAATTGTTTTTTTGGAAAACCACAAGGTCTGTATCCTTCAGCAGCCATGTGCTCTTGGGGAGATACCCCCACCCAGGGCGTGGGTCTCTGGGGTGGGCACTGATCCCAGAGCCGCAGGGGGCTGACCCTGCACAGTCCTACCCGCGTGGAAAAGAGAGGGCTCGTTTTAGCAGCACGGCAGGACACACCAGCCAGAGCCCTGCTCTGCGCCTCCAGGGGCCCAGGTCCTCTCCCTAGTCCCACCACTGCTGTGGTACTCATGGACTTGGACAAATCACTTCATGTCTCTGTGCCTTTATTTTCCAGCCGTAAAATGGAGATAGTTATATTGACCTTCTTCATAAAATGCCTTGCAAATGCTAGACAGCAGCTAAGTACTATCATGATTACTGTATAAAATAATCCATTATAGCCTCTGGATGCTGGAGAAGAAATGAATGATGGCTGGAGTCCACATAAACACTGTGTTAGATCAATGCAGGCACTATTACAATGTTGATCTGGTCTCCTAGTGCGTGTTCCCACAAATCCACATGGGGATGAAAAATCCAAACATATCTCTTGGCTGACAACTGACTGAAGCTATGTTGCAGGGAGGAAGAAAAATCTAACCCCATTGCACAAACCAAACTACATAGTTCCTGCTTTGATCACAGAAGGAAGAAAGTTTTTTTGGCCGAGTTTTCTGCATATGAAGAGAATTGTTTTCAGTTTGTTTTGGGGGTTATTTTTGCAGATGAGCCATCTGAGTTTGATATGAAGGCGGCACCCTACTGGTGCATTTAAATGTTTAACACTATGTCAAAGTGAGGCACTCATCAGCTTTAAAAATTAAAAACTGTCTGGGAACAAAAGCACTGTCCCATTTGCTAACAATGGGAAAGAAAAATCCCAAACTAACCTCAATGCAAGCTCAAACGAACATCTCCTGTACTCCATCTAGCAAAGAGGCAAACTGGAGAACAATTTCAAGGTTTTTCTAGGAAAGCTTCAGAAGAAACCAGCTTAATTCTATGCTGCACTAAAAGCCAGCCCAAAGCCACTTGCTACTTTGTGGTTGAGAAACCGTCTGCTTCCGGCTCTCCCTCTACACCCGGATCATCACCAGTCAATGCCAATTAAAGTATTAGAAGGGCTTCCCACAAAAGCAAAAGACACTTACCGTACTCAAACAGAAATGCATTGATTTCTTTCTTACAATGCCACAACCTGTGCATTTTTAACAAGGGGCGTGACAGAGGTGCTTTACCCGCTGGTGAGCAGAGAGCAGTTGTGTGCTGCAGGCTTGCCCCGCATGGTGGGTACCAGCATCTGCTGGGGGTACCAGCATCTGCGGTAGCCCCACATCACCCAGCTCCCATCCCAGCAGGCACAGAGCTGCAGGATGGTAGGTGCTACTCTGCCTTTTCCAAAGTCCTACAGTGAGGAAGAGGAGGAATAGGTTTATACGGACGTTTTCTTCTAAAAAGAGACCAATGGAGAAGCTGGCTCCACAGCCGCCGTGGTCACAGGACACTGCCTTCACTGCACAGCGCCACTGGCTCGGGCATCCGGATGAGCATTTAGGAGATGGACTCCCTGGGGTCACCATCTGTACAGTAAATCTGTGGTAGCCTCATTGAGCACAGCAAGGTCAGCATGGTAGCTGTCTTCAAGGACAAGCTCAACAGGGTCCACGTGACATTTCACTTCAGGGAACACACACAGCTTGCCCCAGGCTGGTTCCTAAGTACCAAGGTGGCTATTCCAGTCCTTCCCAGGGCATTTCAGCTGCTGTGTACAACTCTTCCAGAGCTGCAGAGCACAGCACCTAACTAATCTCCTAATTAGAAACAGAAGGCTTCATTTTAACATGATACCTTCCTTCATTGTACACTACGTTTTAAACCTCATGATGCATTTCTTGAGGAGACCTGTGGCTTCCTGATACATTCTCATCCTGCAAAGGAAAAATACCCCAACGACATACCAGCAGATAGAAAGACAATGTATCTTATACAAAACAGCACATAGCCCAATCATCCCCCAGAACAACGGGGGTGGGGGTGGGGGTGTGTAAAAGTCCAGGATTCACATTTTCAATCATGTGGCCCAAAATCAGAGGCCCAGCCTGAGATTTTGTTAAAACATTTATTTTTCCCCTCAGGCCTCACATATTCCCCTTGGTCTCAGCTGGTGCTTTAAAAAGCCAGTTCCTCCAAGGCAAGGAAAAAAATGTGCAGTATTAAACAGTTAAAAACTGCCAAAAATATAAAAATATTGGGGTGCTTTGCATATATCCGAGCGTCTCTGCCCGGTGAAGGCACCGAGTTCCCACTCGGGATGTGTAGAACTCATTTATACAGTGAAACACTTCTTCTGCCATAGTCCAAGTTTCTTATTTGAAAAAGAGATGACATTTATTCAGTTGGTAAAATAATCCAGCAGCACATATAGTGCCCCTCTCACAGCTTCTGGAAGAAAGCCCAATATCCACATTCTTACTGATATAAAAGCTTTTCTGCAGTCACTGGCAAAAGTATTTGGAAAGGGTTTCAAAATACCCGTATCAGCAAGATGCATATGCCTGATTTCTGTTTGCATGGCTCAGACTGCAGAAGGCAGCCGTCATGTAAAGGAATGGTAAAAAGGCCTTTAGCTACATGTTAGAAAACAAAGTGATTGCAACAAGATTTTAAAGTGGCTTTGCTAATGGGAACCAGGCGGCTAATGTCAGTCCTTTCAGTTGTTCGACAATACCTAAACCAAGAAAGTTAGATCCAAAGGCAAATAAAATAGCCCGTGCTTCATGCATCCACCCACAGGCACAGAAAATCTTCTGTTCCCTTGGGAGAATCCCTGCCCCAGCCTGGTAGTCCCCAGCCGTGCCGCGGCACCGGCTGTGCCGCAAATGGGACCAGGGAGCTGAACTGGTGGGAAAAACAATGTGGAGAAAGCAAAATGGGAAGCGGGAGGGTGTGAACTCCGCTCCGTGACGCAGTTCAGTGCTGGGACAGCCCTACGCGTGGACACGGCCAGCCTAGGAGAAGGGTGGAGAATCAGTGAAGGCACAAACCTGTGTGGTCATAAACAATGTTCAAAGCCATAGCCCCAGCACAGCCACTTCTTGCAAAGCCATAGCCCCAGCACAGCCACTTCTTGCAAAGCCATAGCCAGAGCACAACTGCTTCTTGCAAAGCCATCATCTCAGTTCAGCCACTTTTTGTCTCTCCTGTGATTTTCCAGGGTCAGGCTAGATCACGGTTGGAGACTGGAAAAGAGCGCTCATGGGCAACATCGCACATGCACCGAGCTTTGTGGCCATCCTCTTCAGATCCTACCGTTACATACATGCAAGGGACCATGTTACTGATGTAAAAATTTTCTCTCCGTAGTCATGTAATCCCAGCTGTTCCCACAGCAGCAATTTTTTCTCCCTTGCCATACTGGCTTGAAGCATGAGAGTGTTTAATTGAATATCTGATTTCTGGTAGTGGCTGATCTTGGCTTCTTCCGAAGAAATCTTAAATATGCTCCTGGGCAGCAATATGTTATGGAGGAAGATTTTATTTTATTTCAAAGATGACTAGGGCTCAACGTGTTTGTGAGTAGATAGATAGGATAAACAGTGTAATTGCGCATCTGCTTTTTCTATGCGAGTGCCTCGACCTGACATTTCCAAAATTTAAACGCTCTAAGCACTGACCTTGGGGCAGCTAGGAAGAGCTAGATTTTTTACAATTTGCTCAGCATCAAACATCTTTTGGCTGGCGCCTCTAAAAATGAATGCACATGGAAACCTAGAGGCAAATAGTTTAACAAATTTGAAAAATGGCTGAGTAACCTCCTCCCACCCTGGTAATGTCACAGAATTTTTTCTGTTTTTGTGAGATGAACTGGAATATTTTCAAGTCTCATCCTATACTGAGGCTTTGCCCCTCCTTGATTTTGTATTAAGGCACAGAGTATTCAGTAAGTCTTTCCTCATTGTCCACTGTTTGGTATCTTCCTGCCCTAATTATAGATTTCACAGACTCTTATTTTCATCTCCTACCAAATTCTAGAACATGTTTTGTCTGATATACAAATACATATACATATATATATCTCCTTCCCATGAGGAAATTAAAATAAATGCCATATTCAAAGCAGCGCTGATTTTCCAAGTAGTATTAGGTTTCTCCCCCCATACTGTGAGCAAGGGATTTGTTTGCTTTTTGCTTTAATACAACCACATGCTGGGTTTCCACCACTGACATACCTGCGTTCTTCCCAGGAGGCTGCCGCTAATTCCATCACAGCCAGATGAGAGAGCAGTGAATATTGTTCCTGACAGGGTTATTACTTTGTACTTATGATGCTGAAACATTTAGAAAAATTATTCCAATTTTGCTGTTTATTCATACGGTACGATATTATTCTTCACCTTTACTTACTTTGCTTCCACAAGTGACACCACACTCTGCCATTAATTCCTGTGTGACAGGGCTGCTCCTGCGGCCCATGTTGATAGCATCTGTATGAAAGGAGGAACAGATGATCAAACCACACAGAAACCAACTCCAGGGCTGAAATTAAGAATAGTCCTTCCAAAGAAACGATAAAGGTTTGGAAAGAGTTGACATTTTTATAATGTACTGCTGATAAGACAAAAATCCCACAGAAGCTTCTCAGTTCAAGAGTATACGGACAAATGCTGAAAGTCGTAATTCACCACTCTTTTGGAGCATCCATAAAGGATCCAGCTGCTGAGAGCTGCGGTACAAATGAAGAACTTTTTCTGCCCAAACACTTTTCAGTTTAGTAAGTTCTGCCTCCAACTTGCTGTAGGCAACCAGAACAGGGCGAGTAATCGATTTTCATTTTGATGCCAGTTCTGGAAAAAAAAAAATAGTTTGTGGGTGAAGCAAACATTTAGTTCAGTCTGAGCGTTTTGGCTTTGAGCCTTTAAAACTTCCAAAGTGAACCTGAATGATTTTGAAATAAAGTTGTAGCAAATCAGAAGATGTTGAAAGGCATGGTTCAGCTGCTTTGAAGTTTGGGCGTTCATCTCTCCCCCCTTTTGTGCATATGAACAATTTGACTAAACTGACATTTCAGTCTCCAAAGTGACATTTTCTTTCCAAGAAAACTTTGGGCCAACAAAATGTCATCTCTCTGTGCAGCAAGCAGATACAAAGAGAAAGCTCTCCAATTTGTATCCCTTTGAGTGGCTCCAACACATCCTCAAAAGTAAAAATGAGATGTGAAACCCAAACCCCATCACTTCAGTTGAAGTGAAGCACTTATAGCCAAAGTAAAGTAATGAAGACAGCTTTATGCTAACAGTAACTTCTGGCTACCGGTATCCACTTGCTAAGCTGAGGTAGAAAACCACCATGCTCCAGAAGGTGAATTCAATATAAAGATCTTTAAAGATTAATTCATATAAATCCTCCCTCCCGGGGAAGAAGCTTCCTGTTGCAAAGTCCTCAATGAGGAGGACTTATGCTGAGCTGGGCAGAACAACTCCTGTTGCTTACACCATCCCCACCCCGTCCCATCCTCCTCCTCGCACCGCGCCCTGCACCCCGGGAGAGCTGGGGATGCAGGGACAGGTTAATGCAGCCATCCCCCTCGCTGAGGAATGGGAAAATCAGGAAAGGTCCTGACAGGGAGATCCCCTTGAGACCCATGTAACTGTAGGGACCATGTTGCTCCTGGCCAGATGTGGGCAGAGGTAAGACGCAGCCCTGAACAGGCACACTGCTGCTCGGTGCACCCCGAATAAGCACTTGCCCTGCTTCACCGGTGACATCCACTGCAGCACCCGTCTCACATGTAACAGGCTTGAAAGCAACCAAGTGGCTCTATTTAAAACTAAAGAGGAAAGTGCAAAGCTTTGAAGTCAGAAGGAGTATAATGAATTCAGCAAAACTTTGTATTTCAAAGCCGGTTCTATTTGCAGAAGCCATCTGCCCAGAGAAAAGCTCGAACATGCACCTCTGACAGGAGTCAAAAGAGTTGAGGGAAACAGATCTTACTGAGGATGTTTCACATCATCCGTTCCCACAATATCTGAAATGTCACTTTGTAGTGGAGCAGCTTCCATCCTTATATCAATTACAAGATTTACATCCAGCTCCCCCGGGGTTGCTGGCATTTGAAGCGACTGTCCAGTCCAGTAGCTCCCAGCAATTTCTAATGAGATATGCCAATAAGACATCACTGCTTGTCCCTCCTAATGATAACTATGAGCTCTCTGGAGCTTTCCCTTAAGCCACTGTCTTACTTATCCCCTTATTGAGGATTATTGATCTTCCTCTCTCCCCTTGCCAGCACTCAGCTTTTAAGCCACAAATCCAGAGATGGCTCCATCCAGGAGGACAAGGGGTAGTGCGATGTGCAACCCTTTTGCAGGAAAGGAGGGCAGCCCATGAGCCAGGTTATCGTCATGGGTAGCAAATGCAAACCCACCCCTCGGGCAGAACCAGCAATGGAGGCAGCTTCTCCCAAGCACCATCTCCCCAGAGCACCCATCAGCCATACCGGTTTGCAGCATGCAGCTAGGGCTTACATTTCTGCAGCAAGGTAAAAAAAAGACATCATGTAACGCTCGGAAAAAGTCTGTTTAAGAATTCTCTCTGATACCCCTAGTCTTTCACACAGCCCGTAAGAGCCATTAAAATTCTCTCTGATAACTGGCTTCCTGAGAGCATGAGAGCCAGGCGAGATCACGCCAGCCATAGGCTCTACCAATATTTCTCCTGGCTTAAAACAGACCCTAAAATAAGCCTGGAAGTCATCTGTGAAACCAACCTATGTTGTAGTCTTTGAAGATTAGTCTCTGCATCACAAGGAAGTGGAGAAAAGCAGAGGTCATTGCCCTGGGAAAAGGGTGAAAAACCATCACTGGAAGCTTACATCAGCCGTGGCAGCCGGAGGGAGGTTGGCCACGGCCACTGGACCCAGCAGAGCCTGGAGCTGTGTGAGTGCTGACTGCCCACAGGCAGCATTTCCCTAGGTCTCTCCCCAGCCGCATTGCTGGTGTTTGCAGACCTGATGGGATCATCGCTGCCCTTGATAGTGGACAGTGACCCTAACGGAGGCAAAAGTTATCGAGGAGAAGAGGGGGGAGGGTATAAGCAGGCAGAGAGAGACAGATAACACAATTGTGTAAGCGGTGTTTTATTAGAAATCAGCTTAAAAACAGTTTCCTCTTATTCCTGAAACCTTGGCTTTCTTTTAACATTGACTGGATACAGCCCATTGCAAACACATACAGTTCCCACTGCTATAGTATTTCACCTCATCACAATCTTAGTGTATTTTGCTTTAAGACATTCCTGCCAAGTAGTTATTTCTTCATCCGTGCTGGTTTGATTAAGTACCAGCCTTTGCTCACCTGCACTCACATTCATGCCTGCGGCATCGGGTGGGAAAGCAGCCCCAGCGCCCTGCTGCAGCACGGCACAGAGCCCTTCTAGGAAACGCTCTGTAGCACACCGAGGAAGGAAAATGCAATATTTTTCCTTGATGGCCTTGAAACAGAAGCTTTTCACTTCTGCAGTTGTCAGTCCAAGAGATTGATTGTTTTCTGTGCCTGTAGCTGTGGATGAGTGCGGGGATAGTGATCCTCCTAGCTGTGACAGCAATTCAGAGGGGTGCTTCAGAGCCCCTGGGCCACACAGATACATGTAAAGGGCCAAGACACATTTATAACCCTGCAATTGAAATTAGGTTGCAGATCCTGGCATACAGTCCCACCTCTGATCTTACTGTGACTCCAGAGGAGGAAGAAACTCCATGCTTTCACACAACCGCTCTGACTTCAGCTGGGCTCTGCCTGCACGAAGCTCTTCTTAGGTAAGGTCCTCATCAGTGCCTGCACACCTGGAGGACTGCATCTTCCAAGTCAACTTTCTGGTAGTCTTAGAATAGCTGCTGTAACGGAAAGAGCAGACTCACTCTGTGACAACTCTAATAATAAAAAAAAAACAAAACCAAACATCCCATTGGTACTCACAGTAAGAAGTTCAAGCTGGATCCTTCCATGAATACTTTGTGAATTAGCGCAGCATCCTAACAGGATCCCAGACCCCACCTGAGCCACGTGGCACCTTCCCCAGCTGGTGTCTGCCGGGACAAACTCGCACAGGTACAATCCCCTCTCAAAGGCTGAAGCTCAGCTGCTTCTCACTGCCACGCAGTCTCCACATCCATCCTGCTCAAGCACCTCCCAGGAGCTGGTAGAAAACTTGCTCTATTGCTACTGACGCCTAGTGCTAATTGCAAACAGAAGAGGCTGCTTAACATGGTGTAACATGGTGTAATCCTGTCCCCTTTAACTTCTATTTTTGGACAGTGTTATTTCTTTCTTGTTGTTTTTAGGTTTGGGGGGGCTAATTTATTATCTGGACACCTTCGCTCAGCAGGTTACCTCCTTCCCACATTCAGCCCAGCTGCCGTCTCCAGAAGCACCGAGCAGCCAGATGGACTGAGGGATGCACATGTCTATTCATCAGCACTGCTTTTCGTGAAGGGTAAGAGAAGGATATGGCCAATACCAGGGGCTGTTTTTTTCCACCTTTTCTTTTTAAAATGGCAATCTCACACATGTTGTGGGGTTATTCCAAATTGAGCAATTTTTTCTTTTTCCTTCTCAGATACAAACTGAATTGGCTGGCGGAGCAAGCTGCTGCATGAGTTGTCATTGCTAGTGGTTAATGCATTGCTAGGTTTTAATGCATAGACATAGGCATTCGAAACTACCTAGAAATAGATGCTTTTTTGGCCCCCAAAGCTTATATGGAAGATGAGAGAGGGGACAGGAGCATCAAAAGCTGAAACAATTTCTGAAGGTGGACAACAGCGGCAACCCCTGGTTCAATTACTCTGACCCCAGGCCATAGCCGTAGGGGCAGAGGACACCCTCTCTCAGAGTGAAGCTGCCTCACCATGGAGCCCAAAATGTTGGATTTGGAATCCAGGGCACTTGCTTCCAAGTCTTTCTAAGCATATACACCAAGGAGTCAAGCAAGTAAAACAACAGTCGAATTATTTGCATTCCAGCAATACACAACTGAAGTGCTAATACCTACCAGCTGTAYCTACGTGTCAGCTTTTTGACAGTAAGTTCATTTCTTTGTTGTACCAAGAGGAGGAGGAGAAGGCCAGCAAAGACATGCTTAGTCCAGGGTCTGCAGTGAGAAGAGGGCTAGTGCAGGCTCTTAGTTCTTCCCTGCTTCAGGAGGTCTGAGAAAGCAGGAGCTGGGCTCTGCTTCAGCACAACCTGGCATTAAAACGGCATTCTTCGAAAAGCGCCTGCAATAAAATAGCATCTTCTTACTGAGAAGATGTGCTCCCAGCAAGGATCAGGGTCATATCTGCTGATCTTAATGACAGAAAATGAGCTTGTGACATATTACTTGTGCTATCATTGCAGAGTTAACTTGGCCAAGAGATAATTAATGGAAGATGTGTGGTTGAGTCCCCTGTGCTGCTCTGAAAGTCGCAGGCTGTAATTGGTACCACTGGCTTTTGTAAAATAAACTGTACTCCTGATCCAGCTCAGAAACCAAAACACAGCACTCTGAAAGAAACGTTTTACTTTAGGAAGTGGCCTTCTGATAAAGCGATTTTAAACCTCAGAGTGTTTTAAGCAAGTTTCTGGCTTCACTTGAGGAGAGTGCTGTTACTCTCCTCAATGTTGTGCTATATACTCTCTGATTTCCCTGCCACGGCTCCGTGCTTTCTGTAGCTGGTGACTCTTGATGACGCATTTTGATGCATTCAGCACAACCACACACTAGCATGAACCAGAGATCACCATATTTCTGGCTGTAGAGCTAGAGTAAACATGGACCTGTGCCCAGACAGTGTTGGCGGTGGCTGGAAAACCAAGACTGAGAGTCTAACAAGAGAACTGGGAAAAAGTCTGTTCCACTGAAAACATGGTGCTGGAGCAAATCTGTCGCGTCGTTCAGTGTACCGGCTTTCAGGCAGCCCGCTTTTGGTGTCAGGAGCAGGCACTGCTCTTCCCGTTTCCCTGGCTCCTTCCCACTCTTCACAGTCACTCAGGAGCCATTTCCCCATATCCTACTTATGCACATGTATCACGCAGAGCTGATAAGGAATGAGAGGAGGGTCTGATAGCTGAGCGGCTCTGCCGCAGGCTTCCTGTGTGGCCTCATCACGCCGTGGCTCAGTTTCTCCCCCTAAAATGACTAACAGCACTTCTTACCTCCCGGGGGGGTTGGGAGGATAAAAACGGTGACAGCCACAAAGTGCAAAGTTATTACAACCATCCGTCCAGAGAGACTGTCAGCTTTAGCACGTAGGYTGCTATCAGACGTGGTGCTGAGAGCATTCCCAGCGGCTGCCCTGTCGGATGGAGCACATGGCGCGCTCCTCTGGCGTAGGTGCCTCTGGGCTCAGAGGGTTGTACAAACTATTTTCTGCCCCAAAGAGAGAAAGTAAACCTCTTCTACCAGGTTTCTCCTTTTCTTCCAGGAGAAAACGGCAAAGGAAACCTCTGCCACGCTGGGCACGCTGGGGGAAACGGAGCAGGGGCTCGCGCCCTGCTCTGCGACAGCCCCCTGATGGGAAGAAGCTGAGAAGCCATGCTGGGAGCCATACTGGGAGCCTCTGCTCCTCCCTCCTCCACAAAAGCAACAACTAGGTGTGGAAAGATGCTGTCAAACCCTACACCACATCAGTTCTTGCCACAAGTGCTCCTTCGCCTCTAACCACCCTGAAAGGAAGCACAGTGTAAACAGTCTAGTAAGATCTATTCCAGACGCCTGCTGTGGTGCATCAGGAGATTAACATACTAACTCTGAAAAGCCCACTAATTTTAAGGAGAACTCTGTACTTATACTGAAAGAAGTTTTGCAGGGATCAGCAGAGTTCGTCTAATGCTAGAGAACCAGGGAAACCTGTTAACAGCAGACTCTGGATAATTGAGAAAATTATTCAACACTGCTTTTAAAGGACCTTGGATTACAGTATTGCATGGGTTGGTAATACTTTGCTCCTAAYCTTTTCAAATATACATTTGCAGTGGTTTGTTTATCGCTAGCTTTTGCCTTGCAATCAGAAAAACATGGGCTCTGCTCCTCTGGAGCTCCAGCTAAGCAGGGTAAGCCAAGTCAGAGAAAGATAATGGACAAATATGTCTATCTGATGCAGGAGGTTTGTTTTGTTGGGGGGTTTTTTTGGACAGAATGTATTACATACAATCAGGCATTGAAGTATTACTTGATAAAAAACAGGAGAAGAAACCAAACAGCTCAAAATTATACAAGCTAAACTACAGGACCTGAGACGGAGACGACGGCAGCCCACAGGGCAGGGAGGAGTGGAAGAGGGGACGCGAGTACACAAGGGAGCTGAGCACAGTGGGTGGGAGGGATAAACCTGCCGAAAGAAACGGGACTGGCACCGCGCCCGACATATGCGTCCCGGAGCCTGGCAGACTTCTCCTAAGAACCAGTTTCACAAGCGAAGCTCCGTCAGTCAGACCGTCCTGCTGCCGCGGCCGATGGACGAGAGCAGCCAGCCTATGGCTGGCTGCATCTTCCAGGCAAAGGGGAGGAAGAAGCATACGTTACACCTCTTACACCGCTGCTTATTTGTTTATGTGGTTTCAGCCATGCTATGTGCATACGCTTACTGAGCTCTACAGAAATCAGCAGTGACAATAAATACGCTTTCACAGCCAGCTGCTCCCATGCCTCCTTCACTTGGCCAGATAAACAGACAACGTATACTTCTTTTTTGCTATCAAGGAGCAGTCATAAACAAATGTTGTGAAAATCTGGCCCTGAGACAGTACGCAGAGCAAAAATTAGCCCTGGAGCAATCGGATGTTTGGGCATGTTTCCAGCTTTTTCATCCAGACGTACTAAGCAGCAAGAAAGCTGGTGAAACCGGAGAGCTGGGAACTCCCCGGGTGGAGCAGAGACCCGGCTGCCGAGGGTCTGCGGTGGTTGCTCTGGAGCAGCCTCTCCGTGCTCCAGGGCAGGCAGCGTGGCTGGAGAAAAGAGGGACAGATCTAGGGCATGCTAGGCTGCCAGGGAGCCACAGCAAGGACAGCACGATGTGGCTTGCAGACACCAGAGTCCCAGCTCGCCCCAGAAACCGCATCCTCGACCCTGGTGAGCAGCTGCCCCCTCCTCATTCCTGAGCAGCACCGCATAAAGTGCCCACTTGGGAMAACCGCCTTGATTTTAAAAGCCAAAAAAACCAAACCAGCCAACAATCCAGGAGCCCAGATCTCCTGCCTTTCCTCAAAGTGGATTTCTTTCGAAGCCAGCTATTCTTATTCCCCACCCCCCCAGTCTTGTCAGCAATGGTCCAGGCACAAGCTGTTTGGCTAAGGAGGGCTGTTGCCCCATTTTTTTCCCGTCTCTATCTTTCACCTTCACTTCATATGAGGAAGATGTATATTCCATTTCACATAAGCCCAGGCGTATGTGAGTGATTATGTGTGACCAGCTATATATAATTATCTTAGATGTAGGCCTATAAATGATTCATTAAGATCTATATCAGCTAGTTATTTAATGTGTCCTGCTAATTAAAATGTTCTGATAAAGACAACTACAGCTTTCTGTAATTATGCCTCTGGACAGTGCGATGCACTTCCAACTAGTATTTGCAATCCTGGGTGTATGTTGACACTTAGAGTAAAGAAATGTAGGTTAACTGCTCCTCTTAATTGCTCTTCGTTACTAAGATTATTGTAGAATTTCATTTTACAACACTCTGGGACTCTGCTGCATAGTCCACATTACAGGCACCGTTAGGTGATGATGCTGTACTCTGCAT
Source organism: Oceanodroma leucorhoa (assembly GCA_030449065.1). Lineage (NCBI taxonomy): Eukaryota > Metazoa > Chordata > Aves > Procellariiformes > Oceanodroma > Oceanodroma leucorhoa. Next base: position 641,412 of record JASVER010000071.1, on the reverse strand, counting down.
TATCCTTTTGTATACCTGAGAAGCTTGTGAAAAACAACAAAAAAAGGACTATTTCACCTAGAAGGAATGTGTCTGGCTTGGCTCATCTGGGGTGGGGAGGGAAAGCAGACCAAAGACATGTTTGAGGAAATGCACTGTGTTTTACCCTACAGGATCAAATTTGGTATTTCTTGCTCAAGCCAGAGATCCTGCTAAGCTCWCTGTAAGCTTGTCTTGAGTAAGGTCCACAGATTGGCAGTCACCATACACTGGATCCAGCTTCCATCAGTGCCAGTAAAAGAAACACAATGACTCAGAAAGCACATTGGGCCCTATTTTGTTGTTCAAAAAGGGAACTACACGAAGTTTACGTCACTGTAACTAAGTAGGTCTAACCCAGTTTGTCTCCAGTCTTGTTCTCTCAAAATATGTTTGGTGTCGACAGGAACACACCTATGTATGAAACAGGTAGGGACTTTAAAGCACTTTCTTGGGTTGGCTGTYAATGTAATAAAACATCAGTAACAAGTGGTAAATGCTAAGTAAAAGAAGGTTTTCCTAAGCAGCTTAGGCTAAGAATATAAATCTTGCCCCACTACCAAAAGACTACATTAAGTGTTGTCCTTCTAATCTTGTCAGCAGCCTGATATCACTGCTAGGATAAATGTAAGATTGATCRCCTTGGTGGCTTTGCCACTGAAAGTTCTGCTTGGTTAATCACGATGGGAGATGACTGCCCTTGTGTCGACACTTGGCGTCTCTTGGGAGGATGCTCAGTTCGCTCCTGTCGTCATCGGAGCAGGGCATGTTTCACCCAGGGGAATGACTCAGGTATAACTTGTTGGCTCTTGTTAGCCACAGAGCATTGCCTAAGCCCTAAAGTCTGCATCCCATGGGAGCAATGCACTAATCTAATCTGTGGTTAGCTTCTACAAACACTAATTTGTGAAGACACAATGAAAAGTATAGAAGATAAAAGATATGTCTGTCAAATGCATTTGAGTCCCCAAAGGTGACCCCAAAGGTATAGTCCRTACCACCATGGCCAGCACCAGTAACTCACCCAGGGTAGGAGAAGCATGAAGTAAACTCCATGCCGACCCTAAATGCTTTCTTCTCCCCATTGTCTCTTTCCAGCTTCTCATATCCAGCCTCATTCACATGGTACCACATCCTAGAAAGCTACTGCAAGACAGACCTAGAATGCAATAGGTAAAGTAAGTCTTTAAATGTGACTTTGCATACGTTAACAATGTTTTTACTGACTGACTGACCTTGTGCCTATAATAGCATAAAAGTCGTATTTGAAAACCTTGGCCATATTAAACAGGCTCTCTCTTGTACAAGAAAATTAATGAAGCCCAGTTTCCTACAGACCTCTGTCTCATACCATCTTATGGTGGCTCCTCTATTACTTTTCAGTTACTCTCACGATATAGTGGACGTGATTAGTCCTTAGTCACTTGTCTCAACTGTTCTTTGGTGTGCAGTGAGGTCTGAGCTTCAGGTTAAGCTCTTCAATGTGATAATAGCCTCTGATGATTACTCAGGGGAGCACTCACGGTGTAGCTTTCTCTTCCACGGGAGCATTTCACAGGGTATCTCTATCCCGTGATCTACTTTAATTAAAGTGATAGGAACTTACCTATGTTTGAGACTCCTACTGATAGTTTATCAAAAGTGATTCAGACTGGTCAGTCTCAAATAAGGAGGTACAGACCAAACAAGTGTTTAAGTCTCAAATCTCTCATGAGACAAAAAAGTTCACAAAACAGGATAGCCCTGTGTGTGCCAGCTCCAGCCTGTAATGGCTGTGACAATRCCAGCACATTGTTATGAGCTTGTAGAGAAGGGATCTGGGCTTAGAAAAGAGGGAGACAAAGCTTAAGCTGTTCATCAGTTCCTCAGCAAGCACAATTGCTCCTGTCATTGAGGGATGYGGGATACAGCATTAGGATGACCAGACTTTTAAACTGAAATTAAGYTCTGTTCCACTTGCCCTCAGCATAAAAACAAGCACACAAGTATCCCAATGGAATTATGGCCGTGATGAGCATGCTCTTTCCTATGCACACCACCTTCCTGTCTCAGACATCTTTGCTCTTTAGGAGCATCTTGCAGAGTGGYCCCACTGAGCAGCAATTCCTTGGTAGGGACCAGGGCAGCAGGCAACCCACAAAGGGCTCATCTGTACATCGCTCTGCTCCATTTTTCCAAGCTATTGGTATGGCCACCTCAGTAAAGCACCCAGGACAGACAAGAAGAGGTACCATTTCTATGAGGAGATAAAATCCAGTCAAGCTCACCCTGACGTGAAACTGTATGGAAAGACGGCTATCTTGTCCCTGTCAAGGTTCACACTTCAGCAATGTAGTAGGGCAGCAACTGCCACTGAGTGAACGGCAGGTRTAGGCAAGGCTCGGGGTTAACTGCAGACATGAATGCAAGGCCATGGCAGCACAGAGATGGAGTACAAACAGGGTGTGATGGTAGCCGGACCCAGCAAGCTTCCTTTTGTCATGAAACTGGAATAACAGCAGCAGGAACGCCTAGAGCCTGAAAGGACAGGGAGGAGGAGAGTCTGCCKGCTACCCCACGTGGGCCCTGCGTTAGGACGGGAACCATGTGCAGCACAGAGAGGGGAGAAGGAAGGCTCTAAAGCCACTTACTGTGCCCCTGGCTCAGCGAGCGACTCCATGGCTGCAARCAGCGTTGGCGCAACTCAAGACTTGCTGCCGTTTTCGCCTTGCATATTCTTTGGGTGCAGCAGCACTGCTGGAAAGGGCACAAATTCCCATTGCAAAACCTACTTCACTGAATAGCAGAGGCACTTGAGCAGAGGAAATGCTATTTCCCACTTGCGCTGCAGTATTTCCCTGTGGCCTTTGGGTGACATCATCCTGGCATTCTCCTCCAAAAGCAGGTGGTTCCAGGCATTGCCTGGTGGTAGGAAACGAATTATCATCTCCCCTGAAAGGATATGGAGACAGAACAGGATTTCTTACCCAAGAGCCACGAGGAGAAATGGGGTCAAATCCAGAATTAGAGTGAAGGTGCTCTAACAACAGGCTACAAGCTATAGGTTTGCACACTGTCTAGCACAATACGGCCATAATCCTGCTGAGGCCTCCAGGCAGCACTGCAATATGCATCATCATAATAATGAGTTTCTAATCCAAATCAAATGCCCAACCCAGTAGGCACCGCTTGAGTCACAGAAAGGATTAGCTGACAGATTGTAAACAATAGTTGCAGGAGTCTCTGGGCCCATTATGCAATCCTTTTATGCTGAATATACAGAAATAGCTGAGAAAATGAGGAGCTTTTGCTGAGAACATAAGCAACTGAGATTTTCAAATATAAGTAATGGGTATTCTCATTCTTCAGCCCTAAGGATAACCCATCAATATCATTGCACACCATTCCTAACTCTTGAATCAACCAGATTAACAAGGACAGGGACTCATGTTCGTACCGTGAGACAATAAAGACAAGCTACTTACAAGATGATCCTSTGAAGCATCCAGACCGTGCCTGCCTCTTCCCATGAATAGGTCCTACTTTCTTTCATCACAAAAGTGCCTCTGTCACAAGCCAGAATGTGTGGGAGAAGCAGGAGATGCATGGGAAAAATCTACAGAAATTAGAGAAATTAACATTTCTTTATGAGAATGAAAAAATAGGAGATCAAATAGATGTTTTTCTATTAAAATGCATACTACTAGCCTAGAATATAATTCCAGGAATAGCTGAGAGTTGGCATCTAGGAGACAGAATTGCTTACCGTAACTCAAGAGGAACTCGTCTGAGGACAGACAGCTTGGCTCAGCCACCAACAGCCATATTACAGACCACACTCAGTCTAAACACTGTGCAGTTTCACCGAGCTTGGGCTTCATCGTTCACCTCGCTAATTTGTGATGTTTTCATGTAGTTTGTTTCTAATTTCACTACCCTTTCCAGAAGAAAAACAAGATATACAATAATAAATCAGACCTAACACTTGCCAATCCGGATTCTTTGGTGGAGGAGACAAAACAAGCTCTCAAAAAGAAGGGTTGCTGCTAATCTTGTCAGCAGGCATAAAGAAAATCAAGAGGAATTATGCATGCTAATTTTGTTATCTTTCTGAGGCTTGTGATCTCAAAAATCCTCAGGGATGTTTTGAGATGCTCCCTCTCTGTCAGTTCCAAATAGGAAGCGTGCTCCGTACGCGTTCCTCAGATGAACAGCAATTAACAGTGAAACAACAATTACGATAAATGATGAACAATAATAAAATAACAATGGAAGGAGCAGGAGCTCCTGCCTCTCCACCTGTCTTTTATGCACCATCACAGCAGACTGCTCTTTTTTCAGCCAGGCAGGACACATACTCCAGCACAGCTGAAGTCAAAGGACTTTTGCTATCGACTTCAGCAGCAGCAGGACAAGGGCAAAGCAGAGCTAAATGAAAGTGATTTCAGTACGATCGGCTGGGCCCTGTCAAAGAGCACTTTAAGCTTTGCGCGCTGGGTGGCGGTGGAGCTGACAGCAGCAACGGGCACTTTGTTGGTCACGCAGTTGGGGTCACACCTGCCGGTTATTGCCTCGCATGAGCATCCCCGGCAGCCTCTGATCCATGGGGTGGCCCATGAACAGTGAGGAAGATAGTAAACCAGATGTGCCCGCCAAGGTGATAGAGGGAAGGAAGGATAGCAGTGCCCTATCTGGGAAAACTCCCCCGGCACCCCTCAGAGGGGACCAGTTTAACTATAACTAATGAAATTAGGTATTAAACTGCAAACATTGCTTACAGTTACAATGTGCTGAAGTGAATATCCCTTTTGGAGGAATGATTCAATTTATCCTTCTCTTCAAGCTCCAATTTTCAGTTTACTCACAAAACAACCTTCACACAGCTGTCTTGTCTTGGTAGGTTTCTAATCATGGGGGTTGAATGGGAGAGAGGTGTATAACAAGCCAGGGACTCCTATTTAAAATAAGCTTACCTTTTGCAGAATGGAGAAAACAGCTAGAGAAACATCGGATCAAGTAGTTGTTTTTGGATCTAGTTGTCAGCTCTACTCGACCCAAGTCAAAGCCCACTCTCTGTGAGTCCAGTGCAAAGTCTCCCACTGGCTTCAAGCAAGGCTGAAGTATACACAGGTTACCAAGAGTACCAAAAGAAAGCACTGGGGCTGTTCATAAAGATCTAGAAGTAACGTGCCTGAAATAACAAGAGTAATCGAGTGTGCTGTAAGTATCTATCGGACCTACAGACCATTTTCATAAACATAACAGCAAGGGAATAAAAAAGGAATTTTTTCATTAACTGTGAGGTTTAGCAATTACTTCCTTTGTTTCATACTAGGCCTGACAATGATCTAGTCACACATGAAAGCAGAGAGATTGCTCCTTATATGTAGTGTTGCCCTGATACAACATGTGCTTTGACCATACTTCTGCACACTGGAGCATCCTGCAATCCATTCGTTTTCTAGAGAGTGGAGTCAAAGGCTGTAACTGACTGAGCAGCTTATTATTCCCTTTGCCCTCTTCCTTTCCCTGCATCTTATTTCCAGGTGGGCAATACTCTGGATTATTTTTGCGATTACTAGGGTATCTTTGTAATGCAGAAAAATCAGATCCATCCATACCTGTTTGGTAAAGCAGAGGAAATCTTTAGAAACAAAACAGGGCCCAGTGATGGGAAAAGGCAAATGTTCAGCCCTGATCGCAAGGCTGCAGAAAGTCAAAGAATGTGAAATAAGACTCCAAAAAATGGTCCTTGAGCAATGCACGAGAACAAGACAAACCCCAAGGCTTTGCCAATTCACCACATGAGGAAATTCCTTCCTATCCTAAACATAGCCAGAGATTCAGCAGCGTGTCTGGGAGCAAATATCATTAGGGCTGATCTAGCTTGTTTTTATCCAGGCGTGACACTGGCACGCAAAAGACAATGTTGGGTTTTGATCTTGCCTTTCAATATTACACAAGGAATCTCCCACAGCAAAAAATTCCAAACAGAGATTAACCTTTTAGGGCAAAAGCCAGACTTTCCAAGTRTTTGATCTAAATTCAGTTATTTTTTTAATTTCCAGGAGTGGCTTTTTTTCTTCCTGTTGGTGCTTAGTTCACATAGATTCCTGTGCAGGTCCTGAAGATCTCCTGAAGACACATCAAATCCTACATAGAAACCTGAAGTCCACCAGGGGTTAATGCATTTAAGCTGTGAAAACATGTTTCTGTAAGTGGCAGCACCGCTATGTAGGAATCTTGAATATGAAGTAATTTCACATACAAGGAATGTCTTGCGGTTCTTGATGGAGTCAGGTTGCTCTTTTAATTTCCATCCTTGGGGTGGTAGTGGCTGCTCACTGGGAGGGAGGGCAGCGTGGGGCTGTTACCAGATGAACCTCCTGGGAAGGCGCCGAGCATGTTGGATTTCAAGGGCTGTGACTGGAGTTGAGGGTATTCAGCACTACAAAGGATCTGGCCTTCCAAATGCTTTTCACTGTTGCAGGCCAAAATAATTAAGAAATCAGGGGATATCTTGTTTATGTACTGATGTCTCCCATGTCTAGGCACTTTATGATAAATCCTTATAATGGTCATATAAACTGCTCCTAATCTGATTTGGCAAGCTGGCCCAACGATTCCTGCTTCTGATTAAAAGTGTTTCCTTCTTCACTTGCTGAGTGAAGGCTTAACTCCAGTTAAGCCATCGCATCAAAGTGATGAACAGCAGACTCAACAGATCATTTATAGATACCAAACCGGGTCATTTAGTGGTACATGGCACAAACCAACTTCACTGGCAGCAGCTGCCTGCTGCCTACCTCTCTGGATCCACTTTTGAAGACCAATAGAGACTTTCTGGAAGCACTAGGTGTCCCGGGAGTGTGGGAGCAGCGAGCCRGGTCAGAAATTCAGCCTCCATAATCACGAGGTGAAAAACTGGGCTCAGTTCTACTAAATTAAGTAACAAAGCAGCAACCCCACCAAAAAACAAGCAGCATTTTTTAGTCTTCTCGCAGTTCATTAGGCAGCCTGGCAGCGCTGTTCTGTGTAACGCAGCTTTTCCCAAACCAAAACTGTGCTAAGGTATAGTTGAAGGGAGACAGTCCAAAACAGCATTTTGGGGTAAAACACTACAGACATTGCAATAATCCAAAATCTAAGCATTAGACGTTCACAATGAAAGACACACTGAGAAATAACGCAAGCCCGGCTGAACATGGAAATAAATAGTTACTGCAGTCAAACTATCCTGCCTCTGTTTTAAGGTGATTCAGTATCATGATCATGAAACTAAACTAAAACTACAGGCATGTAAGTGTGATCAGAGTGTTATAGTCTGATTATCTTACAAAAATTTAAGGTTTAAGATGTAAAAACTATAAATGCAGAGTCCAAACATGAGCCACTAGCACAAAATAACATTACCTTACAATACATTTGTAACATGCTTTGACAAGCCTCTTCCCCCTTCCCTTGTTCTATTGCCTGAGCTAGTGTATGAATATTTTTCTAATTAAAGAGTAAGATATCCTGGTGCAAGGTGGGGAGAGATTGGATTCTGATTAATTCTTTAGAAGACCAAAAAAGGGGATAGGTGAAAAAGCAAGTCTGCTTCCTTATACCTTTTATTCTATTCTTGATCACAAATTTAAGATCAGAAACATGTAAGTATCCGATCCCTCATCATATAAGCTATCTAAACAACACAATAGGTGGAAAGCAGAGAGCAAGACCAAGCCTCTGCATCTTACTTTAGGAGCAACTCCCCTCCAAGGCGTTGTCTGGGAGCTGGTAGCAAAGAGGTGTCCATGGGAAAACACATCCCCCAGCAACAGCATTAGTGCCGTGGCCAGCAGCAGTGTGGGGAGAGGAAGGAGAGGGAGACATCAGTACCTGAATTGCAAGAGCACATGTAATGCTGTCTCTTCTCAAGTCCTCAATGCATCCTGCCGCAGTAGCTCCTTAAAACCAGACGTGTTGAAAAATCCACAGCTCTCTTGCTCTTTTTGCTGCAGTGCCTTCTAGCCAAACTCCTACATGCACTGAGCTTCTGTCCTTCCTGATGCATTTGCTCATCATCAAACCTGTCAGAGATGGGAGCAAGAAGGAACTCGATGGCAAAAAAACGCTGATCACACAGCTGTAACAACATGGGCGACATCGGTGATGCTGAATCTGCTTGCTGCGTACCCACTTAGCCTCCTACGAGACCTCTGTGTCACATTTAAGACACTGTCCAATTTCAGCTTAACTTCTTTGTTTTCATTGTGCAGAGCAGTTGATTTTAATATCTGGGAATACTGCAAATCTAATACACTGCAAACAGCATCCAGCAGCTTTCTGCATCACTATACCCCTGGAGTTCAGACATAGGACAACTCCTTCCCAACCTATGGATTTCTCCAATTGTTTTTCCCTCTTCAGACAGGGAAAAACACAGAGCTGAGTGTTTACTTCAGAATTATATGCTAAGACACAAAGTACACTAAATTATATTTACTTAATCCATGGTCAAGGATTCATGCTTTCCTCTGTACTCCCATGCTGTCCTTAGGAGTCAGCCTCCCTTGTTCCTTCCAAGGCTATGAGCAACGTTCAGATCCTGTATGTAATCCTGGTCTCTTGTACATGTTTCCTGCCTAGCATCATCTGATGCACGACCTTCAGCCTCCCCAAGGTGCAAAGTCTTAGATGTTTTTATGCAGTTTAACTATCCAGAAAACAACCAGAGAGGATTGCAAGGACTTTTAAAAACCTCTTCCTAAACAAACMAAGTCATTTATAGGTTACAGCCAGGAAGTATGCAGCCATGAAAAAGCAGACACCTCCTGAGCACATCTCCCTCCCCGCTAGGTACCGGTGCTGCCAACAGGTCCCTGGTATTTGCAGGAGATCCAAGGACTCCAGGTCTCCTACTTCTGCCTCTTGTTCCAGAGAGTGSCTGTTCCTTGTCAGAGGGCATTTCTCTTTAAAACAGTCAGCCTATGGCACTTCTGCCCATTCCCCTTGTACTAGGATTTTCCATGCGCTAGTCCTCAAGTGGAAATGCTGACAGAGCTATTTTGAGTCAATGACTACCAGGGCTGCCAGGGCTCTGCCAGGGTGAGGTTTCTCAAGGTTGATGTGCCTTGCTTCAGTGTCTAAGACTGGGCTGGTTTCCTGCTGCTGAAAACCTCACAATATTCACCAGAACAAAAATGAATTCATAGGCTGCCACTGACACTCTCAAAACCCTCGCTGTCTTTCCAACTTGGGAAATGGAAAATAGAGTTCTCAGAATCTGCCTTCCCTGCGTAGGGTAGGCATCATACAAATTGTACCTTACTGGTTTCTTACTTTATTCTTCTAAGTTGAAACCACAGAGCAGTTTTCCACATGTACCATATGAGAGCAGTTCTTGATCAAAGATGCATTCCCACTAGACTCCCCCGGTACTTGCTGTGGGTACCCAGGGTGGGATGCATGCGCGGAGTGTGCGCACTACAAGTACAAAACAGCGGAAAAATCCCTGTGAAGGAAAAGTTAGTCTCCTGTTTATATTTAGAGCTAGTATTTCACGTAAGCTGTGATGTTACAAAGTCAGGCGTACATAGTATTCTAAAGACATTTCTCCTTGCCCCTTTGTACATAACTTGAAAGAAGCGAGAGAAAGTCTCTGACAGATGCTGATGAAATGAGCTATCTGGTTACAGAGCTGAAATATTTGGAAAGGACACAAGCAAGAGCAGAACTTATTGCCTTTGTGAAAAGGGGATTTAATTTCTAAACTATCCACACGTGGCAATGAACAACCTTGTCTCTGCCCTCTGGTGACAGCCTGCAGGCACCTTGTAATTACGATTAAAGCCTTTTATTGTTTTCGTCCCAGATTACATTAAGTTGGTATTTAAAGATACAATTTTCTCATCGCATTGTCACGCCAGGACAGAGACATGGTTGTCTGTGCACTTTTACTGGGGAGCAAAAAAGATGTCTGAATGCTTTGAGGTAAACATGGCTGGCAAGACTCCTAACTTCCAGGAAGAGCAGGAGAAGTAATTACAATGCTTCTAGATTAATATTATTATTGATACTAATTCTTAGTTTTCAGTTTAACTGGGAAAACAATTTGAATGAGTTCACAGAGCCACTAAAGACAAGGCAGGGAAGAGAAGGCCACTGTGCTGTGTTTCTGATGCTGCATTTCTAGTGCTGCCTACAGCAGAGGTCCTCTCCCTCCCTGGCCACAGCAAGGTCTCTGCTCCCAAAGTCAAGGCCACCTCTGCACGCAGCCATGCTGGGCGCCTCCTCATGCTGGAGGGCTGGGACGTTTCTCAAGAATAAATCTTAGTATGCAGCACTTAAAGCTCTGAGACTTATGGATCAATTTACACAGCGAGACCTATGATGATGACCTACACAAGGATCATTTAGTTATGCACACTTCATCACATAAAACAATATCTCAACTATTGTTGTTAACATTATTATGATTTCACACAAATGGTAGCTCACCTGATGGCTACAATGACAACACGCACAGGCACACAACACAAACCAGAGTGGCTCAGTGACACAGCAAATGACCCATTAGTACAGAGCCACCACCTTTCTGGCCAGCAGCATCTCCACGTGACGATGTGATCTCTGGCCTAGGCATCACATGGGCTCTCCAAATTGTTCCTCATTTATCTTGTGATGGTTTTATCCAATCAACATCAGTCTCTGGCAAGCCTTGCCTTTTTGCTGCTGATTTCAACCCACCATTTTAAAGGTCAACGTTAATTTGTCTTACAAACTAATTTTACTAATCTTTTTACATTTCACACCAATCACCTTAGAGCAACAGTTTGTACATTCATCTCTGGCAGCCCTCAGGCATCACGGGAAGGCCGTGTGGACTCCAACGCAAGAGCAGCGATGCCTTTCTCTTTTCACCTGACACTGCTGTCCTTCAGAGGACACCCTTGCTGGATGAGGGTGGTCTTGATGCCATCCCCAGCCCCTGGAAGCTGAGCACACAGCTGCCCAGCAGGCTGAGCTCCTCCATCACCTCTTGAACCTGCACCCCTCGGTATGGAAAACCTTCACATTCCTCAGGCCAGTGAGAGTGCAGAAATGGGGTTCCAGCCCTTGCTTCTGTGAATACTTGATATGAAATATGTAACCATCTGCAGAAACAGGGACTGAAACCAACAACCGACCCCTCTTTGCCTTGGATGCAAGAGCATCTTAATCCTCAGAGTAGGAACTTGGTTTTTTTTCCTGTGGGTCACAGGGAATATAGCAGTATTTGTGTAAAGCAAGAGAAGTTTGCCTGGAGGACTAGCCTTCAGCAGGGTAAGGAAGAGTCCCATCTTGGAAGTAGGAGATGGGGATTCAGCTGCTCAGAGGTGGAGAAGAAAACAAAGCCCAAATCTTGCATGGTTCAGGAAAGCACTTTCAGGGATGGCCATCAAGAAAAGGCCAACAAAATGCCAGCCACCAGCTACGAACCTGAAGCAGAAGTGCCTCTGGCAGCCCGGTTTGGTACCCAACTACCTACCCATGGCCCTGTCTGTGCACGAYGTGATGGCTGTCTTGCAAGCTCTCTGTTCAGGGCTTTGGGGCACCCCTCCTCAGACTCCTAATGCTTTGCTCAGCCCCTGCTGCAGTGTCCCTGGCCATGGGGTACCAATGCACGTGCAGGGCTGGGGGAAGCCCCCACGCCAGCGCGCAGCCGCAGAGCTTCCCAGAGCGACAGGGCTGCCTCGCGTAATCTGCTACACAGCCCGGGGTGCACGGGTCCCTGCTCGCCCATATGTTTTCCTTGTACAGATGTTTGAATCATGTCACACCAATTAGTTGTGCAGGCAGGACAGTGGAAGGTGACTTTAGTTTTGACGTCTCAAATGGCCTCACCTAAGACTTATCTAAGCTGCTGACTTGACTGTATTTAACCTGCTATAATTATAGTAATTAAATGCAATTGTTAATAATTAGGATATTTACAACCTAATATTTTTTCTGTGTTACCTGGGCCCAAGATTTAATTTTTATTATATGGAAAGTGTGAGGTATCTGTGCTACTCTGATATCAAGAGTACTCATAGCGAAAGAYTTGTCACAAGTACTAACTTTCCTAAAGGGACAAACCTATAACTAATTTTAGCTCCAAGCTAATTAAATACTTGCAAATTCTCAAAAAAAGTCCTGTTTCTACTCAGTGAGTAAATGTTGCAAAGTTTGTAGAGGACAAATTGTATTTTTCATACAAAAAGATTATGAACCCCAGCCTTATGTACAAACTAGAACTCAATCATAACTATAGCATCATGACTATTAGCTCAAAAATTATAGTAGGAGCAGTAAAAATAAATTATAATGTCTTACATCGGATAAAAATCATACTGCTTATTAGCTGTATTCCAGTATGACGAAGCAGATGGCTCTAAGTGATGATGACCTAAGAAATGCCATCAGAGCAAGGAAAGGATGAGGACAAGCCATGCATGAGTCCTTGCAAGTACCTAACATTCCCAGTTTTAAGAAAAAGGACCAAAGATGACAGCAAATAGCTAACTGACCACCCATCTTCAGAGATACGGGTATCACAGAAAGAAGAAACAAATAGGCAAGGAGGTTAAGCCAGCATGACAGGGAGCACCAGCTTGGACCTGAAGGTGAAAAGGAGACATCATCATGAGCCCCGTTTAAATCCCCCTTCCTATTCTGAGAAGCAATAGATGGCTCAGAGGGGTTTCTCCAGCCCATCACTTACCAAGTAAGGCCCAAGGGACTCTGACTGTATTCTGTCTTACAGTACTTTTACCGTGAGAGTTTCCTACACTTTGTACAAGAGTAAGACTCCTGATTTGTTTCAGGAGTTGTGGACAATCAGCTCCCAGATTTTCTTCTTCCTGTGTGGATACAGAAAGATGCTCAAGAATTGAAAATCATACCTTTTTACCGTGAAAGCTCATGGAAGAATGGCAATCAGCTTTCAGTACATCATTTATCAAAGTCAACAAGAGCTCTGCCAGTAGTCACAATGGTGCCATGTAACAAGGCCAGCACATGCTCATCCAGCAAACAAGAGACCAGAGGAGCCGCAGTCGTGCCGGATGTGGGACCAGAAGCACCAAAGGGTCTTATATCAAAACAGCTTCTCCCAACGTGACAGGTTTGCTCTGCCTTGCGTGCGCTGTTGCTTCCAATCCTTTGGGATTGACTGCGGTTCTTCCTGCACACATTACTTTCACCCATCAAAGCGTGCCCGCAGAGTCTGACATCAGGCATTATGGCAAGATTTCAAATCCAGTGCAGCATAGGCAGCACCTACACAACCGATTGGATTCACTGCCTGCTTGCCCAGCCTGTGCAGCCCTACAGCAATATCACTGCCTGGACAACATTACGCTCAAGTGTTAACTTCAGCTGTACTGGTAGCAGTGCCGCAAACGTGGAGCTGGCCTGGATACCAGTGTCTTCTGCAGCATGCTGTGCTGCAGGCAGCAAAACCCCTCCAGGGCCTGATTAATTCTAATTATAACGCCTGGCAGACATGCAATGTTTTGGCAGAGTTTGGCACAGTATTTTATGTTGCTTTGGATTGACTGAGGGAAGCAAGCGCCATCAGCTGAGCAACTCCCGAGGTGCATTGTCAGCGAAAGTGAAGCTCTCCAATTAACAAGTCAGCTGCTTCTGCCTAAGCACCGAAGCGCTGCAGAAGGAACAACTTTCCACCAGTGAGGCTGAGCAAGAGCTGGTGCCTCTGCCACAGCTGGCTGAACCATAGCGAGACGGGGGTCTCTGCAGGAGGGCAACACTAGCAGAGATGTCACGCTGGGATTTGGGAGATCCCCGCTGCTGTCCCTGCCTCTGGTACCTAGGCTCACCGGCTACGTGACAGGCCCTTCCTTCTCCCCGCTCATCCTTCGCCTTATATATTTATGGGAGAAGTTTCTCAAGCCAGAGAGTGCCTTTAATATGAGGCTGTGCAATAGTGCATCCAAGGGAGCCCAATTTCAAATGGAGCCCACATGTGCTGCTACACGAAGGATTATGAATGATGCCAACTTAAAGCGATGCAGAGAAAGACCTGCATCCCTGGTGGAAAATTACAGCTCAGATCTCTCCTCTGCTTTAAAGCTACTGTGTGTTCGATAGTTCACATTGCAGCTCACAGCTGTAAATGAGCTAGCTGGAGCACCAGTGACAGCCTTCCCACAGGATCACAGACCCCAGCAGCCCCTCATTCATTCTGCTGGGACCATCACTCTCTTGTGACCAGGCACCTCAATACCCATCTCAAAGAGCCAAATGGGTTCCCTGTCCTGCTCGGCAGCCTACAGTCTAGGCATAGCTGAATGGCCTGCATTTGCAGGAGCAGGACACATTTACTTGTTTAAAAAAAAAAACAGAACAAACATTTTATTGACCCTTCAATGGCATGTCTCAAACTCTGATTTAGGAAGTGGGTTTGTGCCATTTTAAAATAGAAAATACTTGAGTTGCTCATGAGATGCCGAGAGTTGTATAACATATGCAGAAAATCTATTAAGTCCCCATAGAAAAGATGGCTAAGCGTGGCTCTACTTTTTTTTTTTTTTTAAATGCACTTGAGAATGAGACTTCATAACAAGCGTAGCTGAGAATCTGCAACTCTCACAAAAGGGAGTGGAARTGTAAGTACTATCTTAGAAGATCTCTCTGACATGCTTAAGAAATAAAGTCACAACAGCCCCTTCAGAGTAATCCTCCTGAAAAATCTAGCTGGAGAGATGTATTTCATATACAGGCAGAACATTCAGCTTCTCTCCCTCCATGGGCTCTGGAAATGCTTTCTTTTGACCTGAGATTTTCCTTTTACTGCTTCAGCTTTCACCTGATGAGCTCCTGCTCACGTACAGTCCTATTCACATGGTTGGCCACCCTGAGCTCTAGCTGGGCCCTCTAATTATTTTTTAACGATCTAACAAAAGATCTGATRGCAAAAAAAGTGACTTCTGAATAAGAACATCCCGAGACTTAGCATACTTAAGCATATTAATTTGACAGCTCTAGTGGATTTGTCCTAATAATCACAAGCATCCTAGTAATGACTGCTCTTCCTCCTTCTCCCTCACCCTCATTTACCCTCAGTGAAATTAATGGAGCCTGTGTTTCTACAAATTTGCATCTTCTGTTCCCCAGCAATCCTCACCGTCCCAGCAATAACCAGCTCCTGCCTTTTGCTTTTGGTGACATATGCATGGGCAAGAGACTGGACCGGCATCGGCTGGATCAAGCTACAAGCATGGTCCCCTTGGCGGACCCCTGTCTGGGCCCACCTCCTTGATTTAATGAGCCTCTTCATAAATCTGCCGAGAAYATATAATTAACTTCGAGACTCCTGAGTTTCTCTCAAATTCTGCTGGATTTGGCAGTGGGATCAAAATTTAATGGTGGTGACAAGCTGCCAGGTCCCACTGCCCTGACGCAGGGGGCTGGAGAAGGTGTCCATTCCATGAGCAGGGGCAAACGCCTCCACTCTTCGTGGTGCCCACCACCCTTCATCTCCTTCCACTACCTCTCCCCGTGCAATGGGTTAAACCTCTGCCACAATGGCATGTTTCTGTGAAGCGAGGAAGACTCTGAGTTACGTCCCCGCGCCCCACAGCCCCTTCGAGGGGACGGCTGCCTGCAAGCAGGGTGGCAGCGGGGATCTTTTTTGGGGCCCTATTCCCAGCCAGGGCACCCTTCCCTCTCATGCTCTCTGTGAGCCTCCCAGCCCATTTTTTAGTCTCCTAACTTAATTGGGTGTGCTCCAGGTGGCAGACACCTGCACGCACCCCCACKAATTACACTGCACAAATAAACATTTCATCCAGAGAAAATAAAGGAGGAAGAAATTAACTTGTCACCCTCCCCGGCTGTATTAYGAGGGTGTTTTACAAACACAGCATCCCTGGCAATGCCCCCAAGCTTCAGGAGAGACACCCAATAAAGTCACCCACGTATGATCTGGAGGCTACGCAGCTGCTGGCAGGAAGCCCCAAGCAGCTCCTTGAGATGCTCCAAGCTTTCTAAGTGGAAAGCTGTCCTCCTCAGCTTCAGCTACAGCAGCTTCCTCCATGGGAAGAAAATCTTCCTGTTATCCAGGGTGAGGAGAGGCTGCGAACAACCGGTGTTGGAGYCGGCCCTCCAGGATGACCTCCCTAGGTTGTCTGATTGATACCCCCGCACCTTAATAATTAAGAGACACCTCCTGAGGTTGCTAGTAGCTTGCTTTACTCTTGAATAAGTTAACCCAGCTGCTCCTATGAGAGCTAGCGCACAAAGCTACTGGCATTTGAAAAGCATTTCAGGAGCAAGTCCACCCTGTAAGGCTGGGTGGCCCCAGTGCCAGCCTGCTTTGTGTCCGTCCTGGGGAAGCATGGCCTCTTTCTCTGCCGCCTTCTCTAGCCACTGAGCTTCCAAACCCAGCACAGACAGCAATATTAATRTAATAAGTCCTCTGAAGAGCTACAGAGAAAGAGGTTTATGGAGGAGGAAGAACAGTACAGTGGAAACATGATACAATGAATCAAGTTTTGCAATACAAAAATTCTCACTTTGCTTCTCCAACTTACTCTGTTTCTTCGAAAAATAAAGAAATAAAACTTTTCTTTCTGAGCAGGAAAAAGAAATGTGTAGTTTCAGA
Organism: Oceanodroma leucorhoa; assembly: GCA_030449065.1. Taxonomy (NCBI): domain Eukaryota; kingdom Metazoa; phylum Chordata; class Aves; order Procellariiformes; genus Oceanodroma; species Oceanodroma leucorhoa. The sequence goes on along the minus strand of JASVER010000071.1, from coordinate 624,785 downwards.
CATTGCCCCATTCCCACCCAGGATGAGGTCAGGCCCGTCCAAAGGTTATGAAGCATTGGGAGAGCGAGCAAAAGCCTTACCTGGATGTGGGGTTTGTAGGACAAAATCACAGTCTGCATGATACAGTCAGGGCTGAGYGTTGGGAGGGGGTGACTCTGAAGCAAACGGTTACTGAAACAGGCAAATGCCTGCAAGAAGTTTCAGTGAATCAGCATTTTACAGCAATGTATATTACAGAGGGAAGATGAACTCCAGGCTGCCAGAGCTCACTAGTGGTCCTGGTTGCTGTCCTCACCCTGCAGCAGCAGGCACCTCACAGTTCTCAAAGGGCTCCCAGGAGACCCCCACGATCTCAGATCTCAAAGTAGAGCCCAAAAGCTGCTGCACAAGCTGCTGCATCTGCAGGCTGCCTCTGCCAGCTGCACTCGATAAGCGGGTCCAGGGACCTTGGGCTCCTCAGACCTGCAAAAGGGTGGGCTGAGACCAGGACTGCTGCCCCATTAACAAGAGCTTCTGTCGTCCAGGGACACTTGGATGTCTGAGAGGCACTTGAACACACACTGCTTGCTTCTGCACARATCTGCTTGAATGCACAAACCTGGTTGTTTTCTCCCCACAACAAGCAAAGAAAATTTGAAGCAGCCACATCAGCTACAGGGAAGGATGGAAACAAAACCCCGGAGAGCAACACCCACCCTTGCTGGACGAAAGCCCTGAGATAGTCACCTGCCTGGACACGGCATGTGCCGCACATGTTGGAAACCTGGTTTTGCCGAAGAACCAGGACAGTGATTCTGGCATAAGCTCAGGCATTTCTCCTTTCCAAGGGCACCTGCTTGGGAAGCAGTATCTGATTGGTAATCTAAGGGAGATAAAATAGGAGCAACAGTGAGAAAAAACCACACAATACTTGCAGGTGTAGAGACAAAGCATAATTACGCACTCACACAGTTTAATTATTTGATACTCTTAAAATAGGAAAAGGCTTCACTCAAAAAGATAACTTCTTTTAAAAAACTGAAGCATTACTTATTGTGTTTTTTTTCCTATATTTCAAGGATGCTCTTTAAAGGTTCCAGTATTGTAAAAGAATCTTTGACTTTTCTGTTTCTCTCTGTCTCTGTCTTTGCTTTCCACAGCTGGGAGAAAAATCTAAGGGCCTTAAATGAGTTTAAATATGAAAGTCAAAAAAAAGGCTTTGAAAATAAGCTGTGAAGGAACACTTTGTATTTGAACTCCACAGAGAAAATCAAAATCAAGGGAAAGCATAGAGCTGAAACTGTAATACATCAAATTTTTATATGTATTTATATATATATATTTCAATCAGAGGACTCAATGTCTTACTGCTTTCAATGGGACTTTTGTTTGTGTAAAGACGGAAGAACAGAGCTCTGTTTCACCACAGCTCTGTGCTTTGTCTGCTATCTCCAGTCCCCAAATTTTTACTCCAAACAGGGGTAAGAAACCCGTCTCCGAGAGCAACTGAGCTCGTGTAGGATGGGAGTGTGCTCCTTTGTGTGGTACCGCCAGTGCCGAAATCTCAGCTCTGCTGAAATCAGTGACAAAACTCTCCAGTTCCAACAGAGCTGGCCTTCCACGGCCGGGCACACGCCATCGCCTTGCTGCCTCCCCCAGCACCCTGCCACCCCRTGGGGCCCCCGTCGCATAAAACCAGTCATCCTTGTGCCCACAGGGACTTTGCCTTGATGGGTTCCTCACCTAGGGATGAGACCGCTCTTGCCACAGCCTGAGCTGTCGTCAGGCTGGTCCCCATCACCTGCGGCATCCAGCCTGGAGGGAGGCAGGGCCAAAGGCTGTGTGGACACTGACCCATGTTGGGCACCATCCTCAAACGATTGCTTTTTCCTCTTCACAGCTTGCCTGCTGATGGCTGTGTGAAGGTCTCTGTGACAGGTTCGTCATCGGTTCATGGCCAGCCACACCAAGATGAGTGTTTCCTAGCAAAATCTGGTGAATTGACACTCCCACCCGTGCCCTGTGTCCTTCACACAAAGTGCATCATCCCACAGCAGGGAAGCACTCCCCCACAAACAGCCCTAACTCAGCTAGGAACAGCAGGTTCTGCAGGTTTTCTTCCATATAGATAGATAGATAGATAGATATAGCCTGCTGCTTCTATCCACCRACAGTCTTAAAATGTGGCCCATCACTATAACAATTGAGCATAAGACTACACATGGTGCACGCTGCAGCCCCAGTGAAGCATCCCCCTTTGGTGTAGARGAAAATAATTTCTAGGCAACAGAAGACTGGACAGTAATTCAAGGGAACAGATAAAGTTCCCTAGTAACTCAAAGACGGAGGAAAGCAATTCCTGCCACTTTTACTATTGCGGTTTGTAGGAGCAATGAGGAGGATGGCTCGAAAGAGCCTATTTTAACAACAGTACTCACCAGCCAGAGAGGGGAGAAAATTGTTGGAGCTTCAATCAGTGTCTCACAGCTTCCTCGGTACAATGCTTGGGGTTCCAGGAGACGGAGCCGTGAACGTGGCATAACAAAATGTCCTTTCTCTCCCCGTTTCTGCTCCAGAATCTCTCCAGCCTTGAAGAAACCTCTTGCCTCCATGCCACGGCTTCCCGCCCAGGATCACAGTACCTACCTGCATGAACCACTGTGGACTTCTCCGATCACCAGCACTGCGTGGCTGTGAAGTGCTTAATTGCGTTATTTTTTTCCCTCTCCTGTAAAGGCAATTCTCATTCTACCTGGGTTAACTTTCAGAGGGTGTGAGAGACCTGCTTTCTGTCCTCATCCGTGTCTCTTCCAGTCACAGAGAGACCATGGCAGTGCCTTTTGCTTTTGATTAAAAGAACTTTTGGTGTCAATTAAAGCGCACAGACCCAGCTTTTATCTTCTGGCCCCACTGGTACAGCTCTCTTTTGAAAGGCAGGATCCCTCGGTGGAGCGATTACAGCAGTCGAGCAGCCTCGCATCACCGGAGAGATAATTCTCCAGAATGAAAGCTAAATGATGGAGGGAGACAGCGTGGGTGACTGTGTACATAAACATTAGACTTTGTTTGCTAATGCAAACAGCTCTCAGGGTGAGGGGGGAATAGCAGAAATATTCAGTTAAATGTTTCGTTCACCGGCTTTACATACGGTGACATACACAGAGGTGGTGTTTGCGTGGCTGACACTAGTTACAGTGTTGGGTTTTTTAGGGATGCTTTCCCAGACCATTTTTCTTGCCAGGAGAATCTTAAGTGAAATTGTGCAAGCGTAATAGATCCATTATTCACATACAGAGCTGTGCAATTTTTCTTCCTTCTAAAGAACAGTTTGTTCCCCTTTTTACAAGGTATTAATATAGGAGGACCTATTCCTGACACTCAGATACAGCTTCTCAGGTTTCCCACATGGGTTCAGATCTCAGCTGATGTAAGTCAGCRTATTTATACAAAGGGAAAAGCAATGGTGTTTTTTTAGTGTTGATTTTTCCATGCCTTTGTGGCTGGGCTTTTTTTCGATAGGAAWATGTAAATGCAAGAAGCTTTTCCTTTTCTTGGGTTAAAAATGCACAATCACAAAAAGATAGTATCTCTGAGTAGTCACATTTTATATAGTATCCATGGTTATCAAGGGGTTTATCAGGAATGTTAAAAGAGACTGCTCAGCTCCTGAAGACTAGGAGGTTCTTTGCTTGAGATTAGGCACTAGTGTAAATCGAACACAGCGAGGTCAGCATGTAAAATTGGAGGGAAGTCAGCAGGTTAAGATCCTTTTCTTTAAGCAATAAAAATGTTTCTTCTATGTATACGTTCCCCTAGAAAAGTAAACCCCAAAGCCAAGGACTCCCTCAGAGCACTTGCTGCTGCTGTTACAGCACTGTGCTGAAGGATGCAGATGGGAACCTTAAATTCACCAGAAGCTCTGCAGAAGAAAGTGAAACTTGAGTTTTCCTTTTCTCAACCCAACTGAGATGTAAATTAGATAAATAATGCAATTACTGAAAAGCAGAGCAGGATCCCCAAAATTGCCTCAGTTTTTCTAACTTAGGTCTCACTTACACTAAGATGTTCTGGTAGGTGCGATGTTTTGCCCAAACAGATCCTGGGGTAGGATACCCCAAGGAAGTTGGGTCACACCTCAGCCATGTGCTGGAGGATGATACATTTCAGGTGTGCATTTAACACCTGGTCACCTGTGTTAAGCCACCTGCCACCTGCGTAATTGACCTTATGGCTCTGAACAACAGGGCCTGATCCTGCTGCAGCATAATCAACCTCTGGTCTCTCAAAATCATGAGGCAAGGACTCAAAAAAAGCATTCATGAGTTTACTATGCCAACCTGAGATGCTTTTACTTACCTTCTCGTGCCTGAGTCCTGGGGGTCCCCCTTTTCAATCTCGTCCACAATTAGAGGTAGAAACTTCTCCCCTCTTTTTTTCCAAAAAGGACAACTGAAATGCGACAGGAATCTCACGACTCCAGGAGCTGCAGCCGTAAAAAGAAACGCACAAACACTTGAGTGCACACGTTGAATCTGTGAGGCCGTTGTGAGAACTGCCATATTTTCTGGTCCAACTGCAATTAATTGGAGCGTTGCTACTGTTTCCAGGGACAGCAGGACTGCCTTTTCCTGCCTGCTGAGCTCTGCGGCAGGTGAGTTTCAAAGGGATGRATTCCAATTTAATTAACGGAAAACAATTTTGTTAAAAAAAAAAAAAAAAAGCCCAGCCAACAAACTGTTATTACATTTCTCTCAAAATGGAACACATACATCATATAAAAACCAAAAAGGTAACTCAAAGAAACTTGACTGCCTTCCACTCTCAGGAGAAGCTGGAAACCCATTTGATAACTATGTTTTAAAATACCATTTTTACTAGCCTGGATACCTTAGTTGGAGGACTCTTATGATGGATGGATTTTTTTTCTCTGTGAAAAGCTTCCACTTCCTCTCTTAGGCCACAAATGTAAATATAGAAATAGATCATTCTGAATTGGTCTGTTTACGATGATTTATTTAATGGCTAACCACAGTGTCTCGGGCTACTGATACATAATTTAAATATGTCACACAAATACAGCACTTTGTTTTCAATTCATTCTCTGTACATATTCAATAAATTGAGCATGTGAAAATAATAAAGAAAGCGAGGCCTTGGTTATCAATTCTGACAGGGTTCATGGTCCTTCTAAATGTGTCTTTAAGTCATTTTAGCTTGCATTTGAGCATAATACTTGTGACAGGCATGGCTTAAACTGAGCCAACAGAGCTTTAAAATAAATACTGGAAGCTGCTTGCTGAAAGTTGATGCAAGGTCTAAGTCCCAATCCAGCAAACATCCCTGTTTTCCTCAGCAGCCCAGGTCCTGGCATGGCCCCAGGAGGCTGAGGATTCCCAGGACCTCTTTGCTAACCGGCGTGAGGATCACCAGAGACCACTGCAGGAAAGAAACCCCCAGCCTTGAAATTCAGCTTTTGGCATCCCCCACTTCTTCTTCCAAAGACGATCTGGATTTGGGGCCTATTGGCTCTTTGCACAGGAGGGAACATCCCCACCGTGCCCCCCYGGAGGTGCAGAGCAATCCTTAGGGATGGTGAAATGCTCCAGGGCGGATGGCTTTCTGCTGAAGWCCTGCAGGACCATTTGTGTAGCATGCTGTTCTGCACACTTTCGGTACTCCTATTAAAGCTCTTTGCCTGTSAAAGCATTGCAGCCCACATTTCAGGCTTACGCTCATTTAGGCTTTACCATTGGATCCACTTCATATTGCAATTAAAAGTTACTCTAGCATGCAGCATTTTAAGAAAGATGCACCTTTAACATTTAAGAATACTGTATCTTGCTGCAGGAAGTCAGATCTTCAGTGAAATCTAGTCTGCTTTGATTAATAATTGATGACATTTTTGCATAGGAAAGTCAAAAAAAAAGACGCTCTTTCTATTGATCTGAGASACTCAAATAAATGAAACAGATGAACATTTTTGCCTACATTTTTTAACTATTGATACAATGGCAATACCGAGCAGAGGCTGTTTCACGATACGTACAAATTTAAGGCTGGAAATAGAGAAAGTCTTAAATTGCATCATGGTCAATTTCTTTAAAAACTTAATTTGATGTTGAACAGCCGGAGAACTTATGTATACTGACAGTTCAAGGTTATGCATATCTGAGTACCGCAATGTTGTTGACATGTGAGAAGTAGTTGAGATTGTGCAGGCACTTAAATGACTGAAAGAGTTTTAAAGACTTGAGGGTAGATCTTGAGCTGGGGAAAAAAAATCATTTAGAAAGTACAGTTCGTTAGTCTGACCTCTATCATGTACAACTTTTTAAAACAGATATTGGAGGAAATAATAATCAAGATGCAGAAATGAAAGGAGGCAAAAATGCAATGTGATTTTAGGAAAGACAGATCACGTCAGACTAAACTTGTTTGGATATCTGCTTGTCTTGATCAGAGAAAAGTGGTAGATCTAATCTACATGGACTTTGGTTACATTTGACCTAGGCCCACACGGAAAGTTATCAGTGGAGCTGGAGAAACCATGTCGGTTGTTTTTTGCTTGTGATTTTTTTTTAATTAAATGCCATTGCTCCAGTTCACACCAACAGGAGATTAGTCCTCTTCTAATTTCAACAGCTTTCGCTGAGTTTGCAGGTTGAGAGTCTGAGTGCTGATGAAGACAGAGGGTCCTCTCCAAGCAGAAGCTGCTGTGGCTTCCCTGTGGCTGACAGCAGACCCGGTGGACCCGAGCAGGACCTGGTACTCAGCACAAACCCGGGGAGCTGGTGGAAGATTTGCCCAGGTAAGGGGCAGCAGTTTGCTGCATTCGATCTGCAGGAGAGGTTTCCGAGCCAAGGTGAGGGGATTATAATTAACCAGCAAGGACGCACTGGGAGGGCATTTCCAAGCAACGAATATTTAATTAGAAGAGCTGAGAGGCAGAGGCAGTCCATAAAATAAAACTGATGAGTCATTGACTGTCAGTCTGTGCCTTCCCGGTGCATCAATATTTCTATTGGAAGTTCACAAAATTAAAAATATTACTGGGTCAAATTTGGCCCCAGAAGTTTTGAAAAAAAGGTAAGAACAGTGGAAGAATTTCCATTAGACCATTTTCTCTCCCCAGCTACATTTAGCTAGTGGCAAGTACTGCTGTTCGCCAATGTTCCTGGTCCTGCCACTTCTTCCCAAGCTCAAACTCCCCTTTCAGACCAAACGCCCTGTGTTTGAGAACGGCAGATTTAGTGTACATGAACATTTATAAACATGCCCACCTAAAAAAATGCCATTGCACACAATTCTYCCTAACAGGAATACAAAAAGGAACAAGTCTCATGTGAGAGACGTTGGGTACTGCCAGGGTGAAGGCAAGTCAATACCATCAAGATGAAGAACAACGACAACAAATCAAACTAGCCAGAAGCACCAGCTCCTTTGAGGCTTTTGTTTCTTGTATTTCTATGTCATGCTCATGACCCACTGCAACACGTCAACGGCAGAAAGCAGGTTTAAAAATATAAAATGAGTTTGGTATATGAAAAGCAGTTAAAGCTGACATTGCTCAACAGATTCAGAAAATTTACCTTTGACTACAGCATTGCATGGGCCAGAGCTGGAAAACAAAAGCAATAGTCTCCTTTCCCTTGAGAGATCAGTGGGAAGGTCAGGTATCAACCCCATAGCAGATAAGTTAGACATCCAGAGATTGTCATGTTTTGACACACAATGTTTTCTTTTATGTTGGATGGTTTTAGCCTGCAGTTTTACACCTAAGAAATTATTATGGGCAGAGACGTCTGGGCGTGCACGGGTCACTCCTAGAAAGACCAATATCATGAGAGCTGCCGGGCTGTGCTTTGGTTTCATGGAGTTGGTAAGTCAGTATCTAGTGATTTCCCACATGATTATGGCTAAGGATGTCAAACTAGATTCTGTGTCTGTACCAGGGCAGATATAAGCTAGGCACGTTTCATGCTCCTCACCTCCCTGCAAATGTAGTTACAACCAATGAGTTAATCCAGTGCCACCAAAATCCATGAGCATTGTGTATTGACTTGAGTACAGACAGGATCAGATTCCACATCATCTTACTGCCTATAATCTACCTTACAAGATAAAGAGTTAAAAAAAAAGTCAAATCAATGACGAAACCCCTGTTGACTCTGGAGGCATGGAAACAGGCCTGTGGTGTGAAAAGCCAGCAGGATGCTTTCTGGCTAAGAAGAGCTAAATAGAATTGCTTTTCACTCAGTAAGCAGTAGAAAAGCAGGACTTCACTGTGGCTACTAGATGGCCTCTTACAAGCTGAATGTACAATTGAATCAATGCTTATATTTTTACAATCTTATACATGCAGTGGGGAAAAAAGTCCGTATTCTGATCATAATATCTGAGAGCTCAACAACAAAGACCATTGAAGCGAAAGGAAAAAAAGAGGCATTTAAAAATTCATTGGGTAACAGTGGGTACCTTGCCTTTAGGTAGGAATTGCTTCTGCTAAAGAGAGTTTAGCAGAGTGAATTAAGTCATCATATAGGTTTGCAAGGCACATTCATCGAGGTACCAATTTGCATGAAGCGGTCTCTTGAAATACATAGCAAAACTTGACAGAGAAAAATCACTTGCTGGGTGTATCCCTGCAGATTAAGTAGCCTTGGTAGAAGGAGAAGCATTTCTAAAATTTGAATCAGTCTTCTTGTTAGCAGTGAATGAGGAAAAATCCTCCCTAGCCACATCCCCAAGTTTAAGTATGYGCAGAAGCTCTGTTTAGGTTGCTGAGAAGCAAGTCTGACCCAAGTCCTGCCCTTTGAGCAGTTCAACCCCTTCAGAGACCAAGGCTTCCAGTGACACCAGAGTTTACCCTCTGGAGGGAGGTAAACTGGGTATCCACACCGTTTCTGGCTCGATGCAGAGGATAAGAGGCTATGGCACTATGACTGTTGCAGACTGCGGGAAGCGGTATGGGACTCAGCTTACAGCCAGCCCAGTGCTAGTGAGCTGAAAATGGGGGGGTTCATCTTGTTTATCCTATATTCTGTGCAATGAAGACTGGTGCCTCTCTAGCTGCATGTCTGTTGGTGACTGAGAGGTTACAGCAGGGGCTCAGCAGCGCACTTAAGCACACACTTAGATTTTTCTCTAGTAAATCCTACCCTCGAGTGTGCTGCTGAACCCTACTTGCTGTTTTGCATTTTGCATCTACAGATCCCTCTGCCAGGTGAATGAGCCCCTTGTTGTTAGGAGCACTGGATTCAGAAGCAATGGTTTGGACTGGGCTGCTACTTTTGTGGGCTCTCAGAGAGAAGGATCAGGAGGAGGGACCTCAGAGGAGCTGAGAGCATAGCAGAAAGTGAATGCTATACGCAAGAGCAAAAGGGACGGTGCACCTTCTTCAAGGAGCGTGACAAAGGGGCATCCTGGGGCCCTGTGCGGCACTGCTGCGTGATGTCCAATGGCCTTACAAGGCACACTTACCTTTCCTTATTTTCTAAGGCATATCCCATTTTCAAAATTGACTTGCAGTGAGAGGCTTCTACAGTAGCTATGCAATTTTTGAGGACGTAGTCTGAGGCTTCCTTCATAATTTCTGAAATTTTTTTGTGAAGTGACTTGCTCCGAGTATGTGCATGTGGGAAACTGGATACAACTCCTCTGAGATGCAGGTTGGTGCCTTACRTGGGCACAAGCACAGGGATCCCCCTCCACACTCAGAAAGGTGATGCCCACCCTGAAGGTGAACTTTTGCAGTTTGAAGGCTGTTTGGCTTGACTACAAGAAGCAAAATGTGCAGTTCTTCACTGTCTGAAACTGTTTGCAGAGTAGCCAGCAAACCCTAGCGTTTCACAGCAGCAGAGAGCTCGTCTCAGGGAGCAAGCGACTCCAGTGATACCAATGCTTGAGTTATTTCTAGGAAAAACTATTTTTTTAAAACACTGATTAAAAACAGATTTGCGTTCCTAAAAGTAACTCATTCTAAAGATCAGGAAACAAACAACTGCCATAGATAGAAAACTCTGACAACGCTGTTGCAGAACAAAGCGAGAGCGTATGAGCAATGAAATGATCATTATTTCAGTTACTGGCTTTCCTTCCTGATAAGCGTGGGAAGCAGCAGTAAAACATCTGGCTCGTACAGTGCTGTGCTGCACAACGTGGAAATGCCTTCAGCAGAAGCGCGCAGTGATTTGTACTGAGTGGGTAYCCATGTACTGCAGTAAAATAAATACAGAGTGGCAGAAAAGGACAGCTGATGATTTTTTTCTTTTATGCCCCGTACATTTTGAAAGTGCTGTTCCTGGTCAGGGCCGGCTCAGAGAGCCCATGTTGTATGAAGTACATTTTCTTAGTTGAGTCCATGGGCAAGACACCACGTGGCTTTGCAGCCCTTACCTCAGGTTTGCGTGTGAGCATGTCTTCTCTTGAGTCTGTTTGTTTGCTACACATGCAGTTGTGAGCTAGATGTGCTCTGAACTGCCAGCAGAGACTTTCATCTTTATACTTTCAGTGGGGAGGAAGGCAGCCCTCTGCGCCCTGCGCTCCTCTCGTGCAACTCTCTGGGGGAGCCTTTGCAGCCAYGTGCACGTCAGCCTTGTGGCTGGTCCCACGCTCCCACGCCTCCCCGGAGAATGGCTCCGACACGTCTGCGAGCCCCGAGAACAGGGATCTCTGCAGAAGCTCCTCCAAGACAAGATACCAGGGCCCTTGTTGGTCGTAGCAGGTGGAAAGGAGTTGTAAGAGGAACACACCCTCTGAAGAGCTGTCCTGTGTTCAGGAGACATGGAGAGCTGTGGATCCTCCAAGGTCCACACTGACATTAGGAAGGGCTGCAATCTGCAGAGTGACCCCGCGTATCCACTTTACTTCCAGGCCCACGGGTCCCCCGAAACCGTCCTACCATGCAACCTCTCTCCAGATGGTGAGAGGTTTCCCAAAAAGTGGCAAAGCTCCTTGGGCAAGTCAGTACGTGGTCAGAAATACGTTGCTTCAGTGCTGAAATTCGCCACGCGCAAGGTGCCACCGCTTCTTCCATCTGTGTGGTTCACCTGTGGCAGAGCCCAAGGACATTTAACACCAGTGGTRATGACTTAACCCTTACCTAAGGAGTGCGTGTAAGTGCTCTCTGTAGCAGCTGCTCCCCGTAATAGTTACCGTAGCCTTAGGGATCAGGGCCCATCCACGCCCAATGCCTTGGTCATTTATGTTACCACCAACAGCTCACGCAAGCTGTCCCAGAAGACCAGGGATGCTGGGCAGCCTGGAGCAAGCACCTTTCCCCAGCTGCTCTGTCTTAGGATCAGAGCACACGATTTTCAGTTTCCCTGGCACCGCCTTACATTTCTTGGGAAGTTTTCTTCACTGTGCCACAGAGCCGTACGCTGCAGCAGAAAGGAAAAAAGAAAAAGAAGACCCATGGCTTTACAGCCGCCGCAGGGAGGAGGCCATTTTGTTCTCCTCCGCTGTGCCCCACTCTGGCACGCTGACTCGACGAGATGGAAGAAGAAAAGGCAGGACAGCAGATGGGATTCAGTGCCGCGTAGCAGATACAACTAAAGGAGGGAAAACGGCTCTCTGAATGAGAAAGGCTGAGACAATTATAGGACTTGGAGTGTGCAAAGAAAGGTAGTAACAAGAGGCGATAGTGGGATGGAAGAGGAGAAAGAGGTAGTAACCAGTACATAAAATGCTGTGGGATTGGACAACGGCTTTTAGTTACAGGAGCAGGGAGAAAAGGCGACATGTCAGAGCTGTGCTGGAAGAAACCATAAGCTCTGGAGACAGAGGTGGAAATTCCCACAGGACTGGCTGGAAGTCCTAGTGGACTGGTGGTGCTGCACTGCTAGATGCTCCACAAACTCATCATAAGGCAAGGTCTGCCCCAAAGACCACCTGCTGCTCCAAGGGGGATGGCAAGTTTTCTTTGGTTATGCCTCAATACCACTCGCTCCACAGCTTAGCATCCCTCCCTGCGCTGCAGCGGAGAAGAGGTGCTCACCCTCCAGCCCAGGCAGAGAAGACCATAGAGAAGAACCAACATTTCCCTCCACGGCGAAGAGAAATGGGCATTGCGCTAGTGGATACCAGCGTTGTGATCCACGTGAAGACAAAAACCTGTCGGTGCAGCGCGGTAGGGTTGCTGGAGGAGTGTGAGCAAAGAGCTGAGACTGGTTTTGGTGTGGGGCCCTAGGCAGCAGGTCGCTTTGGAGAGGCAGCAGTGGACTCCAGCAACGAGGTGCCAAACAATCACTGCTGCTCTTTCCAGATGCTGGGGGGGAAAAAAAGCCTTTGAGTGAAGACTTAATTATAGGGATTGTATTCCATTTCCTACAATTAAGGGAACCCATCTGTAGAGATTTTAATTAATGGATATCTTATGGGGAGTTTCAGTTTGGCTGGAGGGTCTTACTGGGTGTACGCTGTCTCCTGGTATTTTCTGTAGTTGTGCAGTCATTAGCATTTGCCATTAAAGACAGTGTTAGATGGTAATAAATAAGGAATGGACAATACAATGATTTTCATACACAGCAGATGTATGTATTTGCCTCTTCCCCTGACTCCCACCATCTTTCCCAAATTAATACAACTGCTAGGTACAAAAGTTTTTTTGTTTTTTTGGTTTTGGGGATTTTTTTTGGTTTTGTTTTTCAAAAAAAGGGTGAATGGTACAATTCATGTGCATGAAGCCATTTTTTAAAAATGAAATGAGGACATTTCATCCTGTGTAATATATCACATGTAAACTGGATGGATATTAGTAAGAATGATCCAAATAAACCCCTTTTCTATCTAAAGCATTTTCATGCCATTGTTTTTCTATGTGTTACAATTAAAACTTTATCAACATTTCTGTTGATCTGTTTTTTCCCAGCTTCCTTTAAACATAGTCCCTCTTCTGAGACAGGCTATTTTTTTCTCAGTTTAACCTACTGAGTTTCTCCTAAAAGCATCTCAAAACTAGCAATCCTGGGAGAAACAAAAAGTAGCTTAAATCACATATGTCATGTTTAGTATGTGCTTAAGACCCCACAATGCATTGAAGTTTGTGCAGCCATGAGGAGTGCATAGCCAAAGGCCCAAATCACTGGGCATCTTCTCCTGCCATCAGGGTGCTTTGGATCTGACCTATCCTCATTCCTCCGCTCACGAACTGACCGAGAGGTCCCACACTGCTAGCCCCTGCTGTAGACTACTTAGGTTTTGCTTGGTCTGAACTAATTATTCCTCGTGCCCTGGTTGCCCAGACACAGCTGAACGTCCTTGCAGCTGGCTGAGGGCCGGGAGCTGCCAGGCTTGCTGGCCAGGCAGGGCTGGCAAAGCCCCGGTGTGAAGCGGGGAGACTGAGCCCTTCTGGCCCACCCTGCCTGCAAAACGAAGCCCTAACGTAAAGCCCAAAGAAGGTGACCGGCCCATCAGGTGAACCAGGCATGAGTAACTACCCTCCGCAAGACTCCAGCAGGCTCTGCCTCGAGCTTCATCCTGCCTGATCGTAAGACAGCAACAAGGGTCCAGGATTGAAGCCACTGGCAAGCAATGGAGCCAGCAGCGTTGTGGTTTCTAGGCCCTGCCGGCTGAATGCCACCGCGTGCGTTTGCCTATATTGCAGCCCAATGCAGCTGTCTCTCCTGGGCCCAAGCCTCGGCTGCGTGGAYGAGGCGGCCCTGGCAGGGAGGGTCACGGAGCCGGCAGAGCCCACTGCACGGACCTGTGAGCCCAAGGCAACTGCACAAATCTCTTTGGGGTGTGAGACGGTGCCATAGGCGCAGCTGGAGTAGTGTCTTTACTTAYATGTAGGTGCTTTGAATTTCCTGCTGCCTGGATTTCACTTCAGTTCTTTCTATTCTTTTTTCCCATTTTCAGAGACCATTTTTCATTCACTGTCTTTAATGAGACATTCAGTTCCACAGCAATATCCAACTCATCAATCTTTTCCCTTCAAGACCACTGCTGCTTTTATTGATCCTCTATTCCTTTTATTATATACGAGGCTACACACACATACACACACATATATGTGTGTGYGTATACAGTGGATTCCTTTCCTTTTGCCTGTCTTTTTGTTCTTTGCYGTGTTTAAGTCATTTGTAACATTCTTGTAATTACATGGCTGTTGTAACCTCATTGATTTATTGGGCCCTGAATGATCTCTCCTCCTCTGTTGCAGCTGCTTGAATTTTCCTGGTTGCTCCTAACACGCTCTCTTCTCATAGATGTTTCTCAGGAATAATATCAACCAGCTTTCCTGTCATTCCCTTTCTCGTGCCATTCCTGCTCGTTAGCTGTCCAGTGGGATCTACCCACCCATGCATAGTTTTCTGGTGAAATCTCCTCTGCAGCAGTGAAGTATATCCATCCTGACCTTTGGAGAGTCAGTGTGAGTCAAAGCTGAAGTCTAACTAACCTCAGATTACCGTTTAAGAGGCTTTATAACATCTACCCTCCTAACAAGGTCTGCCACGTTGCTCAGAGCCCCGGCAGACAGCTCTGCTTCCTCTCCTCTTCGTGCTCATTTGGCTCCCAGTGCAATCATTCCCAAATTTTCAAAGCCGAAAAGCTTTACATATTGTCTGTTCTCTGTCTCAATGCCTGGAACAAGCCACGGTCGCCTTTACTACTCAGTCAAGTGTTACTGAAAATGCGGTAGATAGATAGACAATATGCTATGCAAACCAGCAGGCCTTTGGGGGCTTGAGGCACTGAGTAATGCAACTTCTCCTGTGGGAGCGGTGCAGAAAAACAAACCAGCTGTCTGGATTGAAATCATGAGCAATTAACAGCAGTTTCAATTAGCCAGAACAGAACTTTATAAATATTTGCAAATTACACCCTACCTATTTTCACACGAAGATCGGCAACTCGAGAGAGAGCTCTCCCTAGATCAGAGGGATGTCGTCTGAGGGAATCCTGAAGGTCAAGGATTCAAGAGATATTTCAAAATTCTCTTCTTAATTAGAAACAGCACAGCCTACTCTGCTGTGCGCAGACGGGCACAAGAACTACAGATAGAAATTAGAGAGGRAGATTGGAGGGAAACTCTGCCAGCGGGTTCTCGTCGTAACGCACGGCACGGCAGGGATTCCAGCGGGAAGAGATCCCACCCCTGCCCGCCTCCAGCATCCAGTGGAGACGCCACACTCGTCAGGCTGCAGTTATCATCGGTGAAAAAAGGACCCATTCATCTATACTTGTCCTGGGAGAAGAGACTGGTTTGGAAATGAGTGCCCTTATATACAAGGAATACTTCTTTGGCCGGGGATGGAGGGGTGGATCTGGGTTTCCTTTTTGGGGCTCTGGAGGCCAAAAGAAACTTACAGATCGTAATCGTTGCCACGTTAAAATACATCACGTCATGATAGCTGTAGAGACAAAAACCCACCCTAGATCGTCTGATAAAAATAGCTAAGATACATGGGGAATGGAATCCACCACCACCTCGGTGAAGCCGCAGGAATCTCTTTCCATTGTAAATATGCCCCATATGACAATGCCAGCTCTTGCAGGAGAGATAGTAAAACATAAATCACACTAACTAGTAACAGGACCCACCAAACAATGCAAAATGCCTAGAAATTGAGGCTTGGCTCTACACGCAGAGAACTGTGTCTAAACTTGGAGCATTCACTAGGGCAGCCAGAGGCGAGACTCAAGGTTCTGCTCAGATCACAGGGAGGAGGATCTAAACCTGGGACACAGTCTACACAGATAAACCCACACACCTGCATATTTTGTTGCTAGCTCCTTTCCGGGGAGATTACAGGTGCTCAATGTGTCTAACACCCAAAGTCCAGGTAAAGAGAGTACTAGTTCAAATTTGGGCGTGAGCTATGGACCCATGGTATCTGTAGGAAAGAGGTTATTGTATCAGTTTCAGCTGAGAAATAATTTGGTCAAACCTGATACTCTGACTACATTTTGCTGTCATTAATTATTTAGAAACCGTCTAAATCTGGATTTAGATCCTGAGGTTGGGTATGCAGTTTTGGAAGTCTTGGCATACGAAACATCTCCCAGGGCTTCATTTTTGTCACAATTTTCCACATACATTAACAAGAGCAGAAAGAGGAGAGTGACTTCTCTCGCCAGTGCATACTCTACCTGCCCACTGATTCCAAAGGACGTGCGCATACAGCCTTGAGAATCAGCCCAGGATTTTCCRTCAGTGGTAGTAAACGATGAATTAAATGAGAGTTCATCAAGCAGTACTGTTGTGGTTTCAAAATTGCATTATTCTTTATCTGGATCCACAAATACATGTTTGATTAGGGCTGTAAGCACATGACAAAATGCCTTGCAGTGCAAATGCTACACAGTCATAAAGATAACATTTCAATAATTTTTCTTCTATCTACAGACTTCATCACTTCAGGTGACATTTTATGGTATGGAGCATAAAACTGTAATAAATCTTTCAGATACTACCTTCAAACACACACTAAGGTAATTTTTCCTTTATCAATTGTAAGTTGATTTTTTTTACATGCCTACTCAACACATTTGTCCTTAAACCAGAGGATTAAACCAGCGCTTTCCAAAGTGTGACCATTTACGGGCTCTAAGTCTTGTTTGGAGCCCGCAAAGAGCCCTGTTAATGGCAGCTGTCCCCAGCTGAGCCAGCTATTTGCTCAAGCCCAGGCAGCTACAAGGAATTAAGGAATGGTCCTTAATTCTCCCTACGGTGACTTGGACCACAGCGGGGCAGGCCAGGCTACTCTGCTTGACTGCAAGGCGTGTGCTGCCCTGCAAATGGCTTTTGTTACACAGCTCCTCAGCTCAACGCTCCCCTTGCTACCCACGAGCCGAGCTGGATGATGTAGCTACCGAACTTTGCCAAAACACTCCCACTTGGTAAGCACCCAACACCACAGCCTCAGTAAGCACCTAAAATCACAGCTTGTTCAGCCTCAACAGGCGTAGGGCACAGAGGAAAAGCCTCTCATGAGCTCCAGCTTCTCAGGCAGAAGTCTAGCAACAGGAGCCATGGCAGAGGAGGGGTCCCCTCATCAGTAAGCGCTGAAATTAGTAGCATTTGATGTCACAAATAAAATCAAGGCCCGACTGCGCTCATTACAAAAAAATACACATATGCAGATACTTTGCACGAGGTGGTCCGCCTTCCTAAGYGCCCAGCCATGCTTTGCTGAGCTGGCTGAGTGCACAAGGGGGATGCTGAAGCACCCGGCAGGCAGTGGCTCCACTGCCCTGCAGAAGGGAGAGAAGCTGGGTGTACTATCTCATAACTCTCTTTTCTGGAGGAGGTGGTAGTAGAACTGGGACCAAAACCATCAAAATCACCAACCACTTGGGAACCAAAGCCATATGCACTGTCAGTATTTCAGAAAATCGTAACATGTAATACCTAAAATAACTACGAAGGATCATTTCCTCCCCTTCTCACCCCCTCAAAAAAGGTTTATGTTATAGAAAGACTAATTATCCAGTTAGTCGAGACACAATGGATGCTAAATTTATCCATGCACCCTCATCTGCCAATGCACTTCCACTTCTTATCTGATTTTTTGCTTCTTTCCTTCAGCTGGCTACTTACCTTACACCGTCCCTTTAATTTTCCTTCTTCCCTGTCTAAGGTTTCTGTAAAATCCTTCCCTACTTCCATCATCTTTCTTCCATCCATTTGCCAAGCTTTCTTGAAATCCCCTGCTCTTGTGTGTGTAGCAGTCACCCTGAGGTCTGAATGCAACATTAATGATGTTTGTTGGGGCAAGCCATTCCTCAGAGCAGTGCTCTGTTTCTATCTACCACCAGGTAAAGATGACTTTGCTTAAAAATACTCCTAGTGTGGATGGGGTAAAAGGCACTTGAAAAACACGTATAACCCAGGTAATTAAAGACCTTGCGATGACCACATGGTCTGAAGCTCTAGAAAGCCAAACAGACCTGAAGAAAATCCTCCCTCCCTGTAATTGCTGACTATAAATTGCTCTTTGATTAATTATTTATGTGTTTACCAGCTACTCCCAGTCAGAATAATCACAGTTAACAAGATTATCTTCTTGTGCTAGGTGTAATTAGCAGAGATAAGAAAACCAGAGAAAAGTATAATTTACCTGGCATTAGGTGCACAGGCTTCTACTAACCGCAGGTCCTCAGACGTGATCGCACACATTGGCTGCACTTTGGCATTTTGCAGCTCTTTTGTAAGAGTTTCGGATTGTGAAATTTGCACTAAGACCTACTGCAAGCAAACAAAGCAACAGCATCCTGAAGAGAGAAGCTCTTTTTGGGTATATCTTTTCCATTTTCTTTTCTGCATCTTCCATCTTTCTGTTCTGCAGGAGATTTTGTAAAAAATATTGAAATCAACACTACTTGCATTTTTTTTATTTAATATTGAATTAATATTGCATTTGCGGTGCATAGAATTCAAAACTAGGACCTTAGATCCCTTGAAATCAACATTAAAATTATCTCTGTCTGCTTAAGATTTCCCTGTGCTTTTTGGATGAACGCAAATTTCCTCTCTACCCAGAAATTTTCACCACCTTTGAAATTTTGAATTTCTGGGGAAAAAAATGCAATAAATAATCGAGTTGAAAGCTGAGGTAATGGCTAAAGTGTGAGAATTTTGTTTGCTTAGTTCTTTAAGGGAGGGAATTCTTGCCTAAACAACACTTTTCTATTGGAAATAAGGAGAACAAACAAGAGAGAGGAGGTTCTCTTTCTCTCCTGCTTCTTCTAATCTAATCTAATCTAATCTAATCTAATCTAATCTAATCTAAAACAAAGCAGAACAACACAGCTACCAGCAAGAACTTGTGCACGAAGGCCTCACGAATGGGCAGAGACTTACCTGAGGCCGCTTAGCAGGTCCGTGACAGAGCAGGGGCAAGAACCAAAACCTCAGGGGTCCCGGCTCCATGCTCTGGTCCCCAGGGGACGGAGACAGCCTAGTAAATGTTTCAGGTATGTAAAAGCTTGACTACGTTTTCAAAAGCCAGTTTTTAAGTAATCTCTAGGTAAAGTGTATTTAAAAAGAGAATATATGTTTACGCAGGCAAGCACACAGGGCAGCGCTCCTGAAAAGCAACTGTTAGAGTAATAGAAGAGATGYGGTTTCCCATTCGGAAAAACACAGTGGCTATCATTGCAGCTACACAGCAACTCTATCATTTCCACGCATTTCCCCTTCCCCAGCTGCTAGCAGAATATTTTGGACGACCAAGACCCGTTTTTTCCCTCTCAAAACCGAAGTTCCCACTCAAAGGCCGTCTTAAATTTCCACGAGAAGATGCCCCCGCACGCCCTTTCCCTGCCGGCGGGGCGGCGGCGGGCTGACCCCGGGGCGGCGGGGCTCGGCGCCGGCCCCGCGCCCGCAGCTCCATCTACAGGCCGAGAGCAACCAGGCAGCGAGAAGAGCGGGCGAGGTGGAAACGGCCACGGGGAAATAACTCCCCCTCACGCTGCAGGTCGCTCCTACGCGCCCACGAAGAGGGGCCGAGCTATGAGGCAAGCCCTCGCGGGCCACGGCAGTTTTACGTGTCACACGCGCGTGACGCCGTGCGCTGACGACTGCAAGTGACAAGCAAGGGCTGAGGCCGTACGCAGGTCGTGTCGCTGCGCAGGCCGCCGCGCACCCGCAGCAGCTGTGCCCCTCCGGGCGCCTGTACCTGTAGAGCTTGTAACATACGTAAATGATGTATTTTTTCTTTCCATCTCATACTCAAAAAAAGGACCGACTTGCTCTCCCTTTAAAGTTACCGCAAAGAGGAAAAACTGCTTCAAGTATATGCACGGCACAGAACATTTTAATTTACCACAAAATTTTGAAGTATAATTTTAAAATAATAAAGCTCACAGAACTTAATAAATAGGCAACAACAATAGTTTTACTTAAAATATACATCAAAAACTTGAAGGGGTTTCATTTTTTTTTACCTCTGCGCATCACTTTCAGTAGCTCAAACTACCTGTAAATACAGGGATACAATTCTCCAGGTGTTGGCAGACGGCCGCAGCGAGCCCGGCCGCGATGGAAGCCCGCCTGCAAACCACCACCCAGGGGAGCCGCGCAGGCACCCGGCTTCGCCAGCGAACTGCCTTCGCCTGATACGGTGGGGAAGTGGTAGACACGCGTATCACAGCTCGCTGTCGCTCCGTGCTCCTGCCCAGTACAGACAGGATTTCTAAGTTACGGGAAGGTTCACGTAAATATCACGTTTTTTCAACAGAAACCAGTCAACTATGTCACTAAGCCCAACATAAAACTCATTTCTGATTCTTAACTGACAGGTACTTCTCGTTCCAGATTAGCCCAGGATCTCCTCTGAAGGGCCGTCGCAGCTTTGCTCTCAATTTGACTCCTTTCGTTCCCCTCCTTTCAGAAACCTCTGTAAGCAGGTAGCACCAGCATGAGACAGGCCACGCAAGTTCCTTTGGAAACACTCAGTTTCTGAAGGCTTAAAGACACTTGAAAATTATTATTTTAATCACAAATATCAGCTACAGTTGTCCCTGCACGCTTCCAGAGTACATTTTCCTGGGGTTTGGTTTCCAAAAAATCATCAGTCTGTAACACTCCTCTCCCCATCCCCTACCAGCTCAGGGAACGGCCAGCTAAATTCCTTGGGAACAGAGCTTTCTTGAGGAATACTTTAAGCTCCATTTCTGGAGGAGAGGTCTAATAAGAAACAACATCCTGGCCCTTATCCATACTGGGTTTATAACACATGTCCAACTCCTCCTTGGAAATCACAAGGGGGTAGCAGGGGCGGGGGCAGAAAGCCTCCACATGTTACAAAAGTTTTGGTCAGTTTTTCTGTGCAGCCAAAGCCTCAGCCTTTTTTATTTTTGTGGTCACAGCAAGTGCTAGTGGGAGGGAAGAATATGAAGTAAAAGGGCTTTTATGAAGCTACTCAGAAGGCAACTTCTCCCCTCTCTCACACTAACCTACTTACAAACCGTTTCTTCCACTGCAGTCCTGACACCGGAACTCACTCAYTCAAGCCAGCACGCGAGTGAAACAGCATCTTCATCACAGATTTTCCTTTGCTAATCTAAGGGCTTGCCTACACCAAGAAGAGGAATCCTCCTTTTAGCATTTAAGGACGGGGGAATTAACTTACCATGGAAATTAACTCCTTAGGAAATTTCTTCTTTCGCCTATTGAACTTCCAGACTGGTAGGGGGAAAGCTGATATTTAAGCATATGTTCTTACCTTGATGAAGTTTCTCTGTGGGAGTTTCATAGCCTATTCATTCAGAAAAGCTAGGTGGAGTATTTCATTTAGATGGTATGATTTCTTTTTAATATAAGTCAGCAGAAAAAATCCAACATGATCATGTCTTGACAGAATAAAACACTTCCTACGASAGTGTAGGCCTAGTCTTTTTTTTCTTTTTTTTCCAGACTACTTAAACAGAAGAATTGTTTATTGTACTGATTATGTATGTCCCTAGGAAACCTCTCCATCCTACTTGGATTGATCTGTGGAAAATACTTAGCATCTGCTTCTTCATTCTCACTGTTGAGATTTTTTTTTTCTTCAAGATCAGTCAAAGATTCTCTGCCTCAAGACAGTAAGCATGCCTGTATTTTCTTAGTAGCACTTTTGATTTTGCTATTGTATCCCAATCAGTATGCAGAGATATTTACATTAACTATAATCTAAAATCTAGGAACAGGCAGAACCATGGCAGTTTATTCTGCAGCAAGTGCCCTGCTGCGTATGTTGTCAACTCATAAATCTGGTCTGAATTTTAAACCAACACACAGAAGTGCCCCATGACTGGGAGTCACCCATGTGATACTAAGAACAAGATGATTAACTCCTCCCACATGAGAATTAATTTGTGCACCCACTCAAGCAGGTAACTGACCTAGTTTTATGTAAAATGTAGTAATTCAGACTGCTTCTTCAGAGACCTTAATAATGGTCTGATAAAACATTTAGATACAACTTCTCTAAACATTTGAGACAGTATTGACTGAGCAGCCAGCAAACTCAATGTGTTTTTAGAAATCAACACCCTCGAAGAGCAGCAAATTAGCTGCAGTGTAGGAAAGACTACCAGGCTATCAAGCAAATTACAATTTTAGCAAAAAAAAACCCCTAATTTTGAAGAAACACTTAATAAATACATTGGTGAAAAACATCTAGTGGTAAGAATACGTACATGCATGCGATTTCAACAAAAAGGCCTGAATAATTTGGATAGTGTTTTGCTTCAGTATCACGAAACTTGAAGTGAAAGGTTAATATAGTTCACTGCTTGTGGCTTCCAGATTAAGTCTAAAAATTACACTTCCCTTCTTTTTTCCTGAAACAGTTTTGTTTGGAAACATGCACTGGAGCAATAGCATACACAAAAGACAGACATATGTATCTATATATACAATTTTCTTTTATTAACAAGGTATGTCATTACTGAACAAGGCAACTGGGAAATACAAGGACTGGACATATACATGAAAATTTTACAACTCGACAAAAAATTGGCATATGACTTATATACAGATGCGATTAATAAAGGTTACAACTCTACCATATTTGGATTAAACACAGTCCTAAGCACTTACATTTTGAAAATATGAAGTTGATCATACAGAGGTCAAGTTCCGGAATCTAAAAATAATAACAATTTAAAAACTTCAAAACTTTCTATGTCCATCCATTTTACAGAACATCACTACAGCTTTTCCTACTACCATATACATGAAAGATTATCAAAAATATATTGACGGGTCTATCACTAATCATGAATGTTTATATTTACATTAAGTTAGCAAATTCTTCACCAAATACTTTATATACAAAACTCAATTTGCCCTTTGTGAAACAGTCATTAAAAAGTTAAAAACCATAGAAATGCCAGTTAGAAATAATGCATTCCAAAAATTGGACTTGTTTACAACAACTGAGAACAATTGAAAATAATTTATGAAAAAGTATGTCATTCTAGTACAAGTACTCTCACAACACTTTAGTTCCAATACAGAGTAGCAGGAATTTTGTCCTGTGTGTTCTTTGAGTGGTATGTTCTCTTCCAATAATGCTGCAAGAAAAAAGAAAACGATTATTCTCAAGCAGTTTGTTGTGCGTCTTTGAAGAAGGCAGAAATAATTCCAGGGACCAATATTCTTTCCCCCCTTCTCAGTGCAGGAAGCCCTGTCCCCATTTGTACTGGCCCAAATACTCAGAATTCTTATTTCTAACTCCTTAGAGGCCAAAAAAAAAAAAAAAAAAAAAAAAAAAAAAAAAAAAAAAGAAACCCAAAATCCTCTGTACTTTAGTGTTATTCAGAAGACGCACATCCTTTTGCCAGCAGTGTTTGAGTATGATCTTGGCTGATTTTTGTATTTGACTATAATGCTTTTGCAACATTCTTTGACCATCCCTAACAAAATCAAGTCTCTTCTGCCAAACTAGAAACCCCTCCAACCTGTCTCTCAATTGAAAAAGAGCTTAGACAGGAACCAGACGTTCGCTCTGCAGCACTTCTTCTACACAGACACGAGCACCTAAGGAATTCTGCAATACAAAACATGGATGCTGAATGAATCTACACATACTAAGGATTAGACAGCTACTGAAACACGAACCCTCTTGGAATTATGTTCCAGTCAGGCCCATCCAAGTACCAGAAATCAGTTCGAGAACACAGAAGCACAGTTTAYAGTGCTTCCAGTATGTGAGAAAATAGCAGATGGATCAATCGCTAAGCTCACTTCAAGTGACAGGCATTACTGAAACAATGCTGTGGTTCTTCACTGAATCAAATCAGTACAACACAATTGTTCATAATGCACCGCAATAACTTTGTCAAAGTGCTACACCACATAACATGCAAAATTAGATCTTGCTGTCAAATCCAAATGAAGTGGATTGAATTTCCCTTTTCATCTCTAGAAATGCTGAATGCATCTTCTGTACGGAATCCCTACCTTCCAATTCCACCAAAGTCTCTCCATGTGCTATTACATCGCCTATGTGCTATTCTTCAGACTCCATAATGACCAACTTTTTTTTTTTTTTTTTTTCCAAAAGATAAGGATGGAATGACATGTCAACCACCTTTAATCTATGCAGCCACACTCCTAGTCTTGGAATCTTGTCCCCTCCTGTTTTAGACAGCCCTCCATTCTTTGGCTTTCCTCCTAAGTGATTACTTTAACTTGTCTTTCAGGTCATCTTCCTTATTCCTCTCAAATCAAGCTCAGTAGGGGAAGAGGTATAACATATTTGGCCTTCTCTTTTCTCTCTCCTGTTCCTAAGTAATTTTATCCGAAACACAAAATCCAGTTATCTTCTCTATGTTGATGATTTCACACAAATCAAACTTTTTCTCCAATTTACTGCTTCTCTCTACACATTTTCACACCTGTTCATGTATATCTATCTAGCAATGCCTCCTTCTCCAAATCAAGTTCTTTTCACCACAGCTTTTCTTCACAAACTTTGGCTAGCTGAGCATACTGCTTAGGTTACAGACCAATGACAAATGCTCAAGTCTTCAGGTCTTCCTTGTCCCTACACCTTTGCATGCAATAACTACATCAGCATTTTGCAGGTTTTCTGCAGTCTCTCTCTAAAATGTGTTCTGTTTAGTCCACTGTAATCCAGGCCCTGAGCCTTTCCTTTTACGTTGTGTTAGTCTTCTGATTCAGGTCACCATACATCCACACAAACAGTGCTGCTGGTACAACTTAAGGTGAGATGCGGGAGCAGAGAGTAACTGAAGCTACATAAGCAGCTCTGCTAATGTATATGAAACCACAGTTTATCCGTCTCCCTTTCATTAGCACCTTGATCTGTGTCTCAATCTTCGGTCTGGTTCTATTTTTATAACTACTTCCTGTCTCATACTTTGTAAGCCAGGACTAGAGCCAGGACTTTGTATTGTTTGCTTGTACAGTACCTGGAACTAAAATATTTACAGCAATAACTTAGGATCCTTTGCATTGCAGTGATATAAATGTTATCATAGACACAAAATCTGTACAGGAATTTACTCATTAACATGGTAACTTTAAGGTGTCTCAGATCTTACCAGTTTAACTTGTGCTCTGTCGCTGGACTTTTGGTCCAACGCTCTGAGTTTCTTCTTCTGGATTTGGGCGTTTCCCTGCACTAATGCCAGTACCAAGGGCCGTTCTTCCTGATAATTTAAAACCAGTATTTACATTAAGACTCTATTGCACCTTTATATATTCAGGAAAAGCGTTTCGGGTTTTTTGTTGCTCTTTAAATTACCTGCTTGCAGTAAGTGTGATTGCTGATTGTCTCCATGAGCATAGTGTAAGATACTACTTGCTTGACAGTAACCTGTTCAGATACAGTAGATATTTATTATAATAAATAAAATTTAGAACTGCAAGCAAGTGTACAATTACATTATTTACAACAACAAAAAGGAGCCAATTGATTTATTTTCCATCATCAAGAAAAATCTTGCCAGAAACCACCCTGAAAGCAGAAGAGTTCTTACGCAAAAAAAGGCCTTACAGCAGTCTACAGCAGTTAAATATATATGCAGTTAAATATATATGCACTTATATATGCACAGTGAACAATATTAAGTGCGTACATATTTATGCATTATATTTGCAACAAGCAGAATGTTTATATATCCAAACACTTTAATTCTAAGTTGTTATAAATTTTAACATTTGTTCTGCCAAGTCTCTTCATCCTTTTTATTATTCTGTTACAGCAATACTAGCAAATCCTTAGCATAACTAAGCTGTGGAAAAAAAAAAGCAAGTAACTTAAAGAAAGATGCAAACTATTTTCTGGTTCACGTAAACGATCCACTGGCAACCTTGACACTGAGCGCTCTGCATAAATAGTGCAAATTAGCAAAAGCAGTTGCAAGGTTTCTTATTCTGAACAGTTGTGGTGTTCCGGTTATGGTCTGGATGCTTAAACAAAACACAGATTACAGTCTTTCATGATCAGTAAACACACAACCTCTGTTAAGACTGCAAAGAAACAGTGTTAAATTTGATTGCAACTTTGATCTATCACAAACCACAGCTTAAATTTCTCTGTAAAATAAGCAACAAAAATTTGCCTCCACAATATGTGAATATCCACACAAAACTGCGGAAATTTATTATATATGGAAAAAGTGGTAGTGAAATCAGGGAAAAGATAACATGCAAATTTTGCTATCAAATACACAAAGTGAACTTTTTTCTTTCGGTATCTTTCATTTAAAGTAACCTAGGATAATGTTTATTAATTTTTGTTTAGTCACACTTGTGGTCCCACCCACTCAAAACATACAAATACTGTTCTAGATGAGCATTTTAGAGATAAAAGTGACAAGWCAAGCAAGTTCACTCTAAGAAATAATTTTTATGTTTCAAGAACAGAAACAAGGCCAGTTCAAGTCGTAGACAGCAGCTGTCACCAAAAATCTATCCAAGTTATTTTGATGTTTTGTCTGTTTTTCCATAGTTGCAAGGATTTGGAGATCCTCTACAGACAGGCACTGCCATAATACCTTGCTGCTGAATTCCACTTGCTCCTGTATGGGAGTCTCCCAGGGCACATGGCTGAACAACTGTATGACCATCACCAGTTCCCAGCTGAGTTCCTGGAGAGGCAGGAAAAAGACTTAAATATAACAGAAGATACAATTCCAGTTCTGGAATTTTAAATGTCGGGTTTCCCACCTCCCGCCCCCCCTCCCTCCCCCCTTCAAGAGGTAGACTTTCATTGTGGCTTTTTTTTTTTG